>CM065460.1:44587083-44922353 GCA_032872475.1 Leptopilina myrica (nomen nudum) | reverse complement strand
CTAGCGCACGCACTTTATACACATTCAGCGAAATGTCCAGTTCCTCGTTTCTTGAGAGCAATGCACCTCGCTGTGGAAAAGCAAAAAGAAGAGGAAATTGCCTAAAAAGAGATTTAAATATCCTTTATTTATTTTCCCCATATTTTTCTTTGTTGGTTTGTTCTTTCTTTGAAGCTTTAAATTTTTATGCTTTTGAATAACTTTTTTTTGAGTCACTACTCAAAATTGCATTATTTTATTTACTATTTAATAAGAAGTTGTAATGCTAAAAAAGAACAAAGAAATATTCAGTATTTTTCTAAACTACAGTATTTTTCTGTAAAAAAAAGAAAGCATTTTAAAAATTAACATTTTAAGAAAATTGACACTTAAGTGCCTTGAATAAGTGCTTCGACTCGTTTTTATACTGAAATTTTTATTAACTTTAATTAGTGGTCGTAACTCGTAATAATAAGCTTGTATTTATAAAGTTTTTATTTATTTTTCAAAAGAGAAGAAAAAAGAGAGTGTAAACTGCAGAATTTAAGAATATATATTTAAATTAAAACTGAACGTTATTGATTTTATTAATTTATTATTGTTAATAATATAATTTTAAGTCGCGAATTTTATATTTCGCGCCATTTTTTTTTTGGTGAACGGAAGTATAAATTTGCGTGCCGCACTTTTGGTAGCACTGGCGAAAAGTCAAATTTCGCAAAAACAAAACAATTTCAATTAACTTATATTATAAAAAATAGTCTTTAGTTTTAATAAAGTAAATTCCTTTCATTAAAAAATCTTTCGTTTTTGATTATTTTCAAGTGTTTTTAGTTATTTATTGTTATTCAAATTACCGAACAGCGCTCTTGTTTACTTGGCGGTTAAATATTGAACTGAATTTTTGGCGCGATTTCCCTCTCTGTTCAGTTCTTGGTTCAATGACTAAACTTGATTTTTCCGTGGCACGTCGCATTAGTGGTTAGTCCTGCAAAACGTTAATGTTTTCAGTTATTTAAAGGCGCCAATACGTGATGGTTGTGTTTTCCCGGTGAGGAATTTATTTGTGGTGTGTGCCGATAAAAAAAATACCGCAAGACGAGAAAAAAAATTCTTTGAAAAACAACACGATTTATCACGAGATTGACGAGCTTTCTTGTGAATTTGTTTAACCAGTGAAATAGTGTTTAGTTCGTGAGTTAAACTTTAACAGTGAATGCAAAAGAAGACCGGAGTGATAGAGGAATAAAAAAAATTTTGTCATCATATAATGTCGCAGCGCGACACTGTAATACACCTTGTTGCCGGAGGGTTGGTCTCTTTTCATTTATATAAATAATTTGATAGTTTCACGTTACCATTGTTTTTCAACATTAGAAATTTCATCATGAAAAATAGTCACCCTCAAAGTAACCGGTTTCCTCTTTAATAATGAAATTCCGTTTATTTTCAAACCTCCATCTTTCCATGGACTTTCTCTCCGTTTTGTCGACATTGATTTAATATTTAGCAATCTACTGTAAAATTGATAAGAGAATTACAAAAAAAAATGAGGTAAACAATGATAAGTGAGAAATATAGTCAGATCGTCTCATTGTTATACTGTTTTGCAACAGTGATTTTTTTCTCCACCCATTATCGAAATGATTTCCCATTAATTTCTCCTATTTTTTCTAAATTTATGTATGAAAATTTACATGGGAAAAAAATGACAAAACAAATCAATCTGTTCATAGACATTTGCAAAAAAAAAAAACCAAGACCTAGGACAATATAATAACGTAATGTGCGACACAGATTCTATTGCGCAGTGTCGAAAAATATTACAATTTGTAGTTTTATAACGTGGTCATTTCTAAATATCGATTTTCAATAAAGATTAAATTTTTCATATTTATTTTCCAGCTTTTATTAAATTAACAAAAAAAAAACAATTTTTCAGATTATTTTCACTCTCGCTTCTTGTTTAAGAGTAATCATCTGATCATTATTCGGTTACATCATATATGATAAAAGTGCAGTGACCTAATTTTGATTTAAAAAAACACAAAAAAATTCTTTCTGTAATTATTTTATTTGCAAAAAAAGAAAATTGTTTTTATCAGGAAATCTTAAAGAATTAAGGGAAATTTTCGAGCGAGACAATATTTTTAATTTGTCAAATTTGAAAATTGAAGAACATTAAAGAATCGATGTGAACTTGAAAATAAAAATTTATTTGCATAATTATTATTCGATATTGTTGATGAGTAATATTCTATTCAATACGAAAAACACGCCACATTTCTGAGTTTTTTCTTTTTTATCTAAAAATATACGTTTATTCTTATTCACTGATTATTATTTTTATTAACATTTATTTCGATGTAGTGAAAAAGAGAAAAATTTCTTTCACTTGTGAACCTTGTGAATCTTGTGAAATTAAGTATAGGAAAGTATATTGCTAAAACGATTTCTTCTTTTTTTTTTCTTTTAATTTGGTTTTAAATTTTGACAATTGTTGAATAAATTGCAAATCGATTTAAAGAGTATTTGGAAACAGGTAAATTGTTTTGATGTTGAATTTCAAGTATATTGGATGCATTTTTTTTTAAAGAGCCGGTAAACAACAACGTACTATACGTTGTTTGTGTTTTGAAGTGGCAGTATGCCGACTCGACAGATTATACTATACAGTCAGAGACTTCCTGAGCTATATTTAGAAGTAAACGATGAATTCTAGCCGGTTCAATGTGTATAAAAGTGTGTATTGGTTCAATGATTGTATATAAATGTGTGTATAGACGGAATTTTACACACCTTTGTATATATGTAACCGGTCTTACCTTCTCTTTCAAATTTCTCGCCTCAATATCTCACGTGGATCGATTTTACAAATTATCAGCTTCTAATTGAAGTAAAAAACATTTGCCAATCTTTTTAACTCACTTTTTTGTCGTTTCAGACAATTTAACACTTTCTTTATAATAATGCCGAGGGTCAAATCAAATTAAATTAAATAATTAATTCATTGAATAAATTAAATAAATAAATTTAATATTCTAAAAAGAAGTAAGAATAGTTTTCTTATAGTTCCGAAGGTTCAACTGAACGAGGTTTTTTTTCTTCTATTTTAAAATTTATGTACAAAAAAATAGTTTGTGTACTGTAAAAAAAAGAAGAGATAAACATTTATATTTACTGCTGGGAATTTGGTTTATTTTTAATGCAGAAAATAATATTTTCTGGGAAACAAAATTGTACGAAGAAAAAAAAATTTCGTTTGTCTGAACGTTCGAAAGTTTAAGAGGATTGTGACAAAGAATATAGGAAAGGGGAAACTTTATTTCAATTAAAAATTGTAATTAAATGTCTAAATATTTGTGTATAATTTGTCTTTTAATTTGCGCAGAGTTGCTGGAACAGCGGGTGCTATTGCAACCTGTCCTCTTGAAGTTGTCAAAACACGATTGCAATCTTCTACCTCTAGTTTCTATCCTCCTGGGAACAAGGAATTTTTCTCCGGTCATGTCACTTGTAAAACCTTTCCAAATCCGCCTCAAAGGCGATTGTGCACTGGTGAAAATCCGAGGTATTTCTTTTATTTTATTAAAAATTTTCTCTCTTAATTACCGCGAAGAACATTTTTTTTTCAAGTTTGAATTTTCTGTTTAATTGTTTTTAATTCAGTTTTAATTTCTTTTGAATTCTTTTCAAATTCGTTTTGAATTCCTTTTGAATTCTCTTTGATTTTTTTAGATTCTTTTTCAATTCCTTTGGAATTTAAAATTAAGTTAATAGTTGATTTAATTTTTTTAATTTTAAATATAATTAAATTAAACAAGTAATTTTTTTTCTTAGGTACTCCATGATATTGTCGCATTATGGAACCTCGGGCGGTGCTCCACATTCACACAGTCCGAATTTTATTCACTGTATAAAATATATCATAGACAACGAAGGATATCGAGCCTTATTTAAAGGATTAGGACCAAATCTCATTGGTGTTGCGCCCTCAAGAGCGATTTATTTCTGCACATATTCACAAAGCAAGGGCTTCTTCAATTCATGTTTACCTCCTGACAGTCCAGTTGTTCACGTTTGCTCCGCATCTTGTGCCGGTTAGTAAAAAGCAAAACAAAAATATATTAATAATCGAAACGAAAACTTATTTCTTGAATTTTGAATAAATACTAAAATTGTGTTTATTAACATTGTCAACATCTTTACGAGCGGGGCAAAGATTCGAAAAGGAATTTTTGTTCAATCTCATAATATTTAAATGAAAAAGAAATTTTTCTTTGAAAAATAGTGCAAATTTGCAGAAGACATTTTTTTTCTAATTTATCTAATTTATTTCTATACTAATTGTAATAAGTAGTGTTTTCTATTGTCATTAGATTTCTTTTTTTTTCGTATAATCGAAAATTACGCGAATCATTGTGAGATAATGATTGTGAATGCGCGTCATGAATTTATTTTTATCAAAGGGCGTCTTCAAACGAACGTTAAATTATATACACTTACGATTTCTCATGCACTCTGATCTTTTATTATATATGTACAAAAATTGATAACACTTTTTTTTCACTAGGCACACTTGAGAATTTAATTATAAATCTATATATTGATACGTTATTATCAATAATTGAAAATTAGACTTTATCGAGAAAAAAAAATGTTTTGACGAAATGCAACACTAATTTGAATAATTCGATAATATAAATATATTTTTATTTCTATTTCAGTTAACATCGTGCGAAATGGATAGTACAATTTTTTTTTCTCTCGTAAATTTCCATCTCTCGTTTGATATATAGGAATTCATCTCCAATTACGCAATGATCGTTGAAAAAAATAGTGTTGTCTATTGCGCAACTTATTCTTCATTCTTTTAGAGTTTATTAGCATTTATTTGGGAAAATTATTCGTGATTTTTAGAGAATTATTTTTATTTACGAAAAAAATCGAATATAATAAATAAATTTAATTATTATATTCGATTTTTTTTAAATTACGAATTTAAATTTGAATATTGTCGAGAGAACTGAATGAATATATGTTGAGTAGTACATTTTTTCACACACAAACACACATGGATATTTGCATTGTTGTATGTGTATCATTCAATTAAAGCCAAGATATTCAATGGTCTGGACAAGTCCATAACTTTGAAACTTGAACTCAGAGACACAATGGCTCGACAAAGATTTCTCTGCTGGGGAGACATTTGTCGGGTCATGCTCATCTGTTTACAACTTGTGCAACACGAGCTCAATCACACGTTTAATGTACACACATTACCTACATGCCTATAATACATAATTTATCAATGTATGCGTTTCACTTATTAAGAAAATTGCACTCACACAATTTTCATCGTTTAACTTGTCGAAACAGAAAGTCAACGAGAGACAATATTTTTTTTTCAACATTCAAAAGTATCGAGTGTCGTGAATAAAAATTTGCGTACATCGAATTTTACGCTACTGTTTACATTTCATTTGTTTTTTTATTTTTAATTCTGAATTTCAATCTCAATTGATTCGATTTATTATTTTTTTATTCTATACATATTAATTTAATTAATTAGAATTTTTGTGAAAAATTACTTTTAAATAATTAATTAATTAAAATTAATTTGCTTGAAAATTAAGTTCTACTAATTGTGTAATTAATTAAAATTAGTATTAATTAAAATTTGTGCCAATTAAAAAATTTTTTTGCAAACAAAATTACATCGGAATATTAATTGAAATTAATGTTCTACATATTTTATATTAAATTGATTTAAATTACTGTGAGAAATTAATTTAATTTATTGAGGGAAATTATTTTCAATTATTCAGTGTAATTATTTTCAAATTATTGAGAAAATTATTATTGAATATCTAATTTTTATTAAATTGAGAGAAATTATTTTCAATTATTGAGAAAAATTAATTTTTATTAGTTCGAGAGAAATTATTTTCTAATTACTGGAAAATTCAATTCATAATTGAAAATGAATTTCTATTAATAGCGCAATTAATTAGAATTAATTTACAACCACCTCTTTTTTTATTCAATGATCGTATGTTCCTGATAGTTAATTTATTTTTGATGCAATTACGCGGCAAGCGCAAAAACAACATTGCATTCATGACAACTATGACCTTTTTGCATAACTATTTTGCTTTCAAGATTAAATCGTTTTAGTTTCGAAAACAAAAACATAAATAGGAAAATATAAATCTACTTTAATTTTTGGGAATGAAAAATTACTTTATTTTCTTTAACGAGATTTAATTATATTTAAGTATACATTTTTCATTTTCGATTTGGGAAAGTTTTCTTTTTATTCTCTATAGAGTACCGGAACGATTGAACACAATTTCAGGTCCTTGCTCTCGCAAATAAATTGCAAACCTGAGGAGAACCACGTGTTCAAAGTCACGTAGGCAGTGAGCTAAAAGAGGGTGGACGGGAGGATTGTGCACCGGGAAATCAATTTTTCTTTTTCGTTATTATGGGAGAATATTTTTTTGCGTAACTAATCCGAATTTGTTTTTCTAAAATCTGAACGATCTAAATTTTAGGGAAAAATTATCAAAAATCTAAAAGAATTAGAATTTTAACAAAAGAGTTCTAATCTTTATTTATTTATTTATTATTACTCTTTTCTTTATTTACAAATAGATTTTTATTACGAAAAAAAGGAGTACTGTTTTTTTTCTGCGGAATTGAATTTAAAAAAAAACGATGAAAAATTGAATACTAATGAAGGAATGTTTAAGAACAATATTTTATGATTACAAACGAGTAGTTTTTTTTTATTTATTTTTTTTTAGAGAGAGAGAATTGCAAATGAAGTTGTTTTTGAAAAATTTTTCATGCAACTTTGATTTGAAAAATAAATGTCTATATAAACATTGTTGACACACGTTTAATTTTCATTGTCCTTGAAATTAAATTGCGGAAAATAGTAAATACGTACATTGCACCTATTTGAGTGAACGATCATATCGGAAAATATACGCGGCATTTACTATTAATAGTATAACCTAGTCGTTGCTATTCATTGAAGCAATCAAGATGAATTAGCGGAAATAATAAGAAAAAAAAACTTTTATTGCTGTTTCTCAGTTTCTTTTTCTCTTAATTTAATTTTTAATTCAAAATAGTTATTATACTTTTCCATTGTTTGCGAATTAGTCTTCTTCAAAAATTATTTTTCGTATTTCATTTTTTATTTCCTTTTCATGTTTTATTTTTTGATTATTTTTCATATTTAATTTTTCAATTTCAATTTCTAGTTTCGTTTTAATTTTAGATTTAATTCTTCTTTTTATTTTTCATTTTGGTGTTTTCTTTTTTAAAAATAGAATTGAAAAATTGAAAACAAAATATTAATCTTGAGAATGATTTCAGATCGACTCGTAATTTAGAGAAAAAAAACAATTGAATGCAGAGAGAGAGAGAGACGGAAGGTTTTTGCTGAACGACGAACAGAATTAATTTGATGATTAATTTGAGATGATAAGAACATTAGCTCATTGGGATCGTGGTACAATTATAGAAATCATCATCATTGTCTAAAGCGCAATTAATTCGGGACATTTGGCCATTTAACAGAGTTCTACTTTCAGTTATAACATTTCGTAAACAATCTTTTATAGATGCACATAAAGAAGAAACAGAAAAACAGGTGATACGTGCCTTGAGTCAGGAGTCGCACGTGCTGATTATTATTTCTTTTTTTTTGCACAATAAATCTTAATTTAACAACTGTTTATAATGAATATTTTTGTTTTGGATTTTTTTTTCACAGGGGCATACTTATTGGCCATTATATCGTGTAATTTAAAAATGTTTTCATCTCATTAAACTTCCGGCCTTCATTTTTCATTTTTCAAGTAGAATATACGAGAGTCTGCGTGTGTTCGGTCATTTTCAATATATAGTACATATAATAGTTTTACTATTTTTAGATTAGCTATATGTAAGCGAAAATACAGCGATATTGTCCTTGAGAATTTAGTTGTCAACGTAGGTCGTGAATTTACAGTACAATATTGAAGTATATTCTCATTTTTTAAGATGTCGATTTGTAGAAAATTGTTTCAGTAGAAAACGATTAAAATTTTTCTATTTTTATTTTCAACAAAAAAAATATAACTTTTAGAATTCAAGGAAAAGTAATTAGACCTTGTTATTTTAATTTTAGTCCGAAGCTTTTGAATTATTCGAAAAATATTTCATCTTTCTTTTTTATTTCAAATTCTATAAAAATCTCTCGGTCGCATTCATCATTTGTTAATTCCAGTTCAGGGAGAAAAATTAATTACAAAAACAGTTCGAAAGTTATAAATTTAAAAACATTTTTATTTCTGGATTTCGATTATTATTTTATTGAGAGTCAAGACTCGTGACAAGATATTTATTTTTCGAATCGTCGCATGAAAATATACACTTTCTGAAACTAAAACAAATTTTTCTTCTCTCAAAAGTAGAATTTACATTTTTTTCAACGTAAACAAGCTTTTCAAATTAATTTATTCGAAAAACAATTTTAAAAAAATTAGAAATTAATGAGGAAAAAGTAAAATTTTTATGTCTGCTTCGAATAATTAGAAATTTTAATTATTATTCGAAGAGCAAATCGAGCGTTAAATTAAGTTTCAAAATAGTAAAATGAAAAACAAACAAAAAATGCTTTTCATGAATATTATATCAAGCGCCATTTATTGACTGCACAAGGGTTTGACCCAGTTTATAAAAGTCATATAGAAAATTTCTTAAGGAAAACAATAAGGAGATCAATGTGTTTGATTGGATTGGTGGATTTTAAATTGTTTTTCTTGAGCAGAGGAAAATATAATTCGAGTGAAAAGAAATTATTATAATTTTCTTTAATTCGAATTTAGAAGAAAAATAAATTAAAACTTTTGTAATTTTTAAATAAACAAAAAAAATTAATTTCTAGAAGTGAATTAAAACTTTTTATGAAAAAAATTTACTTTTTCTGTTGTAATCAAATTAAAATAGTGGAGAAAATAAATTGACTGTGTATTTATAATTTAAAAAACTAATCGCAATTTTGATAGGAGAAAAAAGAGAGAACGCAATAACAAACGTGCTTTCTGCTTAAGTAAGCGCATTTTTTTCCTACAATTACATCGAGCACGTGACAATAATAATCTATTTTTTTACACTGCATCTTAAATAAACAGCTTTCCACTTTCGATACAAGTATTTTTTTTCATTTTCATTTTTTTTGTTCACTTCTTTCAATTATAAATAATGAATTTACAAATATTTTAATTTTTTCAATTTTCAAAAATTATAAAAAGTGTATTATTAATAAAAATTCTTTTTTATTTTTTAGAAATATCAATAGTCTGAGAAAGAGGGGAAAAAACAAAATTTACGGAAACGATGATTAATGTGGAATCAACGAATTATGAAATTTAACGAATAACATTGACACACGTGACTCTATAATAATATGCATTTCAAGGAATTATTGGAATAGGTCGCGAGCAGAATCTTGTGATAATAATCAATAGTCAAAAAAGATGAAAAAAAAAATGTTCAGCATTTTTTTTGTTCAATGTTGTCATTTATTGATTTTGTCATTATATGATTGTTGACAAAAAATATTGACATTTAATCTAGAGGAAAGCTTTAAAGCTGTATATAAAGTGATGCATTAAAAGCAGAAAATAAGATAATCGTTGCACTGACACAAGTGTAATTTATTTGCAAATACATATAGACACATTTGCCGCAGGTAGAAACAGATGGGGCATTGCCCCGCAAGTTCTTCTATAAAAGTGGGTCAGCGGGTCCAACAAATGTCACTTCACGAGCTTTTTATTGCTCAAGAAGATAAAAAAATTTTTCTTTTAATCTATAAACAGAAACCAAAAAATTTGAGAACATTATTTTTTATACATTTATTATTATCTTTTATTATAATTTAAGAAAATAAATATTAATAAGCTTATAATTCATAACAATAAATTTAAATACGTTTAACGTTATTTTCAAAAAATTTATTTTTAAAGATTCAAATTAAATTTTTTTCCCCAGGAAATTTAATATTTTGCAAAATTTTGATTTTTTTCTAAGAATTCAATTTTGTTAATGAAATAAAATTAGAAATAAAAAAAAACTTGTTGATTTACAAGAAAGATTATTAATTGTCACTGATAATAAACGAATTTAGTGATATTTTACAATCATTTCGAATAAATCATCAATCTCATCAAGTGTATTAAATTTTAGATAAAAAAAAATAATAATTGTTCTCGACGGTAAATCGATTCGTATTTGATAAATCACTGATGGGGGGTCAATTATTATTATTCCTTATATTTTGTTACGTTTAAAGAAATTTTTTTTTAAGTAATCTGATTCAAGTCAGAATTCTTTAAATGTTCGCGATTTAAATTTGATCAAAAAATTGATTTTGCACTTATTGTTCAATAATTAAATGTACAAAATTAATTATTCATTAATTAATTATATTCTTTGCTAATTTTAGAATAACTAACTTCAATAATTAATTATATAATTAAATTATAATAGAATCGAACTAGTAAAAAAAAAATGTTAGACAATACTTTGAAATTTCATGATGAATCTCGAAAGGCGATAATAATCTCAAGTACTCCACTTATCAATGTCGATAGCGAATTTCTAAAATATGACAAAAAATCATATTTAGTTTAGAAAAATGTAATTAACATTTTTTATTACATTAAGATTTTTTCTCTTTTTCTTATTTACGGTTATAAATTAATTCCTATAAATTAGGACAAATGTGTTTGAAATATTGTTGAGTAATTAATGTTCCTTTTTTTGAACTCAAGCTCTGCACAAGACCGAAGTGAAATATTTTATCCTATTGAGAGTGGATTTTTTATTTTCTTATTGATGTTTACAGGTTTTGTGGCGAGTACAACGACGAATCCAATTTGGTTCGTTAAAACGAGACTGCAGCTAGATCATCATTCAAATCGAACCAGTGCCCTAGAATGTGTCCAGAGGATATATAGAAAATCGGTAAGGAATTAATTAGACTTTCGATGCACTGGTAAAATTCGATTTTCCCCCTCAAAAAGGGTATAATAATGCAAAATTTGTCTTTTAGTTTCAGATTCCAGCAAAGCTTCACTAAAGAAAATCGTATACAGTCAAATCTCGATAATTATCACAAAAAAAACAGGGATTTAAACAAGAGAAAATCCATTTAAAGAATTTTATAAAGAAATTAAAAATATTCTCAAAATTAAACAACGATCGTGAAAGAAATTAATGGATTTTGGAATTATTTTTTTCGAATTATCGAAGTTCGACTGTATATTTTTATTTAATTTTCTCTTTTCGATACATTTCTTTGTTTTCTTAATTGGCTTTAGTATTTAAATTTGACGATAACAATGAGTTCATTTTTCTTTAGAATTAGTTTGAATTAATGAAACAAACTCCGTTTCAATTAAAATCACTTTAATTCATTGTATCAAATAGTTACACGTGTTAATTGCATGAAATGTTAATTCACTTCTTTAAAATGTCCATTTGTGTGTTAATTAACTTTTGTGTTTTGATGCAGAGCTTCATTATACATAAATTCAGCAAAATTTTCATCAAACTTATCGTTGAGTTTAAGTTTTTCGAGAAAAAAAATTTCTCCGCTATCTTATTTGCAACTTTTTTTTCTAATTCTCTTTTTCTAAAATTGGCCTCATGACCTATGAATAGGAATTTACGCCTAAAAATAGGAGGAAATAATGTTTAGCGTAAACATGTGGTTTTATAGCGCCTGTGAAATGTTTCTTCAGCACTTTCATTGCCAAATGCAAGAAGAAGTTTATAAATACAAAATTGAATTATTTTTCGACAGAATTCGTCGATTGGGAGAAGATGAATTTATTTTTCTCCTTTTCGTCGATTATGATTTAAAAAATAATTCTTTTTTCTCCCTTTTTGAAAGAATTCGACGATTAATTAATTGCTGAGTTATTTATATTGTAGCAATATTATGATGTAGAATTATTCTTTGTCAGATTTCTTGATATGAAAGATTTTCGTCTCTCGATGAAGAGAGAAATGAACAAATGCGAAACGTTTGTGAATTATTTGCAAAGGTTTTTTTTTCTGCTCGCAGATGTTTCTCGATTGAGAGAAAGAGAAAAAAAATTCTTTAGGAAGATACTTAGGTGGATGTTGGCATGTTTTTTTTTTAATTGTGTGAAATGAAAAAGAAATAAAACAGAAAGTTTGTTAAAAAAAACTTTTAAATTATTAATTTCAAAATAGAGTCGAAAATAAATGTTCTTTTTTTTATTAATTTATACTTTATGATTTAAATAATAATAATTAGTTGACGATAAAATTGATCATCTTTGAATTAAAATAATATTTTGTTTTAAAAACAATAAAATTCATTTTTGTCGTCTTTAAGTTAAAATAGTTTTGTTGACAATAAAATTGAATTGTCGCCGTCTGAAGTGAAAATGAAATATTTTCAAATTGATTATTCAATGAAACAAGTAAATGAAGTCGTTGACTTTTGATTTTCTAGGGTTTCCTCGGCTTTTACAAGGGCATCGTCGCGTCCTACTTTGGAATCAGCGAGACAGTCGTTCATTTCGTCATCTACGAGGCTGTCAAAGCTTGGCTTTCGACTCACAGGTCAACAGTGATTGAAAACGTTGACTCGAAATCGTTGCGTGACTTTTTGGAGTTTATGGCAGCTGGAGCTTTTTCGAAAACAATCGCTTCTTGTTTCGCCTATCCTCATGGTAAATATTCCGAAAAATTCCTTTCTTTCGCCTCTTAAGAATGAAAATTTTCTCAATTAATTTTATTTTCTATTTATTTTTCGAAACGTTTATAAATTCAAGTAATTGACGATACAATTCAATTGCAAATTAATCTTACAATTAAGGGAATAAAGAAATAAATAAATTTTCAAATAGTAAATAAAAAATTTTTTTTCAGTAATTAATTCCAAAAGAAAATTGATTGATCTTTTTTGTTTGTTAAAAACAAAATTAATTTGTGGATTACGTAAGATTTGCGCTTGAAAGGCCTTCGTGACTGTGTCTAGAACTATTTGAAATTGTACGAAAAGCAAATTGCGTTTGAAATAAAATTTTATCTGATGTTCTGGAATATCATCCTGAGTCACGTGGTTTACGATCTTATTTTTTTCCGTTCTCAACGATTTTTTTCTTCTTTTTCAATTTTTTTTTTCTGTTTGCACAACGTGGATTTTTTCTTTTGTAAAATTTTCTTCTATCTTGTTTGTCCTTCATCAGTTGAGAATCTAAATATAGCACGACGAGAAATTCATCTCCTCTTGCCAGAATTTTCATCAAGTTATGTAGTTTTTGCAAAATTGATTTTATTTCTTCAAAATCAATTTTAATAATGATTCGTTTTCATTTACTAAAATTTTCTTATCACTTTATTCTACGATTTTGATACTAATTTGGATACTTTTTTTATATTTATATATATTTTTTTAAATTGGTTGAAAATAATAATAATAATTAAGCCAAAAAAGAAGGGAAAGAAAATGTTTACTGAATAAATAAATAATGTTGCAGAAGTGGCGAGGACAAGATTAAGAGAGGAAGGAACGAAATATCGTGGCTTCTGGCAAACTTTGAATACAGTTTGCACGGAGGAGGGCGTACGGGGAGTGTATCGAGGACTATCGACGCAATTGATAAGACAAATACCAAATACAGCCATAATGATGTCGACGTATGAGGCCGTTGTCTACATTCTTTCGCGACATTTTCAACCGACTACCAATGTACCAGGCACAACACAATTCTACACCGAAACCAAAAACAAACAGGAGCTTGCTTAGGAATTGCTCACGGCTCGAGAATAATAATTAGAGCCGTGAATAAAAAAAAATGAAATTAACTGATTTAAAACTTTTAAATATTCTACCATCAAAGAAAACTGAATCTACTATTTCAAAAGATATTTCTTCTACTTTTTTTTGTATTATTAATTTTCCAAAAGCGAAATTTTTAGTCATTTGTATTTCTTTATATTTTCTCTTCTATTTCATATATCCCTTGTTAATTATTGCCTCTTGTTAGTTTTTTTCTAAATTTTAATTAAATTTATTAAAGTTCTTAACTTGAATTAATTGGCAACAAATTTTCAAAATTCACTCCGTTTCTTTGACGAAGATGAAGAAAAAAAATAGTAAATCAAATTCTTTGCATTGAAAACAAGGGATTTTTTACTCGCAATTTTAAATTATTTGACTCATCACTCAATTATTCCACATAAATCAGTTGATTGAAAAATTATGAAAGATCATTTCACAGTCATTAGTTTATGTTATCTTTCTAGTTTATAAAGCGCCAAGTCGATATTGTGTATATAATAATATTAATAATAATAGTAATCTAAGAATATTAATAACAAGAAAATAATTAAAAAGTCCAGAATCTATACGTAGATTCGTCGCCCTTTTTTCTAAATAAGGAGATGTAAATAGTTGATAAAAAAAATTCAAATTAAGAGAGTATTATGCTTATAAACTCCTTATTTTACATTTTAGAGGATCGTTTCGCAAATGTGAAATACAATTTTTTTTCCAACAATTTTTAATTATAAACCAAAATATTTCAATTTCTTTTTGAAAATTTGTCATCTGATTTTTTTTCCATTTTACATAAAAATTAATTTTTAATTAATATGAAAACTATAAATTACGCAGTATAGACAATTGTCTCCATTCCCAAAGAAGCGCATAATAGAAAAATTATTTTTTATCAATTTTATTTATCTATAAAATAGGTACATAAAATCTTTCGCATTAATTTTTTCTTCCCTACTTAATTATGTAAATTAACACAAATGCGAGACGAATGAGCCTGTGATTTTAGTTTATTCCGTCATTTGTAAATATTTCTCTATAATTAAAATAGCCCCCCGAATTCTTATAAAGAGGATAATTTAATTACAGAGAAAAAAAAATCCAAAAAAAATGCAACATTGTAAATAGTGTAAAAATTGTAATCTAAAAGAATTTGAAGTAATTTTTATGGTTGTAGTGACTATTTGACGAAAAATAAATTATACTTTCGTCCATTTAAAAAATTCAAAAAAAAGAGAAAATAATATCGCGCTGCTTTTTATTAGTGCAAAAAAAATAGCGAAAATTTTCGATTTGATGAAAAGGAACATAAGTGCGTATGCGAGCGAGACTGATTCAAATTTTTTGAAAGACTGAATAAATTTTATTGTACTTAGGCTCTATAGAAATTCTTTTTCTTATAAAGAAAAGATTTTTGCGTATGTGATAAAAATAAATAAATAAATAAAACATTGAAACAAAGAATTTAGGTTCTGAATTCCAAATTCTTAATATTAAACATAGTTTTTATAAGGACTCATTGATATATAAAATTAATTCAATTGTAACGATTATTTTTTACAGGGTATTTAATAGAAATTTTGATATTAAAAATATTTAACTTTGTTCTTTATTTCGTTACGAATAGAAGCAAATCGGAAATTGTTTTTTTCATATTTAAATTTTATAAAAGTGAAAATAAAAATAAAAAATATGTTGTAAAAAATTCATGTTTTTTGTTTCTTATATAAAGTTGTTATAAACTTTTTTTTTATAAAACTAAATATAATTTTGATTAATAATTTCCTATGTATGAATTTTTAATAACAGAAGATCATTAAATGCCTTAGAAAAATGAAGTTTATCTTTTCGTTTTTTTTTAAGTGAAAAAATAGTAATTTTTCTTTTTATATAAAATTTTGTATTACGAAAGTTTGTGTTGAAAGTGTGGTTAAATGTTGAAAATGTTCCTAATTACTATCTTTAATTTAATTGGACACTAACTCCCATAATTGTAATATTATTTAAAAATAAAAAAACAAAATAAAAAAGATTTTATTACTTTCACCCCGTGAACAATTTTTAATTTTTCGTTTATAGAAAGGTGATTAATAGTGACAAAAAAAGCATTTGATATTAAAAGATCGATTTTATTTTGAGTGTTGAAATTAAATAAAGTCATTTTTTGTGAACATACAATTACAGAAAAATGAACAGTAAATATTTACTGACGATAAATTTTTTTTAACTATATCAGTAAAGTAGAATAGAATTTGTAATTATAAATAATGTGACATTGATTTTGAATATTTTCTTCTTCTTTTTTTTTGCTTTTTGATAAAATTTTTACAAACCTACACGGAGATAGATACGATTATGCGTATATCTACTTATTTATTAAGATATAATTAATCAACCATTTCTCCTTGATTGTAAAATTGTAATGTGTGTGTATTTTCTTTAAATATATGATACTATAGTTACATTAAAATCGATTTCCAATTTATAATCAAAAACTTTTTTTCTTTTCTGAAAATCTATATATAAAGAATTAAACAATTGAAAAACCAGTTGCTGGCTTCATTAGAAATAAAAAAGAACCGCCCATTTCAAAAGCATTTAAAAATAATGCGATATATATATAAACTATTATACAAATTAATATTCTTGTTCATTAACAAGAAAATGATTTTTTTCTGTTGTTGTTGTTAAAACAATCGTAATTGTTATTTTTACACAAGAATTATTTCTACATAAAACCCAAAGAAAAAAATAAACTAACAAAAGTATTCCCTTTTAAAAATTTGTTCTCTAATAAATTCGCATTAGTTGCAAAATATTTAAACTATCTATTCTGCAGAATCTAACATAAAAAAGAAAAATAAAGTGAATATTTAAAAATTTTCAAAATAATCCAAAAAGAAACAATTGATTGTTTGTCATTATTTTGATATTTCATTTTTTTTTCTTCATATTTTTCGACTTTCAAAATTGCAACAGTCAATTCGAAAATTTGTAATTCCATTAAATTATTTAATGAAAAATACAGTGTCAAGTATAGTATTTATGAAAAAGTGTATTTTTTTTTGTAAAAAGTCGAAAAATATTAATTATTAACCAATGTATTAAATGGATTAATTTTGATTTAATTCGCAATATTGAAAAGTTTAATGTTAAATTGAATTACGATTCAAACAATTTCAATCCAGATAATAATTCTCTATTTTTTTTAATCTAAAAATTTCTATCATTATGCGTAATATATAATTTAATAAAACAAATAAGGCAGAAGTTTTCTTATTTTTTTTTTCCTTCTTTACTTTAATCACTGATAATGCGACGGTATTTCCTGTTTGGTGGGGCAAGTTCCTCGTCCTCATCACCTTCAGCCGCAAGGAAAGGATCGTCATAAGCGTAACTTGGCGCCCATTTTAGTAATAATTTTTCGAAAAATTCTTCTAAATTACGGGCTTCCTGATAAATTTGCGATTCAACCTAAGAATAAAATAAAAATAATTAATCTCTTCATTTCTTAACTAAAATAGAAAAAAAAACTATTTTTTTACTTGAAAAAATAAATTTTTAACTAATTAATGAAAAATTTCTCAACTTACAGGATTATATGTGAAAGCGTTTTTGAACATCAATCGTATATCAGCCATAACGTGTCTTAAATCTGTGTAGTGCTCGGGATTGTCAGTTTTCAATTTGTTTCTGATAATATCCAGAGCCATTGGCTTTTTGATAATTTTATGGTACTCGAGAATCTGCTAAAACAAGGGACACATTTTTTTTTCTCTTTTACCAAAGAATTATTGTAGAAAAACTATTGTATATAGTTAAATTTTTCATCATTTATGTAATCTGAAATATATTTTTGAAGATTTATTTTCAATGAGAAATTTGAAATTACCTCAGGTGAAACAACTTCTCTAAATGGTAGACTTTGTTCGTATTGACAGTAAAGTTCGAGAACAATTCTTTGCGCTATTCTCAATTCACGTGCAGTCATACAATTTGGACGCTTCTCACCAATTGGATCGTCCGATGAGTCCGCCACATTTGTACACAACATACACTGCCATGTTTCACTTTCGCTGGAAAATTGAAAAATTACGATTTAAAAGAAATTGTCTTCTTCCTTTTCAATTTAATTTAATTTAATTTTTTTTAATTTCTTTCAATGTTATTTAATTTCTTTTAATTTAATTTAATTTCTTTTAATTTTGTTAATTTCTTTTAATTTTGTTAGTTTTATTTAATTTCTTTAAATTTTATTTAATTTCACAATTTGTTTAATGACCGTACTTGGAGAAATTGATTGACCAACAACTTACTCGGGAAATGTTTTTAATCCAGGTATGTGGCAAAATAAGTGGAAGACTTTTGGACATTTATCACAACAAAGAACTGCTTCACCTCCATCCATACAAACAGCGCACCAATCTTCATTTGGATCGTCTTTTGATATCGATGTTGGCGTACTTTTAGCAGTACCTAAAAAATTTGTTGTTTTTGTTAATTAAGTCACTAGGCATTTATCGATTTCTTCTTTCGAAGAATTTTCATAAAAATTTGTATGAATAATTATATTTTTCGAGGAATTTATTTCAAAATTGTATTAAAAATAGTTGAAGTCCTATACGAACAAATTTATGAAAATAATTAAATTCTTGCGACGAATTTTATGAAATATTTCTAAAGAACCTTTTTTATTTGTGAAAATAATTGAATTCTTGCAAGAAGTACTTTATTAAAATTGTTTCGAGAAATTTAATTATAATTTTATTTAAAAATAAATGAACTCTTGTAAACAATTATTTTTATTGAAAATCTTTAAAAAATAATCCACTTTTTAAAAAATATAAATATTTTTAAAAAATAAATGAATTCTTATAAACAATTTTTTATTAAAAATGTTTAAAATTAAATAATTCCCTTTTTTCCGTGAATTTAGAAAAGACTGTTTGCAATAATTAATTTCATTCAAAAAAAGTTTGGGAAAATGGTATTTTTATTTTTTTGCAATAATTAAATTTCTGTAGAAATGTTATTATTTATGAATTGTTTTGCATTGTTTCTAAAAATTTTATTAAAGTTATTTTAATTGTTTCAAAGAATTTAATGTTAATTTTTGTTATTTTAGATATTTAATTTAATTAAATTAATTTTAAAATTGTAGAGTTTAATTTTTTATTCGAATCATTAGAGGATTTATAGTGGCAATTTTCGAAAAGCAGAAAAAAATTGTTTTTCTAGTGTTCGAAATCGAAGAAAAAAGATTGACTTTCATTGAAATAGATAAAAAAAAAAGAAAAAGATGGAAAATTTATGAATAATAAAATAATGAACTCACTCAAGGAACTTTGAACACTTCCTGAACCAATAGAATGAATACCTTCATCAGTGGAACTATCAACTTGACTCGAGTCCATTTGATTCTTCTGCTCCTCTGGAATGACGACAATTCCATTACTGTCCAATTTAGCGATTGTCATCATTAAATCATTCATGTTTTTTTGACAAAATTTATCCAAATTCTTCTCCATCTCATCACATTTTTCCAGTAATGTTGGACTCGGCGTTTTTGGCATTGACGAACTGATTGTCTGTCCCGATGATGGTGAATTTGCCAACTGATTGGAAGTATGTAGAGCTTGATTTATATTTGGAAATCTCTCATGATTATTGTAAGCCGGTGGGTTTTTTAATGTTATTTTGTAACTATCATTGTGAGGAACTTGCATTGAAGGCATTGATTGTTGTCGTGCGGGATGTGGAAGACAGGGATTCATATTTTGTGGAATATGCCATCGTGCTGCTTGTTGTTGTTGTTGCTGTTGTTGTTGTTGCTGCTGCTGTTGTTGTTGTTGCTGTTGTTGTTGTTGATGGGGATAATTTAGATGTTGATTGACATTGGCGTTGTTGTAGGGTGGTAGTCGAACCATTGGCGGTGTGTTGGGTGAGTAACCGTGACTCATCATCGGCCTTTGCTGGGGTCCGGGCATTGGATAGCGACCGGCGGGTGGCATTCGGTAGTGCATGGGATTCGGTTGAGGTTGCGATTGGGGACGATAGGCGAGAAGATTGCGGAGATTTGCGTTTGAATTCATTTGTTCGAAATGCACTTGTTGATGGGGATGGGTGGATGATGTGACTTGTTGTTGGTGAGCCGTGAGGCCGGCGTTTTGGGGCATTAGCATGCTTTGCATACTGTTGGTGAAATTTGTATTGTAGGGCATGCGATTTTGGGGTGATGAGCGTGGGGGCATGTTGTGTGGTGGATAATGTTGCATGTGATTTGTTACGTGTTGTTGGAGTTGCTGTGGATGTTGGGGTGGTGGTGGTTGTTGTTGTTGTGGATGTTGGGGAGGTTGTTGCTGGTGTTGGGGCGGAACTTGATGTTGAGGTGGTACTTGATGGGGAGATGGGACCAATTGTTGTTGCTGGGGTGGCATATGATGGGGCATTATTCGCTGATAATTTTGTGGCATGTTGTTCGCGTGAGGTGGCATCGAATTCATTTGATGAGGACCAGCAGCCATGGGGGGAGGAGGTGGTGGTAATGGTGGTTGAGCTTCCACGTGAGCAGGCGGATGTGGAGTTGGTTGCTTAGCTGGCTGCTCGGGCACCGGAACGGGCGTCGAAGCTTTCTCTGGCGCTGAATTTACTAATGTTGTCATTGCTGATGGATAAACTCTCCCATCAACCACAATGCCTCCTATCGATGATAGAACTACGAAAAAAAGATAATCTCTCAATTTTTCTATTTTTCATTAAATAGAATGTGTAAATAAAAGTATAAAATAAAAGTATAAACAAAAGTATTAAATAATGAAATTACGCTTTACCTTTTTTAATATCAGGCAACCTTTCTAACGAGAGATTTATTCTCACGGGAATTTCAGGATTTGGAATATCCGCCCTTTTACTTTTTATCCGCTGCAAGTGACTCGTGATTGATCTTGAAAATAAAATTGACAAATTAATAAACATATTTAGCAAATTATTGACTAAAAATTATAATTTACTTTTTACTGTAGAGGAGCTCAACGTCGGATCCTTTATCCAAAGCATAGCTGACAAACTGAATACAATGGTCCGTTAATTTTGATAATTGGTCCAAGGCGGTTTTCTTTTCATTTAAAGTATTTTGTTTTTGGTCGCAAACCTCGTTTAGACGCATTACCAATTGCTTACTTCTAACATTGATTGCATTAGTTAATCTGAAATTACAATAAATAATTAGCAATTTATCATTTATCTCGAAAATAATGTTTCTCATTGAATCCCTATACTTACTGTACAACCATATTTGTAATATCTTGAACTAAATTTTTCTTCTTCTCCAATATTAAAACTTGTCTATCTTCTATTACTTTCATCGCACTTTTTAGCAAAACTCTTTTATAACTGAAACAGAAAAATGTAAATTTTTAAGAAAAGGAAACTTTCTTTATCTATTTTGTTAATTTAATGCGAAAAATAGACTTACCTAACTTCTTTTAATAACGTGGAAACTGAAGTACGAGTTGTGACAGCAATTTCATGGATAAAATTGTACTTGTGATCACGATGATCAGTGAGTTGACAATCACGACACGTTAGTCGATCACATGTTTGACAAAACAAGGACAATTGTTCGTGAGGATGAATAATACAATATAAATAACCCTGATTTTTTTTCTCCACCTTTTTTGCACTGTCATCATTGGCGACTGATCCTCTTGGTTGAATTGTATGATCTTTAGTAATTTTTAACCTCTGATGTGCCTGTGAAAATAAGATTAATATTAGACCAAAAAAAATGTGATGAGAAAACAATATTTGTCTTGCGTTAAACATATTTTTACCATAACGCAATTTTCACAAATAAACTCCTCGCAATCGATGCAATAGCTCGTGGCTCGTGCATCCTCACTACAACTTGTGCACTGTTTCTCCTCCTCGCCATCCTTATTCTCTTCATCAGGACCCGCATTACATTCCTCTTGAATAACCTTCGAGATGAATTGATTTTCAATCAAATTATCCAATTGGCTCGACACATTGCAAGACGTACAGGCAATGACATTCGTCTCCACTAAAAAAGAGAAGACAAATTTTTATTTTTCCAAATATATTTTTTCAATTTTGCGTACGCATTTGAAATATAAGCCGCCCCACTAATAGCTATTCTCATTTATCATATTTATTTTTCAGATTATAAAGATAATGAGCCTAAGTACACTATAAATTTTCAAGATTTGACAAAATTTCTTAGAACTATTTACATTTCTATTGAGAAGAAAAAACAAAGAGGGATTAGAGTATGTTTAAGAATCGAATAATTTCCCTTCGAATTTTCTGCTTAATCTTTTAAAATAATAAGAGATTCAAGTTTGACAGTTTAATAAAAATAATGATAATGATAAGAATATCGCGAAATAATAAAAATGTGTCAACATTTTAAAAATAATTTGGCATTTAGAACTGGAATATTCTCTTGCACATAAAGGTGTGACCTTCCGTAAAAGGTCTTGCCGCGCTTTCCCTGGAGAAAGTTGGCACAAACCTTCCTTTTTCATTCGATCTTACCAGCAAGTATAGACAATCTAGGCGCATGAATATTATCCTTAAATTTCACTCGTCACATTTTATGATATAAAAAATAATTAATTACACGCTTTATAGTTGTATTTAACATTGACCTTTACACATTTTCGACCCTGAATAAAATGTGACCTATTTAAAAGTTTTCTCCAGGAAAAAAAACTATTTTTATCAATTAAATTCGATAAATTGCTTTAGAACTTTATTATTTAAACCCCAAATTACGTAAAAAGAATTAAAGTTCACGATTAAATTAATATCAATCATCTAATCAGCTGTTTAAATCGATTTCTATTTTTCAACTTTTTTCTATATCTAATGCCCGAAATTGTCAGACATATTTTACGTTTGAAAAATGAAATTTTTTTATGAATTATTTAAAAGGACTAAATTAAAACGAATAATATGTTTTTCCAAAAGTGAAACTTACAGAGAACTTCAGTATCCACTGATGTGTTATGTTCATTATGAGTTTTTTCATTGACACATGCGGAACAAATTGTATGAAGGCATTCTAAAAGTTTAAGGTTATCTGTCGAGGTGAAGGTTTTATTACAAACAACACATTTCGCCAATAATGCACGAATATCACTTTCATGACCTTCTGTTGTGCATTCAATTTGTTGATCATTGTCTATTAGCTCACTGGTGCAACTTGTTTGTTGTTCAGCTATTGATACTGTTTGTTCATTCACTGTTGTTAATTGTTCACTAATTTCCTCTTTCACTGACACTGTTGGTCCAGGGGTCAAGTTATCACTTCCACAGGCGTCCATTGTCCGCCGTGAAAATGAAAATTTTCTTTTTTCCTTCTTCTTCTTCTTCCTCGTTTACTGTGAAAAAGCACGGAATCAAAAAACGCCATAAATTGCGCACACTCCCATCTTGGCAAAGTACATTTAGAAAAAAAAATGGCGGTTCATGTACCTGTCAAAATAGTAATGCGCCATCTACTGGAGACTATTAATGGCTGTACACAGGTGCAAACAGGAATGAGTCGTTGGGGATTTTCAATTGTGAACGCACCTTCTTTCCTTGAAAGAAGATTTTTTAAAATTTGTTTTTGTGTTCCACAATAATATCAAAAATTGGTAAAATTATATTGTAAATATAATAAACTGAATATTTTATTCTATAAATAATAAATATAAAGAAAAGAGAAAGTTATAGATTAAAAAAGAATCACGAATATTTATTGAAGAAAATCCATACAACATTCACAACTAAATTGTTTTTTGCACTTTTCTCTATACGAGCACTTGAAAGGAACGAAATATTTCTAATAATAATAATAATAAATTTTTTGTAAATTAAAGCGCCATTTTACGTCCTTCTATTGAAATGGTCACTGCTCGTCTTGTTGACTTCAATCTCTTGTTATCGACATAATTCTTCATATGCTTCTCAAATCGATTCATTTGTTTTTTCGTACTCTGTAATTTTTGATAATAAAAAAAAGTAATTATTTGTTTACCTCTTTTTCTAGATTAAATAAAATTGCGAGAAACATAAATATAACTCACTCTGCTAATATCGACGTCTGATTTCCAATCAGGTCGAACTACATAATCCTTATTCGAAGGAGTTGGAACTCTAGCTCTGCTCACCCATCCAGGATCTCCAGGTCGAAGAGGTCTGAAATAATAATTCAATTTAAATTCTATTAGAATTGGAAACAAAATAGAAAAATTGGATTAAGCATTTGTTAGTGAAAATTAGTTTTCTCACTTTGCATCTCCTTTGAACGCCTTATTAATGTCCTGGGATTTTTGCGATGTACCGTCAGCGTCGACTTTTCTCTTTTTCTGCGGCGTTTGCTCTAAATCGCGTTGCATTCTCTCCTCTTTCGACAGTGCTTTGAAATCAGCGGAGAGATTAAATATCGGCCTAGCCCATTCGTTGATTAATTTACCAGCACGCTCCTTATTTTCCTTCGTCTCCTTAGGATGCTTATATAAATACATGACTGCCTTTCCAATTCCAGATTGCTTTAAAGAAGACTGATCGATTTTTGGAAACTGAAAAGCAAAAGTTATTTCAATTAATTAAAAAAAAAAAAGAATCGACAAAAGGAAAGTGCAAACAAAAATGACAAATTTTGTCAACAATTATTTTTCTTACCTCGCAAAGTAGACGAAGAAGACTTTCCCTAATTCTAAGTGATGGTAGTGATCGATCCGGCATTGGAGCCAGCCAATCCGTGAGAACAGTGAGAACATTATGTTCGAGAAAAGCTAATTGTAAATCGTGTTTCTTTAATTGCGACATGACTTTTGGTAGCATTGCTATTTTATTCGTCGCTGGCTTAACTAGTTGATTTAATTTTCTATCCTCCTCTGATGCATTCTTCATGTCTTGTAATAATTGTGCAATTATATCATCATTGTCATTAATAATATCAATATCCTTACGTTTCTTGCGACGTGATTGCTCCTCCTTTTTCTTTGCCAACATACGATCGAAGTCTGATATAAAATCATCTCTGGAAACGAAAAAAAAATTAACAACCTCGCAAAATTAAAAATGCAGAAAAATAATTACAATTTACTTACGATTCGCCCGGTCTCGGTGCATCATCATCGTCAGAATCGGCCAGTTTTTCAACTGGTGTTTCCAATGATTCATTTTTCTCACCATCATTATCCTCGTCGATGACATTTGTCACATCATTTTTCTCCGGTTGCTCAGTGTCCGAGTCGTCCGATAATTGATGAACTCTTTTTGCTTTACTATAGGTATTTTCATCCTCCGAATCGGACAATAATCGACCTTCTTTATTATCACTTGAGTCACGATTACGTTTTCTTGATATTCTCGTTGATGATGTTGAACGTGATCTTGATTTACGGTCAACTTTCGACGTCGATGGCGACGGTGATCTCGATCTTGATTTCGATCTCGATCTGGATCGCGATTTTCTTGATCCACTTCTTGATCGTGATCTTGATCTCGAACCAGATCTGGATCTTGATCTGGAATTTCTCGATCCGGATCTTGATCTGGATCTCGATTTTCTCGAACCTGATCTAGATCTGGACCTTGATCTTGAGCCCGATCTTCTGGATCCAGATCTCGATCTTCTCGAACCCGATCTCGATCTTCTTGAACCGGACCTCGATCTTCTTGAACCGGACCTCGATCTTCTTGAACCGGATCTCGATCTTCCTGAACCAGACCTCGATCTCCTAGAACCGGATCTCGATTTTCTGGATCCGGATCTTGATTTTCTAGAACCAGATCTTGATTTTCTGGAACCGGATCTTGATTTTCTGGAACCGGATCTCGATTTTCTGGAACCGGATCTTGATTTTCTGGACCCAGATCTTGATTTTCTGGAACCTGATCTTGATTTTCTGGAACCGGATCTCGATTTTCTGGATCCAGATCTTGATTTTCTCGAGCCGGATCTGGAGCGCCTTGAACCAGATCTGGATCGTGATCGTGACACAGAACGCGAACGTGATCTGGAGACGGATCTGGATTTAGGTGAATTGGATCTTGATCGAGATCGTTTTGACGGTGACTTGGATTTATTTCGTGACGGTGACCTGGAGTGTGACTTGTTTCGTGAAGGTGATTTGGACTGTGATCTGTTGCGCGAGACAGATCGTGAATTTGATCTTTTTCTAGAGGCTGATCGTGAGCGTGATCGTTTCAAAGATGGTGAACGAGATCGTGAATTCTTTCGTGATGCAACTGATTTGGATCTCTCGCGTGATCGTGATTTCGATGGTCGCTGTGACGTTGATCTTGATCTTGATGCTCTCACCGATCGCGATTTCGATCTTGATCTTGACTTGGATCTTGATTTAGATCTCGATCTTGATTTGGATCTTGAGACTGATCTTGATTGAGATCTAGATTTAGATCTCGACTTTGATCTAGATTTAGATCTGGACTTTGATCTTGATTTAGATCTCGACTTTGATCTGGATTTAGAACGAGATTTAGATCTCGACTTTGATCTTGACTTGGATCTTGATTTAGATCTAGACTTGGATCTTGACCTGGATTTGGAACGAGATTTCGATCTTGATGGCGATTTGGATTTAGACCTGGATCGTGATCGAGATTTTGATGGTGAATGTTTGGGTGAATGTGATGGAGATCGTGCTGGTGAGTGCTTTGAAGCGGAACTTGCGTTAGATGGACTGCGAGCATTGGATGATGCTCTAGAATGATCACTTCTCTCTGACACTGGTGATCCTGACTTGGATCTTCCTCTACTTCTCGAGCGAGACTTTCGTTTGGATTCAGATTCACTGTCTGAGTGTTTATTTCCATTTAAATTATTCCTTTCGATTGATGGTGATCTTTCTCTTGAATTATCGCGTGAATTTGTTGGTGAATCGGGCCCTGATTTATTGCAAAGCTCATCGTCAGTTGTTTTCGATAAATTCTTTTCGTTCGAAGGCGAAACAGACCTGAAATTAATGTTTTTTTTTTATTGTAATCTTATCTTGCGTTATTTGTTTTTTATTTTCAGAAGTAAGTAAATTAAGGTGAAAAATATTACCTTCGGTCTGGCGTTGATTCTCTATCCATTGTCTCTTGTTCGCCACCGGAACTGTTTTTCACTGTAAACAAAATTCTGTTTATTTAGAAACTATTTTTAAATGTTAAGAATGAAAGAAGGGTAAAATAGTATATAGATATAAATGATAAAAGAATCCTTGAAATTTCTCATTTGGTTTAAATATACTTTCAAAAAAGCTTCTTTTAATAAAGTTTTACTTTGGTACATAAGTACTAAATCTAGAAAATAAATTTCAATTATCAATGATGCTCAAATAAAATGATAATTTACAGAATTCGTGAATGATGAGTGCAGGAGTTTCAAAATATTTATTTCCTTTAGTTTCGATATCATTTAAAATCTTAATTTATGTTAAATAATCGAAAAATATGTGTACGATATGTTCTATATACGAAGAATTATTGGAAATTATATAAAAAAGCGTAAAAACAAAAAATAATAGTGTTGCTTTGCTGAATAAGTAAGGTTATGCTTACATTCATGTTCCATTATGCGCGGTTTCGCCTCTTATTATCATGAGGTTGAAATTAAAGTAGCGATTAAGAAAAAAAACCGCACTAAATAATATATACAAAAAATAACACGATTTATCGATATTATTAAATAATTATTAAATAACTTTTAATGAAATACGTGCTCCCAAACAAGAAATTGACTCTGACACCGTCACACCGTGTTTTTCTTACACGCAAGGTTGGGAGTGTTGAGTTACAAACTGCGAATGACCTTTGAAATGTGACAACCTTAAGGTGCGATCACAGCTCTGTTGCTACTTCCTGTTGAACGATGACGCTTCTCTCTCATGTCAAATTGTCAATATGTCATTAGTTGGTCTTGATCATTAGTCATTTTTGTGTCGAAGCTCGAGTCATATTGTAAAGTGTCAAAATACTGAAAAGTGAAAATAAAATTCAGGAAATTAATCGACATATTGAGTAAACTACACTATCTAAAGGTATTTATAAAATAATTTTATTATTCTGTAGGAATTATATGAATTTGTATATCAAACAGATTTTTTTAATTAATGGTTCAATTGTATTCACTAATTAGATAAAACGCTAACGAAAATGGACGCAACTGGTTTAGAGGATGACTATGTAACGTGTCCTTATGATAAATCTCATAGGCTTCAGAGAAGTAAAATACAAATTCACTTAGTAAAATGTCGAAGAAATCATACATGCGATAAAAGTGAAATGCTAACTTGTCCTTACGATGCAACACACGTCTTTCATCAGGCAGAGTATCAAGTGAGAAATTAAAACATAAATATAATTTCATAAATTTACCTATAAAACAAACTTTTATTTTTTTATTTTACTTATAAAACAAAATTCCTTTTTCCAGTATCACATTAATAATTGCAGAGAAAGTGGAAAAGTGGTGAATTTTATTCAGTCAATGGAACCTTCTCGAAGTATTGGTGCAGTACCCATAGATGAAGTAGCAAATGTTTATGTCCCACCAATGGAAGAAAATTGGGACGATGTAAGATAGATGATTTATAATCTAAATTCTCCACTAAATATTTAAAACCATTTAATTTCATCGAGAATAAAATACATTTTATTTTATTTTATTTAACAGGATCCACCAGTGAAAACATATGACCCCATATCAAATGCCAGGGAAAAAGGTGTTCTAATCCCAGAAAATTGTTTATCAAAAGCGAAGAAGAAGCAATTTAAAAACGCTGAAAGAACACGACATCAAAATCTGGAGCACAGTGGTGTAGTTTTCAATCCTGCTCCGAAAAATAGAAGACGGGTAAGATACATCAAAGTCCTGAGTAATCAAATTTCTACTAATAAATATTTCTATATGATAAATATATTTAATTATTAAATTTTTCATTTCCTCAGGTTAATAAGAACGAAATATCAGAGACTAATGACGAGGAACAAATTCCATTACGACTACCACGCACAGAAGTGGCTTCAGCATCAATTTCATCGAATTCAAATTATACAGATAAATCTTCGAATTCTACGTCTACGAATAAAGCGTCAATTTCATCTTCAACTGGAAATTATTCCACTCAAGAAAATAATGCACAAGCATTATTTGAAGCAATACTTGCCGAAGCTGAGAAAAAAACTAATAGAACAATTTCTCAGGCATCGAATTATTCGATTAATTTTATTCCGAAAGAAATGAATGCCAAGGAAGTGAATATTAAAGATTTGGGAAATTTGCATATTTCCTCGATTGAGAAAATTCAGAAGCAATTGAATGTTGTCAAAGAATTGGAAGCTAATTTAGAAAGTGAAAAAGCAAAAATAAGGGATGTTATGAAAAATTTCTAAGCTTTGGACGAAATTTTGAATATTATACATAATTTAATATGTATAAACTTTATCAAGTTTTTAAACGCATAATATTTATTATTTGTTTGGTTTTAATTATCATAATAATGATGTGAAGAATATCGAAACCTTTTATGAACTGCATAATTCTAATTCTATATTTATAATTTTCTGGGAAATTGTTTTTTATAATTTGCACTGGACACAATTTTTTTTCCCGCTATTTATCTACTTTTTTCATAAGATAAATTGTAATTGTAATCAATTTAAATTGATTCAATTATGCTTCATAATGAAGAAAACGTTGTATTGAAATGAAATAAATTCTGTTCTTAAAATATACAAATTTTTTCTTTTAATTTCTTGTTTCCTATTTTTATAAAAATTTCCATCTTTTAATTTCTGACACCTATAGCAAATTTTCGTCTAGAATTAAAAAAGAGGAAACAGAAAAAAATAAAATAAAAAGAATTTCGAATTTAAATTATGGCGCGCTTCTATTTGTATATTTTCATTGGACAATTCAAATTTGGAGCGACATCCGGATCCGGTGTATTTCTAAATGCTTTGCTTGCACTTTATTCGTGTTTTTCTCATTATTCAATGTGAAGAAGTGACCACGCGTTGACGTGCCGGCGTAACAACTATTTCAAGAATTGAAAAGAAATCCATTCTATTCAGGTATTTATAAACAGTTTTGCTTCTGATTTCATAGAAACAAGATATTTTCATTTTTTTACCAATTTTTTTTCTATTTTGAATCTCAGAATGCAGGTTCAAACCTGCAATGTGCTTAAGCTTTGTAATCCTTTGTTCGTAAAATTTACCTTCTCGAATTGAAGTTCGAAATTATTTAATTAGAAAGAAAATCCTGACACAAGTAATTTCTTTAATTGTTTGTAATTTATGAAATTGTTTCAATTAACGAAAAAGAGGAATTAATTTTTTGTTATGAAGATGGACGCCACGGACCTACACGATCCTTATTTAACATGTCCATACGACAAAAGTCATCGTATTTTGAAAAGCAGGTTGCAATATCATTTAGTGCGATGTCGTAAGAACCATCCTTGCGATAAATCGGAAATGGAAACATGTCCGTACGATGCTACTCATATAATTTCGAAGGCGGAATTTCCAGTAAGATGAAAGAAACAACACTTTATAAAACCGTTTTTTTTTCATTACAATATAATTATAATATTATTTTTGCTTTTACTTATTATTTAATGAATTAAATATTCCTCTTCAGTACCACTTGGAAAACTGTTTCAAAAAAGGAACAGTAGTCAACTTTATTAATACAAAGGAACCAAATCGAAGTGTCGGAGCTGTGTCAATGGAAACCATAGTAAATGTTTATGTTCCTCCACAGAGTGAAAATTGGGACAATGTAAGTTTTGTAGAATTTAATGTGATTAATAATTTATTTACTATTATGTATATAATAGAATGTTTCTTTATAATAGGATCCACCAGAGCAAACATACGATGCCTTAAAAGTAGCAAAGAATAAATGCGTATCAATTCCTCAAACTGGTTATTTATCAAAAGCAAAAAAGGTGCTGCATAAAACATCAGAAAGATTGCGAATTAAAAATCTAGAAAAAACGGGTGTTGATCAATTTAATCCTAATCCCAGGAATTTCAGACAGGTAAAGTGTTTTAAATTCTCTATAATTATTAAATTATTGATAACTTCCAAAAACAAACTTTATTCGAACAAATTTGTCATTAAATTGTCATTGTCATCATTTTCAAATAGAAAAATGAAGTTCAGTTAAAAATTGTAGAAAATAATTGAATTTTTAGTAATTTTGAAATTGAAATTTGTCCAATAATTTTATTTCCCGTGCAAAGACGAATTTATAATAAGAAACATCGAAATATCAGGGAATTTTATAAAAATTGAAAAAACCTGGAAAAGTCAGGGAATATTTCAAAATTAATTCAATTTTAAAAGAGTTGCGTTTACAATTTTCATAAGTAGATAAACTTGACATAATTTTTATTTAAATTTTTGTAAAATTTCATTTTTCAATAAATTTCTTAAAAAAAAATTGGTAATTTACAAATCTAGATTTAAAAAAACATAATAACTAAAATTCTTCTAAAATTATTAAAAATTTTGAATAATACATTTAATTGATTATTAAGAATAATGGATTTGTAGAACAATTTTAGTTAAAAATACTAAAACAAATTGAATTTTGAAGCAAATACGTATTATTGGAGAAATTAAATTATTTTTTTTATCTTTTATTATTTATTCTTCAAAGAATTAAACTATTTTTAAAAATTTTAATGAAATTCTTTTGTAACAATTCAATTATTTTCAAAATAATTCTAATAACATTCTTCGTGGAAAAATTTATTTGAATTCAAAAATGTTTCGAAATTAAATTATTTTCAACGTTTCCTATTTTAATAAAATTTCACAAAACAATTCAATTATTTAAACCGAAATTTTAATAAAAATAGTCTGAAGACTTCAATTACTTTAAAACGTGTAAAATAATTCTTCGCAAAAATCCAATTATGTTTGTAAATTTACAAAAATTCTTGTCAAAATTTAAATTGTCTTTATAAATAATAAAATTTCTCTCTGAAATGCAATTATTTTCTAAAATTTTCATAATATTCTTGGCAGAATTTCAATTATTTTTAATATACAAAAGTTTTATTGAATTTCTTGAAAAATGAAATTATTAACATTTTTTTTTAATTTGTCTCTTGACAAAAAATAATAAAAAACATAATTAAATTTTGATAAAATTTTTTATAAAAATTCAATTTTAAGAAACAAATGTATTATTTAATAAATTGTTTAATATTATAGTAAAATAATTGATTTCTTGTAGAATTTTCTAATAAATATTGATTTAAAAATAAATTTCAGTTAATATTATAGATAATAATTGAATATCATATTCAAAAATATTTGTTTACTTGAAAACTCTACGAGAATTCATTTATTTAACTCTAAAAATAAACATTTTATTAAGTAATTGAACTTTTTTTTAAATTGAATTTTTATGGAAAACTTTATTAAAATTTTTTGAAAATAATTGAATTTCGGATAAAAATTTTATTTTTTGTAATGATTATTTAAATTTTGACGCGAATTTTAGACAATTTTGGAACACAATTGGATTTTTGCAATGAATTACGTTACTTTTGAAAATAATTGGATTCTTGAGTTTTTCAATAATTTTCTAATTAATGATAAATGTAGATTTAAAAACCTGGAAAACCTGGAATAGTCAGGGAATTTGAAAAGGGTAAATGCGTGGCAACTCTGATCTTGAATCAATCCTGTAAATAAAGACTTGTGAAGAAATTAAATAGAAAATAAGTTCCGCAAATAAATTATTAAATAATAATTATTAATTTCAATAATAAGTGAAGAAAATAAATTAAGTAATGAGTGTAACAATGAGAAATTATTTTATTTTTCAGAACGAGGAAGAAGAGGATGTAACTGAGACTACAGAAGTACCATTGCGTCCACCGCGTTCAAAAGCTAATTCTGCCTCAATTTGTTCAACAACGGATTACATGGCCGAATCTCTAAACAACACGAGACAATTGAATTCTACATTTCATTCAGAATATAATGAGCCAGCTATTAATTTAACAGCGAATCCCTTTCATCCGAGTACTTCGCAAGCATTCTGCAAACCAATTATTTCAGATACTGATGAAAGATCCTATGCATCAGTTTCTCAGTCCTCAGTAGTGAATTCAATAAATCTCTTTAATCCTGCTCGAAATGAAGTTGTCGCTGCCGATGAACTGAATGATATTAATTTCGGAAATTTACATATTTCCACAGCATACTCGAGCAGCAGTACTTTAAACAATATCGACAGTAATATTTGTCCCTTGGATAATAATAATTCAATGGCAAGCAATCCTTCGAATTTGAACTCATCGAAAAGCGATATAATGGAAATTCAAAAGCGTCTCGATGTTGTCAATAAATTACAGGAGCATTTAGACTCTGAAAAAGCGATATTGAAAGAAATGGTCAACAATTTATGTTCAACGAATGATAATGATTCAAGAGTCACTTCCAATAATCGATGTGCTGCCAATTTTTCAAATGCATGAAATAAATTCATGTGCAAAAAGTTGTAATTGTTCTGTTGTCACAGAATTAATGCCAAGTTTATTATATTATTCTTCTTAATTTTCCTTGAAATATTTTTATAAGAATTTATTTTTGATACTTTTTTTTTAACTCTACTTTATGTTTAAAAACATAAAAATACGTTTAGTTGGAAATTTTGAAAAAAAACAGTATTCTATTCATGATCATCAAATGTTTAAAAAATGTAGAGTTTAATAATGTGAAACTTTATTTTTCAAATAAAAAAAAAAGTTCTCTGTAAAAGTGATTTGTTTCTCTTTATCTTTCCGTACAAATTTCACACTAGTGTTAATGTACTTTTCGCAAAAATACTTCAATTTTTTATAATTATTATTTTTTTAAAAATTGCGCCAATTTCTACTTATCCAATTCTTTTATTGCTTATGAAGTATTCTATCTAGATTAATTTTTATATTCGAGGACCGTCACTGGCACTGGCACTGGACTGATTTTAGGTTATTTTGTTGTATTATTTTTTTTATTCTTTTTAAACGCTCTCAACAACAATCTACTTTCTGGTATTTATTTACAATGTTTACAATTTGAATTTTTTTCTCATTTACCATCAATTTGAATATTTTGCCAACAATTTTAATACCAAAGTTTGAAAGATTTGGAAATTTTCATACAGTAGAAATCTCCAACGTGTTTATAGTGTTAAAATTTAATTGTCGAGTCGATTTTTTAAAATTATTATTATTATTATTATTGTTATCTATTAGATTTAGATATAAAAAAAAATTATTCCCAAAAACGTAGATTCAACTTGGAACTTTTGTATTTCAAGGCTTTTTTTTAGTTTAATTTAACTGTTATTTTTGAATTATAAATTTACGAAGTGTTTATAATTTTTAAAAGATATTGACAATTGGACTATTATTTCAGAACTAAATTTAGAGAATTGGAAAGAAAAAGGGGGAAAAAAATGGTGAAGATTTATTGTGATATTTGTAATGTATATTTTCCTCATTATTCATCATTGAAACGTCATGTGGCGAAGAAAAAGCATAAAGTGCAATTTGAAGCAGCTAACGAGGAAATAAGTGCAATAACATTGAAACCAATTCTCGAGCAATATTTAAATTTTGACAATCAATTGTCATTGTTTTTGAATGCAATCGAAATGAATAATATGGAAGCTCTGTACGAGAAAATTTGTTCATATCTCTATGAAATATTTCCAAAAAATTTAGAAAATTGTAGAATACAAAAATGTGGTTCCACATTGACTAGATTAGGTTTTAAGACAAGTAATTTAAAACTCCACATGTACTTAGGTAAATACGGGTTCTTTTTATTTTCTATAAAAATTGAATTTCTATAAAAATTATTGATACATAAATTTATTTTCAGATAGTGAAACAATTGACAAGGATAAAAATGACACGTCTTCCGACACTGACAATGACTATGAGAATATTCAAAGGGTTTATAATCAAATGACAAAAGTGTTTAGTAAAAATCGTCATTTATTTGACAATATTGTACATATACGAGGGACAACGATGCCAGTTATTAAATTTATCGAGAAAAGAACGAGGACAAGTTGTAAATTATATTTTCGAAACAGCACTGAATTGCACAAGAGTTTTTTACTCAAACATTATTTATCACTTGACCCAAGAATAAGACCATTGTTGATGATCGTCAAATATTGGGCGAGACATTGGAAATTTACGATTGAAACACAAGAGGGAAAATTGACAAATTATGCCCTAGCAATGTTGGTGATATTTTATTTACAACAATTCTATGTTGATCTAGTGCCTTCTGTGATGGAATTGACGAAGAATTGTGAACCAAAAATTGTTGACGGCTGGCAAGTGAATTTCGATTCCAATCATAAGTGTCATTTGTCGGATAATAAATGGAGCCTTCAAGAATTGCTTTACGGTTTTTTCAAATTTTACGATGATTTTAATTTTGAAAATTGTATCATTTGTCCGATTGACGGATGTGTTTATCCAAACGAAAAGTTTCTTGATATTAGTAAACTACCGGAAAGTATGAACAGGTATGCATTTTTTGTTTTTTTTTTTACCTTAAAGTGTATTCTAAAGGTTTTATTTTCCCCTCAAAAAAAAAGGTACAAGGAATATATGGAGAAGACCCGAATGGCTCGCACATTTGTTTCGGTACGACCTTTGTGCATTCAAGATCCCATCGAACTGAATTATAATTGTTCGCAACATGTTTCCACTTTTCTTTTGAAATCATTGAAGAAACAAATTTCCAAGGCTGTGGAAATTTGCGCCGAAGCTCTGAATAAGAATTCCTCTCGTCTGCTGTTAAATTTAGTTCCAAATGTGCCTGAATATGAAATCGAACATTTATTAAGGTAATGCTTAATGCTCAAAAATGTGTTTTAATTTTATAAAACACAAAAATTATTTTTTTTTCCCCAGTGAAGAGTCTGAGACATCATCGAGCGATGAAAGTGAGGAGATTAGAGATGAATATTATCTGAAAATTTTGCAACCAATTTTCGAGGGAAACAATTCTTTCGACGAGCAATTGACGTCATTCCTAAATGTAACTGCGTTAAATGAAGTCGAAATTGCAGCATTGTACGAACCAATTTGTCAAATGTTGAATCAATTATTTCGCCAAACTTATCCCTCGTCTTCGGCGCATAGATTTGGTTCAACAGTCACTGGAATTAGTTTTCAAAACTGCGATTTGGACATATATTTGAACACAGGTTTGTGAAAGAAAAACAATTTTTTCTCTTTTTAAACGTTTCAAATATTTGAACTCTTTTTTGAAAAAAAAAATTTCAGGTGAATCAATGAGCATGAAGGATTGTAAAGAAATGTTCGACGAAATATTCTTGGAAGTGACGAATATCTTGTTGAAAAATGAATTATTTTACAATATTGTCCCAGTCGCGAAGGCTAGAGTGCCAATAATAAAATTTGTTCACGAACCAACGCAAATTTGTTGCGATTTATCATTCAACGGTTTGGGATATTACAATAGTCTTCTAATAAAACATTATTTATCGTTTGACCCAAGAATCAGGCCCCTAATGATACTGGTGAAATATTGGGCAAAATGTTGTCGCATCACTGTGAATACCGTGAGGAATAATAGAAATTTGACAAATTACGCATTAGTAATGTTAGTGATATTTTATTTACAACAACCAAATGTGAATATAGTGCCTTCTGTGATGGAATTGACGAGGAATTGTGAGCAGAAAATTTTTGACGACTGGCAAGTGAATTTTAATCGTAGCTATCAGTGTCATTTGACGGATAACAGATGCTCAATTCCTGAATTGCTTTATGGATTTTTTGATTTTTATGCTTTTTTTAATTTCGAAGATTTTGTTGTTTGTCCAGTTGATGGTTGTGCACATCCAAAGACTATTTTTATAGATGATAATAAGTTGCCCGAAAGCATGCATAGGTAATTTTTTTTTCTTTCCGAATATTTTTTCTTTTCAAACTATAATATATATTTTTTCTTTTCATGTAAAAATAAAAGAGAAAAATTTTACAGGTACCAGATTTACATGATGAATAATGAAGATCGTGGACTAAAGGTGGAAAAATTGTGCATTCAAGATCCAATTGAGCTGAATGCAAATTGTACTAAAAATGTTTCCAGTGAAATGATTTACTTCTTTCAATATCAAGCAATAACAGCGGCTGAAATATGTGCCGAAGCTCTAAAAAGTGATTCGTCACGATTTTTATTAGATTTATTCAGAACAATAATAGCAAGAGAATGTTAGATATAATCAAATGTTAGTGAGTGTTTAATTAGTCTTTTAATGAACAGTGTTTCTAGAGAAATATTTACAATATTACTTTTTTTTAAATATTTAAATTTTATACTTTTTAAATAATTTTTCCATTTAAAACAATTATTGTTTAGTTATTTCTCAATTTTAGAAATCCAGAATAGTTGGATACTAAATAGAAAGAATAATAAAGGAGAATATTTACAGAAATTTATTGTAATTGTTTTCGCAACAACAGTAGTTTTTTATTATCTTTTTATTTGTTATTTTGATGTTTAGTGTTAATAATTATTTTATTCCGTAAATTATGTGAATTAATTTTTTACATTTTTCATGTTTATTTAACAATTTTTTATATATATTTAGTATTTTTTTCTGATAATTTTTAAAAACGTGCGCCAAGTCTCATCGGTAGACGCACTGAAAGTAAAAGCGCGCAATTTGATTCGCTGCGCGTCCGTTTAGGTGGAAGCGGTCGCCTGCCTTGATGATTTTTATTACCAATGACGAACTCTATATACTCGATTGACGAAAAAGAAATTTATTTGTAAGGTTACCGTTGTACAATATTTTTATTTAAATTTATTTATATAGTTTTAAAATTTCCACCCAGATGTGATTTTCCACATAAACATTTAAGTTTGAAATCGAAGTCGCAATTGCCTATATTTTGAATGTTAATAAAAGTAAGTAATTTAAAATTCTGCAAACTTATTTTACATTGTTTTTTTAATTTATACGACGATTGATCAGTAATAATTGCCAATTTTCTGAATACGTCAACTTTTTTCAGTTATAAAACAATTTTTTTCCTCGAATATTTTGTTTGTTGCGATATTGTTGAAATTGTGAAACAAAACAAATTCTTTGTTATTGTTGATTGTGATGAATTTCATTTTTAGTTTTAGGGTATTTTATTTTTTTTTTGTATAAAAAGAAGACGAGAAAAGTTCCCAAAGAATATCAAATAATAGATAAAAAAAAATTGAAATGTTTATACAATAAACAAAAAATGACGAAGCATTGTGATATTTGTAATATCGATCTACTTGATGAATACGCGTACAAAGGACATTTGTCTGGGAAAAGACATTTGAAAAATGTTCAACAAATTGATGTCACATCGCGATCAGTTTACATCTACTGGGGACATAATAGATTTGTTGTTGAGGATTTTTTGACATTCCTCTCGAGTTTCGCTGAAGTTGTGAATCACAAATTTGGACCTCATCTCGACTATGGTATCTTTCAATTTCAAGAAACGTGAGTTTAAAAGAATTTCAATTGACTTTTAATGAAAATTACTGTATTAATGATCATTTATTTATTTTTAGCAAAACGGTGGATATATTATTAAAGACAAAATTAGTGTACAATGGAACCAAGTTGGAAGTGAGACCGAGGACAATTACAAAAAATAGTAAGTAAATTTAGTAAGTTGATGTTGATATTTAAGATTTAGAGGTGATTTAGAGTGTTTACTTCTTTTCAGCTATCACGAGAAATGAGGAGAAATGTGAAAACGACGAGGAGACTAAGAGCGAAATTGATTTTACATATTTGAAGCCTATTTTTGAGAGAATGACAAGTTTTGACGATCAATTGGCTTCGTTTCTAAAGCAAGTCGCCTTAAGTGACTCCGAAACTGATGGAATGTACGATCAAGTGTGCTTTCATTTAAATCGACTATTTCGACAAGCATTTCCCAAGTGCAGGACATATCGATTTGGTTCCACTGTGACCGGATTGTGCTTTAAGAATTGCGATCTCGACATTTACATGAACATAGGTATTGCAAAAATAATAATAATTTCCAAGGAAAAAAAAGTAAATTATTCATAGTTTTATTTATTCCATTTATTTTATTCACTAGGTGAACAAATTAGTAACGACGAAAACGAAAATTCTCCCGGAATTTTGACATTCCGAAGAGTATTTTCCGAGGCAAAGAAACTTTTGTTTCGAAAGAGTCACTTTTATAGTAAAGTTATACCAATTCCCCGAGCGAAAACGCCAATTATTAAATTCTTCAATATACCCTCAAAAACATCGTGTGATTTATCATTCAGAAATAGTTTGGGCGTTCACAACAGTCTTTTAATAAAACACTATTTAAAATTTGACCCTCGCCTTAAGCCGTTGATGATGCTGATTAAATATTGGGCGAGAGATTGTGAAATTTCCACGGAAACGTCGAGTGGAAGAATTACCAATTATGCTCTAGTGTTGTTATTTATTTTTTATCTCGAGCAACCGAATGTTAATTTGGTTCCTCCTATAATGCAACTAAAGGAATCGTGCAAGCCAGAAATTATTGACGGATGGCAAGTGAATTTCAATAAAAGAATTCAGCATCCTTCGGCGGAGAATAAAAAAACAATTCCTGAATTACTCCACGGATTCTTTGAATTTTACGCAAATTTCGATTTTAAGGAGACTGTCATTTGTCCAATTGATGGTTGCACACATCCAAAGGAGTCTTTTGATAATGTCGATAGTCTACCAAACTGCATGGATAGGTAATTAAAAAATTTAATTTCAAACAAAATTCCCTCCAAAGAAGAAGGAAAAGATTTTATAGAATATTTTTCAATATTCAATAAAAACTGATTTCAAATTCTTTGGAGAGCTAATTTAAAATTGAAAAAAATTCTAAAAAAAAACTTAAAAATTTACAGTTACAAGGAGTACGTAAAGAATACCGAGAATCCCTACACCTTTAGTATTAAAAAACCAATGTGCGTTCAGGATCCAAATGAACTGAATCACAATTGTACCGGCAATGTCACACCTTTTATCCTCGAAGTTTTTCAAAGGCACGCCTCAACATCCGCCGAAGTCTGTGACAAGTCATTGAAAAATAACGAATCTTCTCAATTGCTATTGAATCTCTTCCTAACAAAACCCGAAATCTCTAAACCAAACACAAAGAAAATTATCATTCCAATAAGAATTGAGAACTTTCTCCACATTGAACAATCAGATAGTGATGACAATGATAATTCAACGAAAGCGATAGACGATGGAAAATTCACAAAAGAAAATCTATTCGACACTGTCTTGGATATTGTGAAAAATCTTTTCATTAAAGTCTATCTAATGAAAGTCGATGTTTTGGCCATTGATCGTGAGCAAAAACAACAAAAAATTGAAATTGATTCCGATGTTCACACGAAGGATAGTGAGCGAATTGTCCTCGAATGCATAGGCGAACAATGTTTTTGGAAATTGAGAAAAATCAAGTCTCTCGTTCTTGATCCAAGTTACAGTATTCTTGAAAAAGAAGTGATAATCACGAATAAAATGATTGAAAATAAACAGAATAGCAATGAGAATGCACACGTTAATTTCTTGTGTGCCTTTGAAAAATGTCAAAATCCACTAACTGCGAAATTAATATTGAGCAGTAAAACCGGTGGTAAAGCTTATAAAGATTTTTCAAGTTTTCTTAGGGGGAAAATTCCCAGTATTGTTGAAAGAACATTGTCACACATGGTACAATATAAAAAAAGTTCAATAACATTCGAAAGAATTGACGACTCAAATAAAGAGTAAAAAATAAGAAAAATATCCTTTCACGTTAAATACCGAAAAAAAAAATTAAATTTTAAAATAAAAACTCGAATAGATTTGGAAAAGAATTGTAAAATATAGTATAAAAATACACGCTATGATTTCTATTTTAAGTTACTTTTTAAAATGTTTTGTTTTGAATTGACAGTATATTTTTTTAACAATTTTGACACACAAACATAAGAAAGTTTAATATAGATATTTGACATTTTTAATTTTTGTTTTAATAATACTTTTCGCATTTGTAAAAAAGATAACATCGCACGAATTGTATTCTCTTCTCAATAAAAATATGACTGAAATTATTTCCCGTATAAATTGATTCTACACTTCAAGTCTAATTTAGATTAATTAAATTATTTATATTTCTTATATCAAAAGTTGAAAAAAATTCCATTAATATCAATTATAACAAAAAACAAATTAATATTAGAAAAAAATGATTAAATTTGAACTATAGATGTAAAAATAAAATGTTTGACATTTATTTACTTTATTGTTAAAGGCATTTAATCTATTTTCTTAACTATTGAATCATAATTACAGGAATTACTTGTAAATTTATCAGACGATTTTTGTATATGATGAGAATATATTTACAACAGATTATTAGTATATTTATGCAGTCATAGGCGGCATGAGTTCCATTCCTTTGCACTCAAGAGCAATTTTAACTCCAAGTGCAAATAGACCAATACTCTTTACTAAACACCTGAAAAATTAAATAAAAGTTTGAGGAAACAATATAGTAATAAATAATAATAATTATTATTATTATTATAGGAAAGTATTGTTATAAATAAGTCTATAGTAAACAGAATTCATTTACGAAAAAAATCTAATTCCTTTTGAAAAGAAAACTGATTCTTGAATAATAAATATTTAAAAGACAAACTCATTAAATACAACTAAACAAAGATTCTAAATATCTACAACATTGATTTTTAATTTTAATATACAAAAATTTAATTTTTAGTTCTAAGCAAATAAAAATAGGAAAAATACGTTCTGTATTTAGGTTAGGATTGTAAAGCAATCATTTATCCCAATTTGTTGACAAATAGCTTACCATTTAAATGGATCTTCGTATATATTTACAATTATCTTTCGTACGCTAGCCATGGTTTTTTAATTAAACATAAAGCTTAATTTAATTTTCTTAAGATTTTAGGCCAAATTATTATATTTTAATAATTTTAAACACTCTTCACGAGGTATCAGTCACTATCGATGTGAAAAAGGCTAATCGTTAAATAAAAATTCTACCTTACCCCGGTCATCTAACGGTAATTTGTCGAACCTCGAATTTTTAAAGTTTCAATTCAAAACCGCCGAAAAAAGCGGTTAGAAATTTTGTTGCAATGGCTGCGTACGCTGAGTGACAGTTATGTAGAAATTTTATTTTTCCCTCAAAGTTATGTATTTTCTGTGTATTATCGAGTTTTTGAAAGAAAATAATTAGTGTATTTTTGGAAAAAGGGGAAAAGTGAATAAAGTAATGTGTGCTTTTTGGACGTTTATAAACAAGTGTGCTTTGTTTGACAGTGTTTTGTATAGCAAAGTGTAAATTAGTGTAAACAAACATTTCCTCCGAGAAAATTCTTTTGTTTATTAGAAAAATTTTATTAATTTTGCTTGTAATTTAATTTAAACATGACATCTAATCTGTCAGTATTAGCTACTTACGATGAACTCGTTCGATGTACGAACGTTCTTGTCAATGGATCCTGTGAAGGAGGTTAGTTTCAAAAAAAAAGTTTTCATTATATGCTCGCATTTTAATTTCAATTTAAAATTCACGTTTCTTTTAAAAAATTGAACGAGAAGCGTGAATCGAAAATTTTTGATTAAACAATTCAATGCAAGAATTCTGTGAAAAATAAAAAATTTGCAGTTTCTGATTTAATAATTAATTGTGCTGTTTAACATTTTCGTTTGCAGAATTTTTACAATTTGCGATAAATCAAGAAGAATTGAGGCAAAAATGGTTGCAGTCAGTTCAAGAATGTCAGAGGCTTCATTCTGTTCTGGATAAGGCTCATCATGAAACGGCAGATCTCGACAGGAAGTTGAGTCATGCGAGGAGATTACTCGATGAAGAGAAGCGAAAACGAAGAGCTGCAGAGGAGCAACGAAATTCTCTGGTGATAATTTATGAATTATTTTTTTTTTCTATTTTAGGAGAATTTAATTTTTACGTAATTAATTAAACTAATTCTTTTTTTTTACAGGAACGTCAAATGGCAATGGCACGTGACTTTTTATTCAACGACGGTGGACGAAATTTGAATGATGAGACTAGAGAAAAGCTCCAGTTTTTAAATAACACCACGTTGAATGGACGTCACAGTACTGTCAATCTAAAGGATCATTATCAAAATGATAAGTGAGTTAATATTTTAATTTCTCTAAATTTTGAAATTAAAATTCTCTATTTGACTCTCTTATGGTTAAATTCTATTTTCTTCACGAAATATTTTAAGAAAACGAAACACCTTTTTTTCAACAGATTAAAAACTATAACGGAGCTGGACTCTACTGGCACATTGTTAAGCGATTTGAGTTGTTTTTCAAAATCGGAAGACGATTTGGATACGAGCATTATTCTACAGCAAAGCAAAAAGAAACGCGAGTGGAAGGAACATCGTCCCAGTGGTGAATATTCGGGAAAGAAACGAAGAAGTGTCATTAAAAGCACGGATTTAAATAGTTCGGATCGAATTATTGCTACAACAACTGTAACAGTGCCGAAAGATGGTAATATCACGGCATCGTCGATTATTGAAACAGTTCCCGCGGATGAAAATAATGATCCACAAACTCCCGTACAATCGTCGCGTAAACGTCGCAAAAGTGAAGAGTCAAGAAGATCAAAGAATGCTCGAACAGACGCCACCGATACTCCAATTGTGGTATGATTCTATATTTTTCCTTCTTGATGAAATTTTTTGGTATTTTTAAAAGCGAATATATCTATTTTGGATCGCTTTAAAAAACATTTTTAAAAATTTAATTCCAATTTTCTGAAAATTAGTGTGGAATTTTTATTTTATTAAATACGTTAAATTATATGAATAATTGTTAATATTGTGGATAATTTTGTACGCGGAAAAAATAGTGCCAGGGTTTTATATTGAAATTGATTTCTTTTTTCAAAAGCCTACGGCACCACAAGCGGATGCTTTAACTTCGGAGTCAGAATCGGAAACTGTTTTCAAACCGAGTCCTAATATTGGTGGATATACTTTGAATACAAAAACAGCGCGAGGTCATAATTTCAGCGCGAAAACTGTCATAAAACCGGAAGCTTGTATGTCATGTGGTAAAAGGTATGTTCTTCTTTTGGAATTCAAAAAATATTTCTCATTTCTCTGATTTTATTAATATATTAAATTTGTCATTAGAATTCGCTTCGGAAAAGTGGCACTGAAGTGTAGAGATTGTCGTGCGACGACTCACGTCGAATGCAAGGATTTACTTCCTCTCCCGTGTGTTCCGGCCGGAAATACACCCACATTACGTGGTGCATCGGTATGATTGAAAATGAAGAAACAAACAATTAATATTCATTTTTAATTCTAATTTCATTTCATTTAATTGTAAAATTTTGTCTAAAGATAATTTATCACTTTTAGGGTACAATCGCAGATTACACTCCCATGACTGCGCCGATGGTACCCTCTATCCTCGTGCACTGCATCAATGAAGTGGAATTGAGAGGAATGAACGAGCAAGGTTTATATAGAGTTAATGGCGGAGCAAATGATGTGAAAATCTTAAAAGAGAAATTCCTTAAAGGAAAAGGAGCGCCTAATCTTTCTGAAGTTGACGTTGCCACTATTTGTTCAACTCTCAAAGATTTTCTCAGGTTGATTTTCTTTTCCTCAGAAAAAATGCTACATTTTTTTTCAGAATTTCTAATTTTTTTTTTTTTTGCAGAACATTACGAGAACCTCTAATAACAGTGGGTTTAAGGGACGATTTCATACGAGCGACAACAATTCCCGATAAACAGGATGCTGACGCGGCACTTTATCAAGCGATTTCGGAACTTCCGCAACCAAATCGTGATTCCCTTGCATTTTTAATTTTACACTTGCAAAGGGTATCAAGTAGCGCCGAATGCAAAATGCCGATAAGCAATCTCGCGAAGATATTTGGACCGACTTTAATTGGCTACAGTTGTAAGGAACAAACTGCAACTGCAATGCTTAATGAAACAAAAACACAAGCTACTGTAAGTTTTTTGTAAAATTAGAGAAATTAGAGAAAATTAAAAAATGATAATATTTCCCCAAAAATTCGATAATTAACATTTTCCAGATCGTCGAGGGCCTTTTGAAAATACCATCGGATTATTGGGCCAATTTCGTCAATTCGGACTGTTTGAGTAAAGTTGGAACACCAAAAATGGCAACATTGAGACATACACCATCGACGGAATCACTTTTAAAACGCACAGCATCGCGTGGATTTTTCCACACTCCATTAGGAAGCAGGTTTGTAAATTAAAACGAAAAAACTAAATTCTACTTCATTTCTATATAAATTTTTCCCTTCATTCGAATTTTTTTTTTCTTTTACAGTCGAACATTTTTAAGGAAAAATAAGAAATACTTCGCCACACCGCCGTCAAAAACGAGCTCTAAATATTAATAAGGTAAAATGAAATACTCATGAGCGCATTTAATACGCAAAGCTTTATTTTTTCACTCGTACTTAAATAATGTCCTAATTTTTTTTTTCTTTTCAAATTCACTACTTTTTTAAAATTTTATTTTTACAATTTTAATTCTGCTAAAAAGTATTTTTTTATCTAAAGTATTTTTTGTGTGTAAAAATATATCAATAAGATTAAAAAGTTTAGAATACAATATATTTAATCGATTAATTATTTAATTTCGACACTTTATCAAAAAAGTTATGAAATTTAATTAGTAATTAATTACAAATTACAGTTTACATGTTAGGATTAATTTAATTAAACATCATAAATGTATTATGATGAAAATATAATTTATAGGACAGTAATTGTACTAATAATTATGGGTTTTTTTATAATAAAAGTTTGATAAAAAAAAAATTTGGAAAATTATAAATAGAAGAAATTAAAAAGTAAAACATATATTTATCCATTACACTAAAAGTATAAATGTACAATAAATTTTTTTTTCTTTTAATTTCTTTACAAACAAATGCATAGTATAATTTTGAAATTATATTCCTGCTAACAATATACAATCAAATTCTTTTAAAGTAATTTTTTATAAAAAGAGAATGAAACCTGCTAAATTTCCTGCAATGATTATAATTACATAACAATAATGATAATTTATTCTGACATCTAATTAGATTAAATTATTTTTAAAACGTGTTTTAAGAATCATAATTTATAGCAAAACAAATCTTAAAATTGAAAACTATAATTTTTATTTGGTATTTCGAAAATCACTTGTATTAGAAGAGACTAGAGTGTTATTTTAGTTTTGAAGAAAAGTATATAATAATACATATATATATAATTTAATATAAAATCACAAAATATATAAAAATAAAATTTACAAAAATTTATGAATTCGAACCTAACTTAATGAGAAAGAAAGAAGGGAGAAAAATTTATTCTTTTATCTTGATGCAGGATTTTTCCTTTAATTCCCAACAGGCTTCCCAAAATATTTCTAATCTATTATCACTATTTGAGCAAAATTGCCTGAAATCCTGAATAATTCTCTTTTGGAATAATTCATCGCCAGACGATGTTGATAATGATTTCCATTTTCGACTAACCATGTGATTCCACGACCAGAGAAAGCCCAACTGTTGAATAATTATCATTAATTTGAATTCCCTCGAAGATATTTACTATTTAAAAAAAATAATTGAATTCCTCCAAAGAATTTTATCAAAATTGTTGAAAATAATCGAATTTAATTGTGTTGTTTGGAGAAATTTCATTAAAATTTTATTTAAAATAATTGAATTTGTCCAAAGAATATAATTATTTCTGAGAATAGTTAAAAATTTAATAAAATTTTCGATTAAAAATGGAAAATATTCAAAAGATTAGTTTTGTAGAAGTATTTGAAAAGAAATACTATTAAACAAAAATCTAGGAAACAAAAAGGCAAAAAATAATTTTTTTTTAGTGAAGAAAAAGAACTTACTCGTCTATCAGGACTGTAATCGTCATTACTTTTTCCGCTGACGTGCCTCGTGATATAAGCCTCGTGTGGACTTGGCTGATCCGAATGCACTGGATAACGTTTCTGAGCCACATTTCTCCTTACAACATTGGTGCCAGTTCGCGTTCGTGGTCTCACGCCAGTTGTCGATGGAATCAAAATAAAAGCATTGCCAGTTACATGAACGTATTGCCGATCATTTTCATTGCATTCTGTAATGCACGGAATAAATCCAAATCTTTGTAAAATAGCCTCTTGAAATAGAAACAATCTTTGCGTGTATGTATCCTCTCGAAATTCTGCAATTACGTTCAAATTTATCTATTTCGTATTATAATTAAGAATTTTTTTTCTCTTCTTAGTCAATTCGATGCAAAAAGAATTCAAGCCAATTTTTTCAGTTTTTTTGATAAATATTCGATTCTTTTTGAATCGAATTCCAAAAGAATTGAATATTTATCGAAAAAGAGAACAAAAAAACGATTTTAAAAGAATAACTTGCCTTCGAAAAGATAACGTCTTTTGGTCATTAGACATTCTGTACTTAGAGGTATGAAAATAGGACCCCTTAAAGGATCACTTTTTAGAGTAAAAGGTAAAGCCAGTAAATCGCTAGGAATCGGCACCATGTGCAGACCACACATTAGTGCCTTGCGTTGCCACAGAAATATCTGAAATTGATAAAAAAAAAATTATAATCTATAGGTGAAAATTCAAGAATATTCAATATAATCTACTTATTATACTTATATAATTATATAATTAATTAATTAATTAATTACTAATTATTTTCAATAAATGAGAAATAGAAGACAAATTTATTACCAAATCCGCGACAATACTTCCAGAAGACGCCACCCACTGAACAACCAATTCATAGGAATGATCGGCTTTAAAAACAGATTGATATCTTAAATGGCCCCATTCAATTCTATCACTTTTAGTGATATTATTTAGAATATCAGTGTCTAAATGAGTATGTTTATACATAGGAACTGGAAAAGAAAAGAAAATTATTTTTTTTCCATCCCAAAAGTATTTTTTTTTTATTTTCCTAATTCTTTTCAAAGAAAACTTAATTTCGAAACTATTTTAAAAACAAGAATAGTCGAAAAAATTCCAATACCTCTTCCGTCTCGTTCGTTTGTCGTGTCGGAAATTTCTATTTCGTCTCGCAGAAAAATTGGAACATTAGATTCGTCTACAGTATCACAGCTTGGAATAGCTATTGGTGATGAGACATTTGAGTGCATTATTGGTACTGTACGCTCGCACCATCCTTTTGGCGGTCTAGTTTCAATCTCCACCCATTCGTTCTCGAAACTCTGTAAATCTCCAAGTGGCAAAGAATTGTCTGTTCCTGAAAAATCAGCAAATCGGGAACAAAGAATTAGAAAAAAATTCTTTTCTTTTTCTCTTTTGCTTAATTATTAATTTTCTTTTCTTTAATATTTAGAAGTAAAATTTGAATATTATTAAGATTTGAAAAGAAAATTATTCTTTATCTTTTCTCTCTTTTTTTAGGAAAAATAAATTGTTTTACCTTTTTGATTCTCCTTCTCTTGCACAACGCGATATAGATAAAAGCCCAAAATAAATGACTTCGTAAAATCTCCCGAGGCGTGACATATGAGCTTCTCATTTATCATATTCTGCAAAATAATTTGATTAATTAATTTAAGTACTTAATTAGTTTAATTATATAATTTACATTATTTTACATGAATTTACATTCAATTAATTTTTTAACTGAATGAATTGGATTTAAAATTGTTTGTTACATTTTTTTCAAGTAATTTTTATTTCTTTTCATTCTGTTTGTAAATTAATGAACACACCTGCATTATGTTTATTGCACATTCAACTGTTACTCCTCCATCGATATGATTATTTAACCATTGCACTGCGTCTGCACTTACAAAAGTTTGACTCGGCAGGGCATCCTTGTGTTGAGTGAGAAAGCCAACACCACTTACTGGATGTTTCAATGCTTCTAAAATCTCCGAATTCGAAGCATTGCTTTTTAATTTCGCCACCTCAGCATTATTGCTACGACAAAAAACAAAAAAAATATTAATACAACAAAAAATAGTAAATATTTAAACCAAAAACTTTTGTGTTTAACAAAAATAAAATAAAAAATACTAGTAAAAAGTAAATAAAATAAATAATTATTAAATAAAAAAATTTTCTGTAACAAAAATAATGACAATAAATTGTTTAATGCAACCTTTCATCATTAGTGTCCAAGTGATCCTGTTGTTGCTCCAAAGAAAGCGGCAAAACTGCTTCACTTGCTGGAGAAATTCTACCTCGATCCAACACTTTTGATCCTGATCTGTTAAATAAAAAATATATTTCCATATTAATAAAAAAACATATTTAATAACAATTATACCTAAAATAAATTAATTTCTAATTTTAAAAGAAAAATTGAAAAATAATAATAGAAAAGAAATATTTTTTGTATTTCAAACAAAATTTTTCACTATCTTAGCCAAATTAAAAAAATGAAATTTTTTAATTCATTTTTTAATAAACTTTGAAAATTTAGTCCTTTTTTTAAAATAATTTTTGTAATTACTTCTCTTTTTCTTATAAAAGAAAATAAATGAATTGTAGAAAAAAAATTACAATGCATAACAAATTTGAAATAAAGTAGAAAACAGTAAAATTTGCAGAGCACAAGAAAGAGAACAGAAAATAAAAATATTCAAAATACTTCATTCTAATGAGATATGTGAAAAAGAAGAAAACAAGTATTTAATTATATTCCTATTTTTTATATTAGAATTTCTTAATTTTCTTTAAAAAATAATTTTCAATTCAAAATAATTTCAAAAAATATAAATTAAATAAATCATTTTATAATTAAAAGTTTTTTTTTTAATTTAATGGAAATTATGAAACGACGAAATCTAATGAAAAAAAAAATTAGAGAACTAATGAAGACTATAACGTTACTGACAATATTAACTAGTGACAACAAAGAATAAGTTTTTGTAAATTTTAAAATTGATTCATGAAAAAAGAAAATATAAATTTCGAGAAAATGTTTTTTTTTATGAAAAATTTCTCAAAATCTATATGTAAGATAATGAAAAACAAAACCAACCTGTTTGGTATGTGGCGAGGAGTGTCGAGGGTCGTTCGGGCAATCAAAGTTGAACTCGTTAAGTGCTTCTCCTGTACAGAGAGAACCCTCACTCACTCACTCACTCACAACCAAAAGAAACCAAATTTTTTTTTTTACAGTAAAAAATGGATAGAAAAAAATTGTATCAACTACGATCAAAGCACTAAATAAAGATGATTAGGACTAACTATAAAAATGTAAGGAAACATTAATATTCAAATTATAATTAATAACGTTAATTAAACATAATTAAATATAATTAATAATTAATTATAATTAAAGGTATTTAAATAATTAATTATAATTAAAGGTATTTGAATAATTATAATAAATGTAATTGAAAAAATTATAAAATAATTGTAGTAAATGTATTAAAAATACAAAAATGTATTAAAAACACAAAAATGTATTAAAAATACGAAAATTAAAGAAATGAAATGAAAAGGAAAGTAGATTTCAAATTATCGAGGCAAAAATGGAACTAGCACCTGAGTTAATTTGTAGCTTTCTAAAAATGCAATAATTAATTTTCAAGCAAATTCCAACTCCCCAGAGTAATTAAGAATACAGAATTAAAACTAAATTACTAGCATTAGAACTAAAACCATGTAGTATCAAAAGTTTTCGACAATCTGAAAAACTCAAATAATTACTCAAGAACTTTATCGCTACATTTTTTCCACTGCTATGGAAAATCAAAATCACCAAAACACACACAAAGCGACAATTTTTTTTCTACAAATAATTCTCCACACTCCGCATAATATTAAAATCTGTAACTACAAACAAAAAGAAACAATATTTAAAGCTAAATTTGAAAAGAAATTTCAAATTTCGTTGAAGCTTGGAAGTTTTACTGAAAGTGTAAATAAAATGTTTGAAATTAACCATCAACCATTATAGAATGTTGAAATATATAATATAGTTCGAAAAAGAAGAACACCTTGTCTATAAACTGAAAACAAGCGAGAAAGCATTTTTTTTGAAATTAATTAAAATTGTGAAAAATCGAACCTTGGTCTTGGTTTTTCAGGAAGGCGATTGCTGCCAAGTCTCTCTCTGAATGGAGAATTGCCAACAAGGCTTGTCTGTAAAGTATCGAGATTAAAATAATTTCATTAATTTTCCCTTAATTTTTGTTTCTATGCAAACACATGAAAGAAAGCGATTAATGATTTTTAAAAAATTATCTTTTTACATTTTTCTAAATAGAAATTGTTAATTTTTCATATACAGGAAAAATTATTTCTTTAAAAAAAAAAAGTCAAAAATTATAAAAGCAAATTAGTTTTTTTACAGCTGTGGAATTGTAGCAACATTAATGTAAAAAATAATTATTGATAAAAAAGATTTAAAAAAAACAATACTAATAAGAAAATAATAATTGATAAAAAGATAAGAAAATTAAAAAATATTCTTTTTTATTTTAATTAATTATTTTTCCCCTAAAAGGGAATATTTTCTAAAAAAAGGAAAATTGTGTGTAAAATTATTTTAAATATAAGTAAATGTTAATTAAAAGTGTTAATTCTACGCATGCTTGTTAAAAGGAAAAGGGGAAAATAAAAATTGAAAGAATGAAAGTATTCTAAAGTACCGTGCGTCACTTTACGTCCCAAAATGCTCAATATTGATTCTTTCGCGTAGGCGGAATGAAAATCATTTGAAATATTTTTCTTTTTCTAACATTAACAAGGAGAGTAATTTTTTTTTCCTTTGAAATAGAATTATTCGAGGATTCAGGTAGAGGAGGGGAAATACCTGATGGTTAGTGAGAAAAATCAGGCTCGTGCTGTGCCTTCGCCTAGTCAAATGAGAGGCAGGATCTCTTGAAAAAGCACCACCTAAAGTCGACGTACTCTGAAACACATTACGCTGTATGCGATCCTTCTTAAATAAAAAAGAAAAAATTTTGTTTTTCATTATTTATCAATCATCACCAAACGTTTTTTCATATTTTCTCTTTTAAAAAAAAAATCCAAAAGTACTAATTTTTGTCTTTCTTTTGAATTCGAAAATACCTTTGGTAAAATTCTTTCATTTAATTCTATTATGAAATCAAAATTTATAATTTTTTGTAAACTATAAATTGTTTTTGAGACGAGAGCGAGCACCTTGGGTACCTTGGAACGTCTGGAATTGAAATATTAATAATTTAAAAAAAAATGACATCTACAGTACTCTATTGTCTATTTGGAGAATTTTTGTTAAAATAAACTTGAGTACAGCAGAGCTGAAATAATAAAAGGATAAAAAATGATTAATAATTTGTGAAACTAGTAAAATTAGGTTTAAAAAAAAATTAAAGCTGCAAATAAAAAAATACTACTTTTACATAAAATATTAGTTTGGTGCTAGCTTTCAACATGCAGGTTCAAATTCTACCATATACAATTTTATACAATAGTGAAATATTTTCAACAAAAAAACATATCTCACAGAATATTCAAATCTTACTTTCCTTTGATTATATTTATTCTAATATATCTCTAATACTAAAAAAAAATACTTTCAGAATTTATTTTTAACGGAATTTTGTAATAATTTCTCACCCAGTTTTTATTCGAATTTGGTCGGCGAATTTTATTCAACCATCCCTCGATGAAACGAAGGAAGCCATCCATGTAGGCAGTTTGTTCGTTTGGAGAGAGAGGAGTGTAAATATCACAACGTGACGAGCCATCGAGAAGTTTACGTGTCGCTGGATTATTTAACGGTAGAAGAAATATTCGAAATCGCCAATATTTAAGAGCCTGTGAAATTATTTCCTGGTTTTTATTTTAGTTTTTAATTTTAATTTACAAATTTTAATTTACTTTTGTTTGAAATATTTCCATTTGTATGAAAAAATTTTTCCAATTGAAAAAATACGTACTTTTCCTAATCTTTAATTACTTATTATGAAAAAAGGAGGAAAAAAAGATTTTTTTTTAAACATTACCTCGGCTAGAGAAAAATCCGTATCGCCACGAGTACAAATATAATGATCCAAATAATTCCAATTGTAATTTTCTAATTTCTCGGTTGTGAAGGAAACCCAGGACACTTCGTAAGTGTCATGATGAGGTGCGTGAAAACGATAACGATAGTGAATATTAAACGGTGGATATGGATGTCTGGAAAATTAGAAAAAAAAATAGTAGAAAATTAATAATTTAAATAAATAAATAATAGAATTAAATATAGAATTTGGGGGGGAAAAATTGATTACAAGATGACAATTTTTGCTGAGAAATTAAATTACCTTGGTCTATACCTCGTTACGGTTATACAATTACCACAGAGGGAAATTTTGTGAAATATTCTTCCGATACTTAAAAGATATTCCTCCTTTGGCTCGGATTCAGAAGGTCGACCTCGCATTACCGAACTGATTGGCGGTGCATTATTACTTCCAGGTGTTGTAATTTGATTCTTATTATTCGGTGGCAAGATAATGTGTTGAAATCCCTGAAAGAAATGTTTTTCATTGCTTTAATAATCATTTCTTTTTAAATTAATAAATTAAAAGGAAAAAAATACAATCCTTCCTCTATGAAGAAGAAAAAAAAAATTTAATTGAATTCATACCTGTGCTAATCGTTGTGAAACCAATTCCTTAAAAACTTCGGCAGTCGTGAGGGGTTTTTTATAAATCGCCCGCTGCTGTGCAAAATCAGCATTAACATCGTCGGGCAATAAATTATAATCAGAAACAAGATAGTCATTTTGTAGACTTCTTTTATCAGGAAAATAGTCCGTTGTAATTGGCAAACAAGCCGGAATCGTCAGCGACTTCCAATCAACACCTACATTGAATTTCTACTAATTAATTTTCATTCTTTTTCATCAAAATAATAAAAAGAAAATAGAAAAAAGTTGAAGTATAACAGTATTTACAAAATATTAATACATATTTTTGTTGTGTGTGCTACCATTAACATTCACCCTGTCATATTTTGCTGATGTCAAAAAACATTTTTTTTCCTTTTCTTTCAAAGAAGAAACAAAACGTATTTCCTACATCTTTTACCAGACATTTAAATTTTTTAGTAAATTGTGCAATTATCTTTCCTTTTTTGTTTGCAATATTATTAATAACTAACATAAATTTATGTACATTTAATTCTAAAATAAGTATTCCAGATTTAAAGCTGTACAGAAAATGTGCTTTAAATGAATTTACGAAATGAGAAGTGAATGAATGATATAAACATGCGAATTGATAGTAATAAATTAAAAATTATGTTTTTTTTTAACTAGGAACTTTATGATTTCACAAATCATAAATTCCAGGAGTAGAAAAAGTAAGTCAAAATACAGGAGTGAAAGAATAATTACAAGGTAATCAGAAAAAGTGTCATGCAGGAAAAAATTGAAAAAAGTTTACTATCTACAAGTGAAAGGAATGAAATGTTTTCCTGCGAAAAAAAATTGAATGAAAAATTGTTAAAAACTACAACAGGTGCGATTCTTTAAAGATATTTTTTGAAACAATTTCCAAATTAGTAATAAATGGAATTTATAAAATTTATAAATAGAAAAGTTATCAGACAATTTAAAAATAAAAATAAATTTATATTGACAATTTATAAACAAGTAAAATTGTGAAGTACGTGAAATGGTAAAATATAAATTTAGATGTAAAAAAATAAGTACAGGATTTGAATTAGAAAAAACGTCACGTGAATTGCATGCAATTTTAACTCTTGTGCTAAAGTAATAAATTGAAAGGAGAATTATTATTGTGTCTTAGAGATATTGAAGAACGAAGTGAATAAGAGAACCGAAACAGCCCGGAGTAATGTATGACGCTAACCTATGATTGCTGTTTAATGTTGTACATCGTATGCATCACAATGTCCAGCGTTGCATCCCAAATTAGACGTACCACAGCATGGAAATAAATTTAAGAGCATTATTTAGTTAAATTTTCAAAAAAATTAAAATAATATCAATTTTTGTATTCTCGTTTAATTTTGGATAGAAAAAGTTTATTCCTGTCAATAAAATTCAGTTAAAGTTCAAATCTGTGTTTCGTGATGAAATGAGATGATTATGGCTTTTTTTTCTTAATTATTATCAACTACTGTCTCCTACTGTACTGTAAATTTAATATCAAAATAACTCTCATTAGCTATTAGAATTTCACTATTTAAAATATTGTCATACCTGGAAAAATGTGATAAAAGAAACTACCACGAAAGAAATTATTCTAATCAGCAACTATTTATTCTATTTCTATATTAATTTTTTTTCAGTCATTATCAAATTTTTATTATCTAAGGAAAAAAAATTTAATTCAATTTAAATGTTTTCTATTTCAAGAATAATTTAAATACTCGAATAATAGTCTTAAGAGCGTAAGATCCGTATATCTTAAAATAAATAAATATTTCAATTAAATTGATGAGGAGAGAGAAAATTTGTTTATGTTTGAGAATAAAGTAAAATACCTGTTGTGAGAGCTGGTGTCCATTCTTGTTCTCCAGTAGCGCCCCACAAAAGAGTCAAACTTTTGCTCGAAGAATGTCCTCCTCCCGTTTGGCCAGCCTTGTCGATATTATTCTGCGAAGCAAGATTCTTCTGCAATTTCGATTGTGAATCTAAAAGAAAAATTAAATCATAATTTTAATGAAATTCTCCCTTTTTCAATAAAACAATGAACTTACGATCTTGAAAACCAGTTTGAGACGTCGATCTTGACATTGAATAATTTTTGGTGCCATTCTGCTCGGGTGAAATACTCAAAACTGAAATTGTGTCTCCCGGTTTTTCCGAACGTGTTTGAGCCGGAACTGCTTGATAATGATGCTGTTGAATTAGAACGCCAGTTGGACCTTCAAAAAATCATTAAAATTTTCATTTCTTTCCTTTGATGAGAGAAGAGGAAAGAAAAAAATGTCAACGAACCTTTAGGAAAAATATGAGTCCATCGTCGTCGATTACTCGTGAGTTTAATAGTCACGTGAGAGGGATCGAAGGGATTTATAAGAGCTCTGCTGGGTCGGAGAATATTTATCGGTTGAGCTATGGAATTTGTTGGACTACCAGCACTGCCGACAATTGGCCTAAAAGGCGGTGATATTTCGCTGTCTGTAGCATCACTCTTCAATGATATTCTCGAAGGAGCTGAATATGTTATTAAACATTTACAAATTGAAATTCGAAGAAAATAAAAAAATGTAAACTACCTTTTTGGAGTCCTTCGTTTGAATCAACACTATTCACTTCATCATTACGATGAGGAATTGAAATAGCCGCACTTTTACTCGAAAGTAATGTCGGAGACGGCAATTCGGGTGGTGGATGATGAATATCAGGATCTGACATTTTTCGCTTTAATTTCAGTGCTTGTAAATTGTTCGGTGTCTCCAGGCAAGCAACGCTCGTTTTCTTTGTTCTATTCGACACCCTTTGCAGACTGTTGAAATAGAAAATATTTTCATTTCTAAATTACAAAAGGGAGAAAAAAAATTATTTCAAGAAAAAATGTATAAGAAAAGAAAATTAGAAAATAAAAATACCTAGATGTATGAATTGGAGGCAATTGAAAAACTTGAGCGTCATAGGCATCGTAATCAAAGAGTGTATTGTGAAGGCATTCTTTCGAGTCTTGATGTAATAATTTTTTAGTCATCAATTTTTCATTTTCGTTCGGATGTTTCGAGACTTTTGGCGGAAGCTTGATCCGAGGTATAAAAGTCGAGTGGGGAATTTTTTTGTTCGTTGAATAGAAACTGAGATTTATCCAATGTGGCATACTGTAGTCATCAGGAACTTTTATCGAGGTATCCTTATTGTGAAACTAAAAATAAATTAATAATAATGAAATAAATAAATCAATCAATCAATAAAAAATAATCGAAAAAAAAAATTCTAAAAGTACAAACTTTTAGAAGAGGTACGGCATGTAAAGGTTGCTCCCCAACGCAGACCAAATCACTGCCAACTCCATTGTCAATGATTCTCTGCTTTGTGACATTCGTTAATTCACGATCAACTTCAAAAACACCAACACCCGGCGTTATCACCACGGACAATTGTCCAGTTCTATCGAAACTGCGATCTAGATAATGCTTCTCAAACACTGGAAACAAAAAATTAACGTTACTATTTTTTTTAGTTAAATTAAATAAAATACTGCTTGGAAACAAAATTGTTTACCATTGAGAGACATGTTGAGGACTTCTAAAAAATTCCCCTGTGCAGCTGTGGAATTTGTCGCCGTTGGTACAGGCACACCTGACTTTTGATGATATTCCAAAACAATTTTCTGATAATCAGTGAATAATTTACGTAATTGTACCAAAACATTACTCCAGTCTTCGTATCTCTCATTTTGTACGGCAACACGATAGAAATCCTCGTAAAATCTACCACGATAGTCGTGTTGTAAACATTCTCGCATATGATTTGGAAATTCCTCTAAATTACAAGCATTGTAAAAGGTTCGTGAAAATAAAACAATCGTCACTTCATGATTACTGCCATTTTTCTTCCATTTTTGAAATAAATCGGCGAGAAAACCATTGACGGCTTTCTCAAAATAAAGATCGCCATGTATGTCGAAATCCCACATTTCCGAACTCATTTGTATAAAAAGATAGACCATACTTGTCGATGAGCGAAATACAACCTGGAATTATTAATTTTTTGTTGCAGTAAACAACAAATGATAGAAAATTAATTAAAATTTACCTTTGTATCGTCGGTGATGACACCACACGCAACTCGATCTCCTTGCGACCACATTTCATGAACTTGACATCTTATAGTTCCTCCACAAAATTCGATTTTTTTGTTCGTATACACACAGGTATTTACCTGCAAATTTTTTTTTATTATTGAAATTTGAAAGAAAAAGTATTTTTTAAGAAATTGGAATACTTACCAAACTATTTTTCAATCTCCACATTTCACTGCGACCCATATATTGATCCTTGAATGTGAGTTCAACCGAATCGAGAGCAACATCGTCGGGATTAACAATATTCATGTAAACATCGGCAAATGTTCTCAATTGAAACATAGTTGCTACATTATTTTCAACGCTAATTGTTTCTCGACTTTGCAAGTCCTCTTTAAAAGAAGTGACTTGCAACAATAATCGACTAAACTCATCTTCGGGATGATAGATTTCGACAACATCACCCGTTTTTATACCCGGATAATCCTTTGGATTTATAATTAAATCTTCTCCACTGAAGTTCTTCTGATGAACGATTAATTTGAATAGTTTCATTTTCAGCCCATTCTTTTTCCCTCGATTATCAATTTTTTTTATAAACTTTTTATAACACGGAAGCAGCTAAAACAGAATTAAAAATACTTGTAATATTTTCTATTCTATTATAGAGAATTAGATAGATACGAAAATAGAATGTAAATCACTTAAAGGTCAAGTGCAAGGAGAGAAAAGATGATGATGATGAAAAAGAGTAAATAACATTGGACAAATAAGAGATATCAAATTATCAAGCGGTGATAATCGAAACAATTGAAATACTTCGAACAAACGAATCTCAAAAAAATGAATTGTTTAAAGAAAACAAAACATGTTGGATTGTTTATTAAAAAAAATTACCTGAAAAGGCAGTTAAATTACACATTTACGTAGGAAGCAGATGCTAGAAAATTTGATATTTAGTCTTTCGTTTTTTTAAAACTACTCAATTTCACCAGTTGCACAATTGCACAATAATAAATAAACGAAATAAGTCACATTTCAGGTTGTTATTTGTTAATGATCAGAGAAGGGTTGGTATAAATTATTAAAGAGGGCGGAAAAATACGTAAAAATACGTTAATTTACATCGAGTGAAATGCCCAACTCTGATTATTTATTTATCGAGTAATTACTTCCCAACCCTGAGCTAATGATAAATAAGGCAATGCTTTTGCCAACTGACGTTTTTGTGGCGCTGTTTATCGGTCAAAAATCGCGTTGAAATTGTGTGTCTTAAAATGGAAGAAAATGGCATGTGAGATAGTGTATTTCAGTCATTTCATTAAAGAAATGTTTGTTTCATTAAGATCACTAGAATGGGTGGTTGCATAGGTATAACGAGAGGCAGAAATGCCTCTGTTGACTCTGCCAATTCCACAAGGACGAATTCAGGTAAAAATTTACAAGATACTTAATCAGCGTTGTTAACCTTGGATATTTAATTCACCTATTTATTTCAGATTTATTTAAATATCCATCCTATCTCCCTCCCCTCTCTCTCTCTCATTCTCAGTTCCACTCTTGTTGTTTTATTTACACATTTTAAAATTTGACATTTAAAATTAACAGCATTATGTTAATTTAGTCTCATTGACTTTAATATTTAGTAAAATTGAATGGTAAACATTTGCTTTTAAAAATCTTTTATGAAACAAGTTTAAAAAAAATTAATTTTACCATGCACTTAGATTTTACAACCTGGTTATATTATTTAACTCCTTGAAAACAGTTTTTTTTCAATGATTTATTTTTAGTAATGCGACAAACTTATAGGTTTTTCCTATATGAAAATCTTTATTACTGATCTTTGAACGCAAAAGTTGCGTTTATTTTTCAAAGTCAGCATTTGATTATCGAATGACAATGAGAATAAAGTTTTCACAAACAGCTGTTTTCTGCAATGTTCACGTATATAATTATAATAATAAAACAATAATATATAGCAAATGTCGGTTAAATGTTTGTTACTTTTTTCACACACTAGCTAAGTTCTAAATTTGATTGTTATTGTTTTGTGATAGAATAATGTAGGGTTAAAAAAACATTTTTTTTACTTTAACGAATTATATGTTTAAGTAGAAAATTACATGTTTAATGTATTATTAAGTGAAGAAACTAATGATAATTAGAATTTGAAATTAATGATAATGATAATTAGAATTTGAAACTAATGATAATTGGAAATAAATGGAAAAATTGTAGGAAACTCGAGAAAGAATCATCCCCTGTGTCACGAAGTTATTAGATGGAAATCGGATGTTCCTTTAACAGAGGGACAATTGAGAAGTAAACGAGATGAATTTTGGGACACTGCACCAGCTTTCGATGGTCGCAAAGAAATATGGGATGCACTTAGAGCTGGGGCAACAGCGGCCGAAGCACAGGATTATCAATTAGCACAAGCTATTCTCGATGGAGCTAATATTTCCGTTCCTAATGGATTTTTGACTGAATGTTACGATGAATTAGGAACACGGTATCAGGTTCCAATCTATTGTTTATCTTATCCAATCAATATTGTCAAAGAAGATTGCGGCAGAGATTCTCCCGCTGATTGCTCAGGTATTATTTTAATTATTAGAAAATAAAGTTTACACAAGTTTTTAGAGTGTTGAACCTAGTTTTTCTTTTTTTATCTCTCTTCATGTTTATATTGTATTTTACTTCTTTATATACATTTTACTATTTATTTATCTATATATACATATTATTATTTATATTTATTTTATTTAGAACATAAATTCCTTTATTTTTGTTATACTTATATTTTTATAAATTATTGAATTGAATTTCCGAAAAAATCTCTTTTAGAATATAAAAATCGGTTTATATAATAATTTTGTTCTAATTTTGTAGAACCTGTCGATGGAGGAACTGAAATGACTCTGAAACTTAGGTTATCTACAACAATGGGTGACGTTAAACTACCTGTTTACAGTAAAGACACGATTGGTGTCGCGAAGAAAAAGTTACAGGTGAGTTAGAAATTTTTCATTCATCGACTTTCTGAGTTTACTATTACTTTACCTTTTTTATTTTTTTAAAGAATATTTGAAAAATAAATTGAAAGAAGAGTTTAGAAGCAATTTTTATTTATATTTTCAAATATCGTCAAAACGGGCCTTTTATGATATTTTAAGTTCAAAGAAATTTAAATCAAAACAAAATTGATCTTTATTTTTTTAATAGAGTCAAGAAGGTTTAGAACCATCACGACAAAGATGGTTTTTCGGTGGTAAATTGATGGGCGATAAAATGCACATCGAGGAGGCGAAAATTCAACCTGGCTACGTAATACAGGTGATCGTGAATCCAGAAAAAATCGATGACAGTCCAACAAAAACCAGTTGAATACAATTTCAACTGATTTTTTATACTTTTATCCATTATGACAAGCACATTCCCTTAAATTTTAGTAACAATAAACAAAATCTCTTGTTATATTATTTATTTATCATTTTGTTGTTAAAAAACAACAACATAAAGAGCATTTCTCTATTTTGATTTATTATTTCTATATATTTTGAAAAGAAAATATTTTACTTCATGCACATATTTCAACATATCGTCACAAAGTGTACTAATAATAATCTTTTTTATTTCTAATTTATATTTTTCTATATTAATCATTTCTTTTAATATTCAAGATATCTATTTAAACAAAATATTTTTTAATTCTTCTTAAAGGTATAATATGAAATTTTTTTGTATATTAAAACAAAAATATAATATTAAAAATTTTGTCATATTTTACGAAAAGAGAAATTTTGTATTAAGATGAAAAAAAATAGGATGTAAAAAAAAACAATATTGAATTGAAATTCATTGGGTTGTGAGTAAAAGAGGAATGTGCTGGTTATTGAACTAAAGTAGAAAAAACGAAGAAGAAAACCACAAGAAACGCTATAACACTCAACGTGTTCAGGGGTATATACACTGTATGTATATATATATAATACTTGCTACCATTTTATTTTGTTAACTCGTTTTGATTTTAATGAAACTCGTCCTGTAAAAAGGAATTTTAGTGCTAACATTTACATCGTAATTGCATTAAACGACTGAGCCTAAATAAAACAGCCTAAAACGCTATAATTGCTTCTAACGAGTCAAATAGACTATAGAGAAATTAACAGTCTCCTTAAGTCGTCCACGGAATTGCAAGATCAAAAAAAGAATTTTTCTTTGCAATTCCAAAATGAAAATTACACCAAAATCATAAAAAGCAAAAGTGTAGTGGCTCGTTTATTCAAATACGCGCGTCAATATTATTATTAAAATTATTATTTTTATTATTATTATTATTATTATTAAAATTATTTTTATTATTATTATTATTAAAATTATTTTTATTATTATTATCAACTGAAAATTAAAAGCTTAAGTTTATTTATGAAACACTATATCATGAACTACAAATGTATTATATTCTACATGTGATGTTATTTAAAATAAGTGACTTTAAATGTCACAGAATTTAAGGGGTGGTCCAAAAACTGTAATATTTTTGTCTCAATGAAATTCTAATTCTCAATGATTTATTCATTAACCGAAAATTCAATTGTAAATTAAAAACAAAAATATTCTTTATTTTGAAAATTTTAAATGAAAACAATTTGGTTTTGTACCCTTTTAGTTATTGAGGGTATATTAAGATAAACTTTTATAAATCAACGTCTTTAAAAATTAATGACAATAAATTGTTTGAAATTAATATTTTCAGTTATTCAAATTATTTCTAGGATTAATGAAAAAAAAAGTGTTTACAATCAGATGGAGAAAATTACTGTAAACGAAATTTTGTTCAATTTTTTGTTAAAATTGAATTAGTATAAAGATTTTTTTAATATTAGTAAAATATTATTTTACAAATTTAGAATATATTTAATATATTAATAATATTTATTAATATATTAATAGTATATTAATGAAAATTTTAATATTCAATTAATATTACTTACTGTAGTAAGTAAATTAAAATAGAATTGTCTTATTGCGAATTAAAATTTGTATGTAGTATTTAATTAGAATTTCTAAACTATTCGAAAATTAAATTATTTCTTCCATATAAATAGTGAATAATTTTATTATAAATATATTCTTAAAGTAATGAAGAGAAAATATCTGTTTTTGTATTCGTTGCAGTAATTTTCGATTCGACTGAAAGATTTATCATTCTATTAAGAAATTAATTATTAATTTACTATTACAAAAAAAAAAAATTCTAAACGATTTCTTTGGACCATCTTGAAAAAAATACGAGGAAAACACTTCTACGTGTATGTATATAAACATTATGCTTAAAAATAATTTTTGTATTGTCTCATCGAAATTTTTTTAAATGCAAAAGAAACGAAAAAAGTTTTGAGAGAAACGTCACGAAAACATGAAAAGTCGTGATGTGTGTTATAGCAATATATTTATATATATATAGATATTATTCTGGATCGACTTATAAAATATGAATTCAATAAGTAGTTGGTGGCAATTTGATAAAAAAAAAAAAAACACGGCCACGTAAAGATTTTTGATGAATTTGGGATCAACTTCGCAAAAAAAACAAAATAAAAGCTCAATCAATTCTTACTTTCTATAATAAAATGAAATTCACGAGATAACGGAGACATTAGACATATTATATAGAGTTGCATTTATGTAATTTATAATCTATATTCAATTTTGTGTTATTCTCATTTTTTTTCGATGCTGTGCTCGAAAAATATTGATAACTCAAATTATAGCTGTTATTATTTTTAGACTGATCTATCAATTGAAATTACAAGAAATATTAATTAATTTTTACCATTTATCTACTTAATTATTTCAAATATATTTCAAAGCAGAGAGAAAAAGAAACACAATATACTATAATAATGAAATGGTTGTGTTTTAAAAAGCAGCCATTAGTTGTTTTTTCCTTGACTGACAAAAGTCTTATATTAGAAAAGTGCTTAAGTGTAATTATAATTTTTATTATTGACGTTTACTTGGAGATATTTCTCTAAAAATCGTCCTACAGTCACTAATAATAATACACACTATATACAAAACTAATTAATTTAATTGCAATTTTCTTTTGACAAAACAAAAAAAAAATGAAAATACCTTCGATAATCTTTGCTGAACATTAAATTTGAGATAAAATTATTTTTATTTTTCTTCTAAAATAAAGATACAGAATGAAATTTAATTTTTAGCAGAGACTTGCAGGTACTTTTTCTCAACACTGCACGTTAAACAATTTCTATTACGCTTTTGCTACAAGAAAAAAAAATGATTTTATAAAAAAAAAAACTTTTCTGTACAGTATTTATAAAAAATATTTTTAAAAAATGCTAGTAATGAAGATTTTAATTGAATAAAAAATATAATGCATAATATTACATATTTTTGCCTTTGATAATATTTTAAAAATGAGCTATTTCATATTATAATGATATGACTTGAATCGTGTGTTGGAATTTTTTATAAGACACACCCCCTATATAATTATTATTTTTATCCACGTTTGACTGTATCGTGTGATTTACATTTTTCCTTATTTATTTATTTTATTTTTTTTTAAATACTCCTAATATACTGGTTATCACTTTTGTAAAGTGCGACATGTTCTCAATGTCTCCAGGAATGCTTGTAAATAAATAAATAATAAAAGTGCAATTTAAAAAAGAAATGAGTGAAAAGAAACTATTACTCGTTAATAATGAAAGAAAAAAAAATCAAAATTTGACTGATTGACAAAGCGTTTATATAACTGCCACTTAAATGAAACAGAAAACATTTTGCAAATGTAGCTGGAATTGAGGTAAAGAAAAATTTGATAGCGATAAAAAATTGAAATACAATGATTATTTCAAATATAGTAAATATATTATTTTAGTGTAAATAATATATTTTATTTGGTGTCAAAATTGTAGACAAATATTCGTTATTCGTAAATAGTAAGAAAGAAAGATTTTTAAATTAGGTAAAAAAAAAAATTTGTGGAAATAAACAAGCAAAAGAATTTGGAAAATTTGGAGACATTAAAACACACACTAATTACGTTTTGATAATAATTATGAAAAAAAAAGGTTTGCAATTTGTATTACAAAAAGCATTAAACATTCACGAGAGTGTCACAATACACTAATCATTTATAAAGTTGAATAAAAAGGAATAATTTTTATAAGTGACAATTATAAAACTACTTACTGTCAAATAAAAACTATATGTATAAATAGTAATTTATATCATTTTCTTGTTTTCCTTGCACAAACTATTTTTTTTTTGCATTTAAAAAAAGTCAAAAATGGTGAAAATTGATTTTTTTGAATAATGTAGAAAATTTTTGTTTTAATTCTCTCCTTTCTACTTTATTACTTTTTTCAAATATTTGAGTTCGTGACAGAGCCAAATCATGGAACTTAAAAGTAATAAACTGCCAGACTGATGTAATGCAGCGAGTGTTATCGGTACGTGATGCACTAGAGTCGAAATACCTAAAATTACTTGCAAATATCCCGCACACAGAGCCACTTTTATTGCCAAAGACGCTCTACCCGGTAATTTGTATTTTCTCGACATTATCGCAATGCCGGTCACTAAACCTAAAGTTGTTATTCCCTGAAAATTAGATTTCACTTGTAAGAACAGTTTTTTCTTACTGAAAAATTAGTTTCAACAGCAAGAAAATGAAAATCAATTATTATGAATTGAAAGAAAAATGAATTCAAAACCTACCAGTATTCTGTGATCAAACTGAACAGTCGTGGGATTTTCGGTGAAATTCCTCAACGGCGGATAAAGAGCAAGAATATCGTCCGGTATCCATTTATCAGCCATTTTTGGAAATGTATTGTAAATTAATCCCGCATCCATGCCGGCGACAAATGCACCAGACAGAGCAGTGACAAAAACCAAGCCCTTCGTTCCATGCACCATAATTCGAAATCTCTTCAGTGCTTTAATAATATTCTGCTTGATATTCGATGAACTGAAAATATCCAGTTCAATTCTTTTCGCCGGTAAAATATGATCAAGTGCATTGTAAAGTAAACCGGTGAATAAAATAAATGCCAAGCCTAAATGCGACGCTAAGCGATATTGTGAAACTCTCGGCACATCCGATGGTCCATGAAAACGATCCTCGAGTCCCGATTTCACCATATACCATCCCAATAGTCCTTGAGCACCGATAAGTGAGCCCAGTGCCAAAATACGACTCTTCATTCCTGGTTTTAACATTCCTTTACTCCAAAAATAAGCCGCAGGAATTAAAAATGTAAAGCCAATTAAACGACCCCACATTCTGTGCGCATATTCCATCCACCAGATTCTTTTGAATTCCTCCAAAGTCATGTTGGCGTTGTTTCTGTAAATATTACATATTATAATCATCTTTCTTTCTGCTTCTTAGAAATATATCATTTTCATTACATTTTATACTCTGGAAATGTTTTATATTTCTCAAATTCTTCGATCCAACCGGCTTCTGTTGTTGGCATTTTTTCTCCAAGCAATTTCCATGTGACCATTGATAATCCCGATTCGGTGAGTCTTGTGACACCTCCTGAAAAATTGGAAAAGGCAATAATAATAATAATAATAATAATAGTAAATTAAAATCAATTTATTTCATGTCACTTTATTTACAACTTTTTTGATTCAAATAAATATTGTGATAATAAAATTTATAAATTTATCGTGTTTTTAATTATCAATAGTCATATTGATATATAAATACCGAAAATGCAGTTAAATCTTGAAGTAGAATTTTTTTTGTTTGTTATACCTATTTTCCGTATGTTTTGTCAACAATTATTTGCATGACTTTTCGAATGTAACCATATAACAGGAAATAATAAAGCGTACCTAACACAACGGCTACAAAAACCATTCCACTACACGTAAATAACCACGTGCCAACGAGTTTTTGCGATTTAATATTTGGTTTCGTGGCGAATTGTAAAGCAATCGTGCCATTTCTTCGAAATAAATTCGTTATCTGCAAAGAAAAATTATTTTAATTCTAAACCAGTAAAGAATTGTTCAGAAAATAGAAAACAATTTTTTTTACAAAAATATTTAATTTAATTGGAAATAAAAGGGTTAATACCTTTTGAGGACTAGATGTGTTTCTGTGAAGGAAGCCTTGCAAAAATGTGCATTTATTAGAAACTGTCGGATAATTATAACGACCAATATTTAAAAACGCTGATTTATTGCGTTCAATTGTTCGCAAGCATTGCCTTGTTGCTAAACTTAACATGATTGTGTTCGATTTTCCTGTAAAACAAAATTTAACAATTCACAAAGTAGAAAAGAAAGAAAGTATTTTTATTATTAAGAAAAAAGTAGAAAAACATCGGGACAAATTAAAAAAAAAAGAGAGAAAGGAAAAGTAGAATAAAATAGAATTCTATGTTTTGTAATGAGACGAAAACGTAATTTTCGTAATTTTAAAAATTCTTAAAAGTTTGCTTCAATCTTTTCAATTAAGCAATTTTGTAAAGTTTTAACTCTCAGACAAATAAAACGTAATAAAAATAGCAAAAAGAGCAAGTAGAATTAAACATAACCAAAAAAAAGTTACATGTCAAAACATTTTAAAATTGCTCTCTAAAAATAAATGCATCATTAACAAGTGACGATTTCGCATAAATCAAGTTTCAATTTCACGTAAATGGTAATATTTTACAATCAACAATTAACATAATATTTAAATAAACAAAAATAAAAAACTTACGTCAACAGAACATGAACATGTTTTTCAAAAAAGGAAACAAATTAAACACATTAAGGTGTAATCACAATATTCATTTGTCCAGTTTTTAAGTTTTCTCTCTCTGTCTCTCACACTGCAATTTTGATAAAAATGACAAAACCTTTAGGAATCTTTACTCAATATATTGCAAGTCAAATCATAACAATAGTGTATGTATATATCAGTATGTATATTTGTTGCAAGAGGTTAATTAAACCTGTGTAAGTAATTATCAACAATTTCAGTCACGTTATCATTGTATCGCATACTTAAAAGAAGTCTAATTAAATGATAAATATCCATTGGAAGAATTTCACTTCATTGTAAGATTGTGATGCATTCAGAATATTGTGAAAATTTACTTTTTACGTACAATGTGTTTACTACTAAATTTTCACCATGTGTGATTATTTCAAGAATTCACTCATCTTTACGTAAGACAACTAGTGATTTGTGATGTAATCAAAAAAAGAATTATCTTTTTTCCTCATCATTATTCACAGAAAAACAATCTCCAGTAAGTATGATGATTCTGCATAATAGTTCTCTGTTAATTTTTCAAACACGCAGTTTGGATATACTGTACCAGATTTAGGGCATGATTTTCTAAATCAGGTCAATTTTTTTTAGAAAGATTTTAATATTGTATATTTAAAGAAATATTTTCAAATGTTAAAAAATGTAATTAATTTAAACTGAATTTAAAAAATTGATTTTTCTTTTGTTTTTTAAAGATAAGATTTTTATTATCTCGTTTTTACGTTAACAAATACTTGAGAAAAAAAAGAAGATATTGTCAATTGTCACAAGTTGAGAAGTTAATTTTCTCTCATTTCACACGAGGAAAATGGAATTTATTTTTAAATTTGTTGAATATTCATAAATTCAATGCTTCGTGGTTAGCAATGTTAATTGATTCATTTGATCTCTGTATACTTTGCTATATAACAATATTGTAAAAAGGGACAATGATTTTTAGATTCTTGCTAAGTTATTAAGAAATAGAAAGGTAATCGTATTTTTTTGGTATCAAGTTTGATAATTAATTTTTATTAATATTTCATTCGTGTTTTCTTTACATTGCAGAAAATGTCTTTAAAATTGTGTCTTCTCGTTGGGATTGTTCTATTGGGAACGACAGGAAGTTCAGCGTGGAAAATACATCTAAATGATAGTACTATTAAAATACATATGGATAGTACAGTAGCGGTTCAATTTAATGTTACCGATTTACCGGCAACAATTAATTCAAAAGTCGAAATAACAGCTGAGAGTTCAGACACAAATATTGCAACTATTAGTCTTCCTGTTTTTCATTATGACAAAATAGAAAACGGTGTTTGGAAAGATTTTATCAACGTGACAGGTGTCTTTTTGGGAAAGGCGAAAATATCAGTGACAATCAATCATAATGGGGTAAAAAATAGAAAAATCTTAAAATATTTTCTATAATTAAATCTTAAAATATTTTCTATAATTAAATCTTAAAATATTTTCTATATTTAAATCTTAAAATATTTTCTATATTTTAATTTTAGTGAATATATTTATTATTCTAAATTTCGAAATAGAATTTTATTGATGTTGAAAATGGTTTTTGTTTAATTTTTCAGGAAATTGTCAGATCGAATGAATCGAATGTTATTGTGACGAGAAGAGAGAGAGTTATTGATACAATATTCACAGCTAGTGTAGCAATTTTAGTTTCGATTTTGTATATTAATTTTGGTTGTGCCATGGATTGGGACTTGTGTAAAAAGACTTTGAGAAGACCAGTGGGACCTGTAATTGGCTTTGTTTGCCAATTTCTATTTATGCCTTTGGTAAATAAAAAAAATTAAACTATTTTTTTTTGCACTTTGAATGCAATTTGAATATTTTTGCCTTGTTTTTTTTCTGCAGATTAGTTACGTTATTGGTTACGTTTTATTTCCCGATTATCCTGAAATGCAATTGGGAATATTTTTCACTGGCATCAGTCCAAGTGGTGGAGCATCAAATATTTGGACACTAATGCTCGGAGGAAATTTAAATCTTTCGATTACTATGACCACTTTGTGTACTATAGGAGCATTTGGTAATTGTTTCTGAAAATCTAAATTTTTTTATTTTGGTCACTATATTTTCTTGACTTCTTTTTGTAATATTCGAAAATAGTGATTAAATACTTTTAATTCACGTAGAAAGTGTTCTAAATTGATAAATATTTTTTTTAGCATTTATTCCCTTTTGGTTGTTTACATTGGGTAGACATATTTTCGATCGAGGTACACTTAAGGTTCCTTATTCGAATATTGCGACTTATGCAATTGCCCTTGTCGTTCCGCTTGGAATTGGATTTCTTTTGCAGAGGAAAATGCCAAGATTTAGCAAAATGATGGTTCGAATAATGAAACCGTTTTCTATTATTCTAATCATTTTTATCATCATTTTTGCCATTGTCACAAATCTCTATCTTTTTAAATTATTCTCCTGGAAGGTAATTGTAAATTTTTTTTGCTCGTTCACCGTTTTTTGAAAATATTTAATGATTTTTTTTAAATTAAATATTTTTTAACCTTTAAAGCGTTGGTACTTAAAAGAAAATACTTAAAGAATTACTTTAAAGCTTAAGGATTAAAATTTGTTTTTCGAAGATAATTCTTTCCGGCTTGGGACTTCCATGGCTTGGATATATTCTTGGACTTACTATGGCACTAATATTTAAACAAACAGGACCCGACGTTCGTGCCATTTCAATTGAAACAGGAATTCAGAATACTGGAATTTCCATATTTCTCTTAAGATTCGGTCTTGAACAACCGGAAGCCGATCTTACGACAGGTTTTTATAAATATTAATCAATAATTTAATTCATTTACAAAAATTTCTAATTTCTAGAATTTAAATCTATTATCGACTTTTTCAGTTGCCCCAGTCTCTTGTGCAATAATGACGCCGCTTCCTCTGATTTTATTATACATAATAAAAATAATTTTGGATCGTAGAAAAGAAAAATTGGCAGCATCAATGGAAAAGTTACAAAATTCTGTTCCTGCAATTACGACACTTTCATAAAAGTGCGTGTGTGCATGCTCAATTTTTTGTGATACTGTTATCGAAAGAAAAGCTACTTATTAATTAATCAATCGGTTTTTGGGAAGTCTGAATTACTATTCTAAGAAATGAAAAAAATATTTATTTCGAAGAAAAAATACAGAATATTAATGTAAATTAAAAAATAAGGTATTTAAAAATCTTCCATTAATTTATAATCATTTTTTACAAACAAAATTTTCTAAAATTTATTTTCAAATTTATTTTCATGGACTCATTTTGTTAATAATTTATAAATTATATTTCAAAGTTAATTTATTGTTTAATTGTTTATATACCTATCTATGTAAACAATCATGTTTGTTTAATTTTTTCTATTCGCATGTAAAAAAAATAGCTAATATTTAAATTGATAAATTATTTATTGTTGGGTAAATTTAAAAATGTTAGGTATTAATCTGAAATATTTACGTTTGAAAATTGTGTATCAAATGTTAAATAATTGTTACGAAAAATTGTATGCGTTTATAATAGGAATATTCCACTTTGTTAGTAATTGTTGGAGAATCATTTTGTTATCTGTGATAACAATAAAACATGAAGTGCGATAACGCAGCAATTTGTATTATAATATAAATATTGTATTATAATATACAAATATAGAATTATAAATATTTATAATACATGTAATGTAGAAAAAGAGGTCACAATGTTATACGAGAGATTATGTTTTTCTAATTGTTTTTTAATTTTAACTTTTTATTTATAATTTGAGTGGATTTTTTTTATAAACATCGATTGCATTTTTAAATTAATTCTTTTTTTTATGAAAAATTGTACAAATTTTCGAAAAAAAGAATATATCAGAGTGATAGATATATAAATGTAAATTTATATATATTTTTTTTGTAATTTTTTTCATTAAAGAGAAAATATGTGTAAATTGCAAAAAATGGATAAAAATTGAAAAAAAATAAAAATCTTTACTGTAGAAGAAAGTATTTTTCTTTACTATAAAAAATATTAATGTTTAAACAGTGTATTTATACTTACATTTTATTAAAATTAATTTATAATTAACAAATATTTATTTAAATTTAAACATTCTGAGCGCAGATGGCGCGCGCCTTTAAAATTTGAAATCCACCAATCAAAACATCGAAATTCAAAAGTTGTTGTCGTTGCCATTTTTTTGAAAATAATAACAAAGGGTGCTTACGAGATGCTCGCCCTAGGGCGCCCCGAGGCGACCAAAGGTTTTCAAAGTAATTTTTATTATTCTTCATTTATATGAAAACAAACGATAATAAAAGTGACTTTGAGATGTTAAAACAATCGCGCGCATGCGCCATCATTGAGACAGCAGACGACGAAAAATTATTTTTCGTTAAGGCCTTCGCGACAGAAATATTTGAATTTTAAGTGAAGCGAGCACTTAACAGTAATCAGTATACAAATGTACTGAAACTTTTTGACCCCAGTGTATTATAATTATCTTTGAAATAATAATTCTCGGAGAATTATCCTTTTTAAATTTCGCGCCACATTTGTCGGAGAAAAACAAAAAAGAGGCTCACGTACGACGAGTTGAAACGCGCACCGTGTGTCTTTTGTGTTAGTGGAGAAAAGAGAGGGTAACTGTGGCGCTATACCGCTATGGTTTTAGTTTTGGAAAGTCGCTTTACGTTAGCGTAAGAATAGGCACTCCGTTAAAAAAATGAATAAGTGGCGTTTTTCGACAGAAAATGATGCAGTACTTGAACCAGAATCTGAAGAAGAAGAAGAAGAAGAAGATTCTGGTTCACACGAAGTGACTAATCGGCAAATTATATGTGAAACGGAAGACGAAGATGACGAGGATGATACGCCAATAAAAAGTAAGACAACTAAAGGGAAAAAATTTCAAATTCTGGATGATTCAACTGACTTGAGTGTAAAGGATTCCGAAAATTCCTCAATTATTGAAATTAACGATTCTAGTGATGAGGAACACTTACCGCGTGAGTATTTTTCTTAACAAGCAATATGTAAATATTGATTTCGATTTTTGACAATATATATTTTTTTAGTTTCTATCAGCAACTCTAGTGCTCCTGATATTGCCATTTCGCTCGCAAAAGGAGAAACCCAAAACACTAGTATCGATCCTCTATTGATTCAGGAAAAAATTTTGAAAACGTCAAAATTACAACAATTGCAGAATGACTTGGCAAAAGCAAAGGTTAGTGATTTTTTAACCATCTTTGTTAAATTTTGTTTTACTAAATGACTTGGTAAATTAAATTATATTTTGACTTTTCAGAATATTTATCAAACCGTGAATAGATCACAACTTCCGGATCGTGGTGAAAAATTACGTCTTAGTATTGAAACACTGCAGGAGGAAATACAAAATGTTTCACTCGAACTAGATAGTTATCCAAAAATGGATGATTCTGATTTAAGTTTAATTTCGTTAAAAGATGAATCCTCAACGTCAAGTAAAGATTTACGAGCCTCGTCAATGGAGCCGGAGATAATACCCTTGGGGGGAAAGAAATTTGGTGACAAGGCAATGGCAACATTTGAGCGTCAACAGGCATTGACTGTCGAGAGAATAGAACACTTGCAACAATCATTGAATAGATGCCCAGAGGAAAATGAAGAGGCTGAAAATCCACGAGGTATAAAAACACAATTAATGCCTCACCAAAAGCATGCATTGGCCTGGATGCTTTGGCGAGAAAAGGAAAGACCACGTGGCGGTCTATTGGCCGACGATATGGGTTTGGGAAAGACTTTAACAATGATTTCTCTCATCGTTGCTACTAAAGAGGAGACTTACTCCGATTGCAGTGATGATGATGATGAGGCAGAAGACGAACTATGGTCCCGTAACAAAAAATTCGGTCGTCCGAAGGGCGGAACACTAGTCATTTGCCCAGCATCACTTTTAGATCAATGGCAAAATGAAGTCATCAATCGTTGCAAACGTGGTGTTCTGTCAGTTGAATTATTTCACGGCCAACGACGTGAAAATGTTGCCAAACGATTAGCACGCAATGATATGGTTGTAACAACATATCAATTAGTATCGTCAGAATTCAAGAAGAATTCAGTTCTCTTTAAAATTCGTTGGAAGCGTATCATTCTCGATGAGGCGCACGTTATTCGTAATCATGCTGGTAAAATATCCGAAGCTGTTTGCAATTTATCGGCATGTTGTCGTTGGACATTGACCGGTACACCGATTCAAAATAAGGAACAAGATTTGTATGCTCTATTGAAATTTCTACGAGTCACGCCATTTAATGATCTTGTCATTTGGAAGCGTTGGGTGGATAATAAAAATGCCACGGGACTTAAACGTTTATCAACCGTCACGAAAACCTTAATGTTGAGACGTACGAAACAGGAGTTAATTGCTAAAGGTACTTTGGATGAATTACCAGAGAAATTTATCACAACAATCTCAATTGATTTGGATGAAGAGGAGACGAAAATTTATCAATTGGTTTTGGCTTTTTCCAAAACTCTTTTCGCACAATTCTTAGCGCAACGGGCGGAGAAGCATCATATGATAGAATTGAATGCGGGAAAATTCGATAAACTCGAATTTTTGAAGAACAGTGAGTCTTTTTCTTAATATATTTCTAAAATTCGCAAAATTTAGAACTAATAAATATTTCTCTGTAATATTGATTAATGAAAATAATTGTTTTACAGTTCCTGAATCGCAGTATATCGCTGCTCAAAAACAATTACTTGGACATAAAGGAGACGATGTTAAGGCTTATCATATTTTAGTTCTTATTCTTCGATTGCGACAAATTTGTTGTCATCCGGGTTTAATAAAAGAAATGCTAACTAAAGACGATGCCGAAGCTAATGGAATGTCAAATGAAGGTGAAGCTGATGTTGACAATCTAACGGCACAAGTTAATAACATGACACTTCTCGAGGATGAAGAGAATCAAGAAAATGCTGATTCCGATTCTCAAATATTATCCTCTTCAAATCCAATTTACAATTTTCAACGAAAAAGCACTAAGGTAATTTTTTTTTTTCTAAAAGAAAATAAAATTAGCAAATTTTAATTATATAAAGAAAACGTTTCAAATAAATAAAATTTGAAAAATTTGTTTTCATTTTAGATTGCTGCTATACTTGAAAAAGTTGAAGAAATTTCAAAGAAGGGCGATAAAATGATAATTGTCTCGCAATGGACGGGAATGCTGGAAATAATAAGTCAACATTTAACAGCAATTGATTCCGCCGAATGGGAAATGTTCTCCGGAAGTGTTGCAGTTAAGAAAAGGCAAGGAATAATCGATAGATTCAATGATATGAATGATAGTTTGCAAATTTTACTTCTCTCCTTAACTGCCGGTGGAGTTGGATTAAATCTCGTTGGTGCAAATCACATTCTACTTATCGATATTCACTGGAATCCGCAATTGGAATCGCAAGCTCAGGATCGCGTTTATCGTTTTGGTCAGAAGAAAAATGTTCACATTTACAAGTAAGTAGAAAAAAGAATCCATTTTAATTATAATAGGTTATCAAAAATAATTTGTTTACAAAACAAAAATTAACACATTTCGGAAAAGAAGATATTTTAGAATACAAAATTCTTATTAAAGAATGAAGAATACAAAAATGTAAACGTAATCAAAAAGTTCAAAATTCGAAAAATAAATCTAGAATAATTAAAATTAAGTCTGAAAATCAGAGACAAGATTTTTTGTTTTCAATTTTCGTGAGTAATTTAATAAATTTCTCTAAAACCTTTTTTTTAATTTTACTAAAATTTATAAACGAATATTTTAGGTTCCTGTGTAAGGATACTATTGAACAGAGAGTTAAAGAGCTTCAGGATAAAAAATTAAATCTTGCTGAGGATATTTTTACAGGCCACAGAAGAACATCAAATAAATTAAGTCTCGAGGATATGAAGAACATTTTTGAAATGTAAACCCAAAAATGTTCAGTTCGTAATCGTGGCCGGCCACTTAAAACAAACTAAGCTAATTGTATTTAATATGTATTTTTTTACTTTTTATAACAACAACGATGCTTTTTAATATTTTAGAAGATACAAAGTATATTTTAAATATAGATCCTACGTAAGTTTTCATTTTTTGTAAAAATCTCTTTATTGTAATATAATATACTTGTACATTTAAATTATCATCCACAAAACTATACAGTTTTACTTAATCACATTTAAACAACTTTTTTCCTTAAAATAATAAGAAAAAAAATGGTCTTTTTTCTCTTTCCATTAAATAGAGAAATTTTTGGAAAACTTTTCGTTAAAAAGAAATTGTCCTTAAGTAAAAGAAGAAGACTAATTAAAATTGAATAAAAAAACAATTATATAACTTAAGTAATATCCTAAATGCGTAAAAATAATTTGAGCTTGCTGTTCTTTGTAATTTGGTTTAAAGAACAAAAATATCTTAACTCTGCACTTCAGATCACTGATGTGTAAGTATAGAATCATTTACAATTAATTTTTACTTTCTTTTCTATATCACGTGAATTTTAGAGAGTCGATGGTTTTCCTTCCGTCAAGATGAATAGTTCTAATTGAATTTCGTTTAATTGCAGTAGCTTTACTGTGATGAATTCCATAGGTGAAGTATATAATAAGACCTGTGTAAATATTTGCAAATATTAATGTATAAAAAAATCGAATAGAATTAAAAATTTTGAATAAAAACTAAATTTTGTCTAAATTAAAGTTTCAAGTAAAATTATTTTTACTAAAATGATTAAAATTAATTAATTTCTATTTAAATAGGGCAGAAATTGAAAATATGCTTACCAACTGACATCCAGATTACGAATCGTAACCACGTCATTGCATCTAACATCATCATTAAATAAACGTTAATTAATATACTGAAGCCTGGTAAAAATGGCACCAAAGGAACCTTTAAAGAAGAGGAAAAATGTAAAAATGTGTCCATGCGATGAGGAAAATTTTATTTCAATTATTATTACTTACAGAAAAACTGAGGTTTCTTCCAGATACTGGTTGCATGTGTATAAACATTAATATTGCAATCATTGCCAAGACTATGAGAATTATTGGCGCAAGGGCTGTCATTTCAAAATGATAGAGATTTCTCGAGAACATCGAAATTAAGGATGTCAAGCAGACGCAAAGAATTACTGTTAAAGAAGAAGAAGAATAGAAATTACAGGTAAAATATTAATTTATGTTAATATTAGATAAAAACTAAAACTAGTCGGTAGTTTTTAAATTTTTACTAAACTTTTATTTAAACATGAAAAATTCTTAAGAATCCTTAAAAATAATTTACAACAAATGGAAATTAGTGGATTATTATTTCTCTAATTAAAGAAAATGTTCTTGAGAAAATAATGATAATTACTCACTGTAAAGAAAAACCAATGTTGATACAAGTCGAGATGTCATTTTTGTTGCTTGAGACGTTTTATTGGAGTTTATTATCAGTTTTACAATGGAAACAAAATTTAGTTTAATGTTATCATTTTTCTTTTCAATTGTCTCAGTCTCTTCATATCTATTTATAAAGTAAACGAAATTTTTAATTAGATTTTCATTATAATTTAGAAAAATAGTACATTTTAATTAGTGAAAATAATAAAATAAAAAAATATCAATACAAAAAGAAAAAAATAAAAGTACAAAAATAGAAGTAATAAAAAATAATAAGTAAAAAAAAATTAATTTTTTGCCTTGTTAATTACTTGATTTTTAAATGAAATATTCTTTTTTTTTAATAAAGGTGGCGACTTACCGAAGAATAAGTACACAAGCAGCTACGATGGAGTAAGCCAAGAGTGTTCCAATACTCATCATGTTGACTAATTGATGAAGTTCAAAAATAGCGGCGAGAGTTCCTGCGATAAATATTTGTCACATTTAACATTCTTCAACCCGGAAATTTGAAAATGGATTAGAAAGAAGAAGTGATTTTACGATTCTTACCTGTGAGTAAGCCAGCGGAAAATGTGCCCATCATTGGAGTATGAAAACGAGAATTCACCTTTCCCATCCACTTGAATATCAGTCCGTCCGATGCCATCGCATAAATAACACGTGGTAAGGGATACATTGCACCAAGAAGACTATTTTTTAAAATTTCCATGAAACACAAATTTTATTTAATTTCATTTTTTAAATAATTATTTTTTTTCTTCTATTTTTTAAAGTAAATATTCACCTGGCACATAATCCACTTATAGCGCCAATCGATACCAGCCATTTGGCCCAAGACCATCCAATTCTATCGAAAAGATAAGGAAATGGTGCGTCTGGATTTTGTTCAAAATATGGCAAAACCATTGTGAGAACAACGGAAACTCCAAAGTAAGCGAAAAAAACAACCAAAAGCGATGTGACAATTGCAATTGGAATGGATTTTTGTGGATTACGCGCTTCCTCGCCGGTTGTCGCGACACAATCGAATCCAATAAATCCATAAAAACATGTCGCTGCACCCGATATAATTCCAACTATACCGTACGGTGCAAATCCACCCTTTCCAAATTCACAATTCTCCTCCGTACATGAAGGTTGAGTCTTCCAATTTTCCACATTTGCTGAAAATTAACTTCTTTTTCAAAAAAAAATTTCTACCTTGATTTCAGTATTTCAATTGTAATTGTAATGTAATTTAAACTATTTTAATTTCTTTTTTTCTATAATTTTACCTTTAAAAGCTCCGGCAATAATGACAAAAAGAACCACCGACAAATTTGTTATTGTAAATATATTATTTGCCATTGACGATTCCTTTGCCCCGAAAGCAAGAGCCGCTGAAAAAAAATATTCTTCAGTAAAGAATGAGTAAAAACTAGTTTTTCTTTCGAAAACTAAAACATTGTTTTTATAGTTTCAATTTTTTCTCTCGAGAATTATTTTTCCGTTAAATAACGAGAAGTTGAAAAATATTTTTCTTTCAATGTAAATAGGATTTAAAGAAGAATTTTTTTTTATCAAAAATCAAAAGATTTTTATTTTATTTCATTTATCTTTTGAAGGTGGGAAATTTCGAACATATGTTTTTTAAACTCGAATTTTATCGCTGATAAAACGTAATAGTAGTATTACGACATAAAATCTGGATCTGTATCTTCAAGTGTTTGCAAATTTATCCACATTATTTTTTTTCAAGAGGAATCTATTAAATTTTTATAAAGATAAAAATATGGAGTTAATAAATTTTTTTATTCTAATTTCTTCACCCCTATAGCTACAATATTTTATTTTTTAGTAGTTAAAACTATTTTCCTGAAAGTTTTTCCTTGGAAAATAAATTTTTATTCTCAGTAAATTTTGGAATTTCTATAGAAAATAGTTTAATATATATATTTTTTTTAATGGAGAGTAAAAAAAAATTTTTCTGAACTATAAATAATTATAATAATTAAGTAAAATCAAGTTTAGTTAAAAAATTTTAGGTGAATTGTATAAATTGACTTTATTTTATTAAAATATTATGTATTTTTAGAAATCGACTTGGATTATAAAATCGTCGACTTACCGGAAAAAGCGAGAGTAACGCCAAAGGCAAAAAAGTCCGGATACGAAGAGAGGTGATTGACATTTATGTGAGCGGCCGATTCGAATGCTTTTCTCATCGAATTATCAAAAAGTGCATCGACGTAAGTACTTAATCCACGAACAACGCTCGCCGAACCGATTACATATTCTAGAATTAAGGTCCATCCAATTATGAAGGCGACAAATTCGCCCATTGTCACGTAACTGTAAACATAAGCTGATCCTGCTCTTGGCACTCTTGCACCAAATTCTGCATAGCAGAGACCTAAAAAATTGCAAAAATAATATTTTTCTATTATCAAGAGATAGAGAAAATTATTTTTTTTTAAACAATATTTCACTAAAATTTCAACATTTATTTAAGAAATTAATTCTTTTAATGATTTCAACTTTAGATAAGTCGAAGAGAAAAATAATTATTCATTAAAGTTCATTTTTTATAGAAAGAAAATTTCAATTTTTCTAAAAGATAAAAAAATTCAATATTTAATTGGTTAGGTAATTAATTAAAAAATCTATTTTTGAATATTCAAATATTTGGGGTCAATTTTTCAAAATATTTTAAATATTTAAAGAAGAATTTATTTTTTTCTAAATCTTATTCGAATTTTTGTTGTATGAGTAATAATAATTTTTTTTTCAAAAATAATAATTTTCCATTTTTTTTCAGTACCTGCTATCATTGATGCTAAGGCTGCGATTGCAAAAGATATGATAACAGCCGGTCCAGCAATATCACGAGAAACAGAGCCTGCTAAAACGTAGACACCGACTCCAAGTGTTGATCCTATTCCTAGAGCTGTAAGGTCCAATGTTGAGAGGCATCTCGATAATTCCGTTTCCGATGGCGTGTTTATCACTTTCTTCCTCGTGAATATTCGGTAAATATCTTGTATGCCTAATATCTTCATTTTGTCAAACTTGAAGGAAAACAACAATTTTTTTTCATTTTCAATTTCGAAATTCACTTTTACATAATTTATTTATTTTCCAAATGAATGGGAATAAAATTTTTCTTTAATTACGAATAAAATTCTATCAAACATTGGAATTTTTTACTTGTTTCAAAATTAAGGGGAATAGGAAAATTTCATTTCGAATAAAATTCTATCAAAAATTGGAATTTCTTACTTATTTCAAAATTAACGGGAACATGAAAATTTAAATTTTACTGTCGAATAAAATTCTAGAAAAAATTGGAATTTTTTCAATTTTGAATAGTTTGATCCAAATTTGAATTTTTTTTTCAATTAACCCTTCGAGTTAAATAAACAAAATTTATTTAATGAGTAAAAAATGTTAATCGTATAAGAAACGAAATTTGAAAAACAGTTTTCGAACTCAAAATTAAGAAGAATATGTACATAAAAATATATGGAAATATTGACGGGAGGAGAGAATAAATCTCGATTTTAACTGAAATTATTTAAAAAGCAAGAAAATAGAGAAAAAAATCTCTATTTCTATAACTATTATAATTTTTTTTTACTCTTATTACAATTATAATATTAAACACAAATTATAAATTATAAAAATCAAAATATATAAATACAAATAGAAAAAAAGTCAAATTTGCAACAAAAAAAAAAAAAATTTGAAAATTTAAGAGCAAAAGCAAAAAAAATATTACCTTTGATAAAGCGAAATGAAATCTATCATGTCCTGAATTCCTTGGAATAAACTGAAAAACGAAGTTTACAATATCAAGTTTGACAGACTAATGATTCTTTTTTAAAGAAATCAGTAACACCTTTATGACCGTGTCATTATTATCTGAGTATGACAATATGATCATAGTTGGCGCTCTCTTTGGAAATCAAGTTTTATCTATAGATCGTTTCTCTGTCAATAACAACTCACAAAAGTATGATATTGTAAAAAGTTATAATGCCCTATAATTACTTTATAATAAATCATTACATAAATGGATTTTTGAACGAGAGTTTCAAGAAAAAAAAACTGTTTTTAAAATTCAATGTTTAAATTAACTTAAAAAACAAAGGAAATTCATTTTCGTCCGTTTAGTGCGATAAAGAAATTTTACACTCACCATTATATTACAATACTTTGGAAAATCCGAAGGTCGTTGGAATAAATATTTTCAAAATCGTCGAGAAAAAACAAAATTTTATTTAAAGTCTATTAATTATGGAATTTATTTTTTTTTGTTTAAATCAATGTCTACGTTTTGTGAAGAGATCACTGTTTCTGTTTCTGTATTGAGTGTTGGAAATGAAAAAAAAATTATCACCAATCAATTTATTCAATTGAATAAATTGGTGTCTATTAATCAGTGATCTTTTTTTTCTCTTACATTTGATTGTAATAAGTAATTTGAAAGTTTTCTAAATATTCCTCAGGGGATTTTTTTTCGACAAATATTTTTCCGATTGGAACATTTTTTTTTTTTAAATAGAGAAAAGTAACTTTTTTCAGAAAAAAATGGTTTTTCGTTTCTTTAAAATAATTTTGAATAGTTAAATATTTTTATATTTCTATTTTTGATAATCATTAACCTGAATTTACAGATTAGGTGAATGATCATAAAAGAATTGGATAAGAAGTCTTTAAAAGCGCTTTTTCAAAAACTTTATATACGATTCCGTGAAATATTTCCAAATTTAATTTTCAAAAAGCTGAAAATGATTCTTTGATAGTAAAAAAAATAAAATAATTGAATTAAAATATATTTTCAAATTAGATAACGAATTAAAACACAATATTGTTTATAAAAATATTCTTCTATTTGTAAATTAGAATTAAAAATTAAATGTTTTATTTTTTTATCATTCGATCCAATGATAAAATAAATATTTTATTTTTGTAATAATAAACAATTGTAATATTGAAATATCACGTGATATTTAAAATATTCTTAAAAAGCATTGTCAATTTTACATTAACGTCAATTTCTTTAGGTTTCAATCGACTTCGATGTCCCTGTGGTGGTTTAATCAATTCCGTGTCCGTACAAGGAAAAGGTTCGCAATAAAAGTATTCGTGATGAAGAGCCTGGTGGAGGAGAAGAAAAAGAGTAAAATACTTGTTCCGATTGAGGATGATTAGAAAAGATATTTTTTCCTTCAATTTTTTTCACCTCATTTGCTGTCAAACGTTTCGAGGAGTTGTACAAAAGAATATTCCTCACGAGATCAACAGCTTCCGATTGAGCGTCAGGAATCACTTGCTCCCACAATGTTCCCTTTTGGTAAGGAAACGTTATTTTATTATAATCCGGCAGTGTCGTTAATTCTGGCCACGTTTCCGCTGTCGGAGAACCCAAATGTCTTAAAACAATTGCCAATTGCTCAATATCTGTGTCGCCCTTGAAAAAAAAACAAAATTTTTTTCACATAAAATAAAAATAAAAGTTTGCAAAATTTAATTTTTATTTAATTAAATTAATTTTCTTAATGTAGTTAATTTTCTTTTTTGAATTCAAAAATAGATCATTTTACTTTAGACTTTTCTCCTTCGGTTAAAAAGGTTTCGAATAAGATTTCTGATGAAATAAATAAGGAATAAATTTTGATTTTAAAAAATTTGAAAACTCACAGGAAAGAGAGGAGCGTTATTTAGCATTTCGCCAAAAATACAACCCACGGACCACATATCGATGGACGCTGAATAAAATCGTGCTCCATATAATAATTCCGGTGCTCTGTACCATCGAGTTGCGACTTGATGTGAATAAGGTCGACTAACATTTTCCCACATTAATCGCGATAATCCAAAATCGGCAATCGTTAAATGGCCATTTTTCTTTATCAGTAAATTTGCCGGTTTTAAATCCTAAAAATTGTAATGAAAATTTATTATTACGAATAAATTTTTCATTTTTCTCTGCATTATATCGGCAATTTTCAATCAAGATTGTTTCTATTAAAGAAAATAAACTTAAGATTTCACCTACTCTGTGCATAATATTTTTCGAGTGCATATAAGCTACGCCTTCCAGTAACATTTTCATATAAGTTTTCGTTTGCGAGGCCGTTAACGGATTTTCGTTATCTTTTATTAGTTCCCATAATCCTGAGGGCATGTACTCAAACACCATCACAAAGTCGAGTCCAATTGGAAATGCATCAATCAATTCGATTATCTATTTTGCAGTCATTTTTTAAAATAAGATTAATTAGTTTTTTCTTCTAAGAAACTTGTTTTTAGTAATTTATTTTCATTTTTACTACCGACGGGACAATAATTTTTAATTGAAAAATAAATTGTCTCGTTACGATTTTTTGCGAAAAAAAACACCTTTTGAAGTATTATTTCGAAAAGAATATTTACTATTTAAATAAATTATACGAGAGAAAATAATTTAAATTAATAACAAAAATAATATATTGTACAATAATTATTTTTTAAATATAATAGAAAAAAGTGGAAATAAAATTTAGAAATTAAAATATATTTATAAAAAGAATAAAATAAAGTTAAGAAGATAATAAATAAATAATAAAGATTGTCAAAAAAAAATTATTTTCTGCTGGAATAAATAAGAAAGAATATAAAAAGAAAAAGAAGAAAATGAAATCAGTAATAGAAAAAAAATTAAATTTATCGGAACAAATAATAATTTTTATTAATGTAAAGAAATTTATTCTCCGCCAGCAAATATAAAGGATTCATTTAATTAAAGAAAAAAAGATAATTATGTAAAAAATAATTCGTAGTGATAAAAAAAATTATATTTAAAAAGTGTAAATTTTTCTTTAAAAAAACTTATTAATTACATAGGGATGTTTCAGTGTCTGTAAACTTTTAACTTCGCGAATTATCGACGTCGGTATTCCATCTTCAATTCGTTTTAATAGTACTTTTTTTAAAGCAACTTCACGTCCATTTGTGTTATCGATCGCCTTCAAAACAACTCCATGTGCTCCTTCTCCTATTCGACCACTGATGGAATATTTATCCATTTTTTTTTTAAATTCTTTTTTCACTACTTTTACTTTTACAATCTTTCGTTTCTTCTATTCATAACTTTACAAATTGTTTTAAACCTAATTTTGTCATAAATAGAAAATTTTTATGTATTATTTTTTTGTCACTTTGCAGGTGCTGCACTCAGAAAGAAAAAGCAGGTGAACTTTCACCTGAGGGCCACATGTTAACTAATCAATATTTGAAACGGAATGAAACAAAACGTTAATGGTATCGATTTTTTTTTAATTATATTAAAAACGGAATTTCGCAAAAGGGAAAAATTTATATACAAAATTATTTTCTTGTGCGAAAAATATTTAATTTTTAAAAATAATTTTAATAATTTAATTTTTTAATGTTTATGAAAGGGAAAAATAAGTTGGAATAATTATACTTAGTATGTGTTGTAAAGAAAATTTTATAGAACAATTCAGTTTAATTAATTCTGTCAAAAATTCGATATTGCTGAAAAAAAATTAAAGATCAAAATTTCAAGTTAGTATTTTATTTAAATTATGTCAATTCGCGTTCAATTGGGTCAATTGAATAAAGACCTTCAACAAATTAATCGTGCATGTAGAGTGTCCAACTCGTATTAATTTAGACTTCATCTTACAGCTCTGCTTCTTAAAAGAATTTTCAATTAAGCCAATACCTGTCTTATTTCGAGAAACATATCCACTTCTTTTCTTTTCAATGTCAATCTCTTATCAATAATTATATCAATATTTTTTTTAAATACGACTTTTTTTTTCTTTGTTTAAATAAAAATTTAATTTTCTTTACAATTTAAAAGAATATTTAGAATTCAAAACTAGCAAAGAATTACTAAAAATGTTTTGAATCGTTGCAGAAAATTTGAATTTGTAGATTGTCTTTTATTGACGAAAATAACCTATTTCAATAATTATCATTTTAATCGAATTTTTATTTTCTTAATAAAATGTTATTATAATTTTTCATTTTTTATTTCCCTTTCATAATTTATTTTAATTCAATTTACGAAAAAAATCGCGAAATTAAAAGCAAAAAAAAAAATTGTTTTACATCTAGAATGGAGGAAAAATTGAACTTTTCATCAATCGTAATTCTTCTTCGGCAATAAGTATTTATTTAATAATTTTCAATTTCCATTTGCGCATCGCAGGAAATAATCTCTTTTAGTTACGTGAACAATTTTGTTCATTTGTGATCTCATAAAAGGTTTAGTCGTTGTAGAAAATGGTTTAGGACACATTTTTTTCAGCTCCACGAACTAAAAAAATCGATTTTTATCCTTTTTTTATAAAAATGTTGTTTCATAATTTTATTATGTACGTTATTAATATAGAGACAATTTCTATTCGATTAGTTATTAGTTGAAAATATGTTTATTTGTTGTTTTTGTTTCTTAAAGAAATTTTTTGAGAAAGATCTGAGAGATTTTTTTTTCAAGATTCGGCATACAATTTGGCTTGATATCAGGAAGTGGAATTCGGAACGATGTGGTCAAGAATGTAAAGGAATTGCTTTTTAATGGGAACGAAACTGAATCGAATTCAATTTGTTTAAGTAACGCTTGTCTTCAAAATGGTTCGTATTCTTCATAATTTATTACTTTAATTTTGAAGAAAAGTAAAGAAAATTAGAAACTATTTTATATATATTAATTTTAAATTAATTGGACTTTTTTTCCAGCGGAAATAATTCGGAAAAGTATGAATACCTTTGTAAATCCTTGCGATGATTTTTATGAATTCGCTTGTGGCAAATGGGTAGAAAATTATCCGATACCAAAGGGTCAGGGTGCTTGGAGTCGTCGAATGGATTTGCATTTCTACATCAGACGACTCAGACAAAGTACTTTTTTCAATCATAAATTATTATTTTTTTTTAATAAGAAAGAAGTAAAAAATTGTCTTTTTTTCTAACAGAAATTCTACAGGAAACTGAACCTGCTGATGTTGATGTTCAAAAAGCAAGAATGTGGTATAAATCTTGCATGAATTTAGTTAAGTTTTTACATAATTCGAAAGCAAAAGGCAATATTAATTAATATTTTTCATTGCAGATAGACATTTAATTATTATTCTATTAAATTTTTCAGATGCTCTAGAAAAAAGAAATCTCGAGCCTTTAATTTCAATTTTAAACCAAATTGGTGGATGGCCATTGGCAATGAATACTGAAGAATGGAACGAAAAGGAATATAATTGGCAAAAAGTTGATGATTTTTATTCTCGTTTAATTGGTGAAAATGGTTTCTTTTCTTTTGAAGTTATTGGTGACCTTCAAACACACAATTACATTCTATTTGTGAGTACAACTTTTTTTTTTAATTATTTCGAAATTTTTCATTTATTTTAAAATAAATTAATTATAATCATTCCAGATAAATTATCAAAAATTGCCTCTATTTTCAAAAAAGGATTACGATCGCCGGAAACTTTATTCAAATAATAAATACAAAAATTTCATTCTCGAAGTGGCACTAGCTATTTCCAAGGAAACAGGATCAAATGTTTCCCCTCAACAATTAAAGAATGAAATTCAAGAATATTTGGATTTTGAAAAACTATTGCACGGAGTAAATTATTTTTAATTTCAAGCATAGCAATTATATTATTATTAACAATGAAATTTTTTCGTTTTTTTCAGGCAATGACAAGTGGTCTAAAGTATACAAAAAGACATACCATTGAAGATCTTTTGAATTTTTTAAAAACTGTCAGGAGCAGAAATCCTACATCTAAAGTAAGTCTATATTTTAAAAGTAAAAAATAAAAATATTTCGAATAAGAAAAAGAAATTGTAGATAAATATTTTGGGAGCGATTAATAATCTTTTCGAAAATGTGAATTTAAAAATTAATAAAACAGAAGAAGTGATTGTTCAAGTTATGGGATATCTGCCAATACTAATTTACATTTTGGATCAAACTCCACCTCGAACAATTGGTGAGTTGAATTAATTATAGAGAAAATAATTTTCTAAAATTTTCCAAAATAACTAATAATTTTTTTATTAATTTATTTAAAATAATTTATTAAATTTAAATTCAAATTTCAGTAAATTTTATTCATTGGTCATTTATAAGTAAATTTATCGATAAAACGAGTGAAAAGTACTTGAAAATGAAATTCGATGTTACTGACAGTTTTCATGGGAAAGGGTAAATAATCAAAAAGTTTCTTTTAACAATAATTTCTTTGATATTTATTAAAATACATTTTTTTATGCAAAGGCTAATTTTTAAAAAAAATTAATAATGTCTTCTAAATAAAAAATCTAACTTTTATACTAAATTTTTAGGTACAGATCACAAATTTGCGAGGAAACTGTAAAAATGACGGACACGATTGCTAATGAATTTGTTAAGAAATATTTCCAGCCTCCAATTAAGAATGAGGTAAGTAAAATTTTTATTTCTTTTTTAGGTATATTTAAAAACGAAAAGAATTGTAATAAATAATTTAATAATTTTTGTTTTAAAGGCTGTAAAACTGGTACAATCAATTCAGAATAATTTGGAAAAAATGGTTTATGAATCGACTTGGATGGATGAGGTGGCAAAAAACGAAAGTCTTGAGAAAGTGAAAAATATTAAGAAAATAATAGGAAATCCAGATTGGTATGATAATAAAACTGCTCTTCTTAATATATACAATAAGGTAAAGAGAATTTTTCTATTATTTAAAAATTTATGATAAATTTAAAAATTTTTCATTTTTAATTGTTGTCCAAAAATATTTGACTCTTATTTTACAGCTTTCAATTGACACGAGATATTTTGAGAACGAATTAAATTATATGAATTTCAATTATAAAAATAAATTGAAAAACTTGGGACAAGAATTTGATCTTGATAGGTTTGTTTTTTTGTAGAATCAAAGTCTTCTTTTTTTACAGGAAAGAAAGAAAATTTTTTAATTTATATTTCCTTTTTCGTTAATTTTATAGGTGGCTTGTTATGGAGGATGGACACTCGCCGTTGTTTGTCAATGCATATTATTTATTCATCACCAATACAATGAGTGAGTTTTTTTTTAATAAAAGTTCTATTTTTCGAAAAGAGAAAAAAATATGTATTTCTTTTTAGGCATTCCTGTGGCAAATTTTCTGTCTCCTTTCTTCAGTTCTTTACAACCAAAGTATGTTTGAAAAAATATTGCATTTTGAAATTTAGAAAATTTTTGTACTAAAAATTCATCTTGCAGTTATTTGAATTATGGATATAGTGGATTTTATATTGCGCATGAAATGGCTCATGCTTTTGATGATAAAGGTAACGAACAATATTTTATTTTCTATATCTGTATTCTGAATTGATTCTTGAAAATAAACAAAAATTTATAGTTTATGTAATGACGCGCATAAATAATGATAATATTCGTTAAATTTTTAGGTCGAAAATTTACTCACGAAGGTTCTTGGTCGAAATGGTTAGAATCAACAGAAAAAATATACGAAAATAAATCCTCCTGCTTTATTCGCCAAACAATTGAATTGACAAAAAATGACGAAAAATCAAAATTCCAAAAACAGCATGTAAGTTTAAAGTACAGTAAAATTTATATTATTTAAAAATAATCAAATCATTTAAATCGGCAATAATTTTTAATGAATTTTCTCATTTATTATTATTATTATAATTATTCAAATTAAATTTATAAAATTCAAATCTGTTTCTCTATAGGGAATAGGTCTTGTGACGAAAGGAGAAAGTATGGCTGACACAACAGGACTTCAATTACTTTACAGAGCGTACAAAGAAAATACGAAAAATAAAAAGCAATTGAAATTGTCGGGATTGGAAAATTTTTCTAATGATCAACTTTTCTTCTTGACATTCGCCAACGTAAGAATTGATCATCAATAAAATATACAGTAATTCCTAGAGAATTTAGTATTTAAAAAAAATTAATTTTCATCCCTAACAATTATTATTTTTCATTTTCAGTTTTGGTGTGAGAATATAACACCGGAAGTTAATGCTTTCCGGTCAGAAACTGATAATCACAATAAACCCAAGTATCGTGTTATTGGTTCAGTTTCAAATTTAAAAGAATTTGCTGAAGCTTTTCAATGTCCAATCGGCAGTCCAATGAATCCAGAGAAAAAATGCTTGATATTTGAATAATATTGGGAGAAATATATTCCTTCCGGTGAGTGTATAATATGGAAAGTTTTTACGTTTTCATTAATTTTTGGAATTAGTAATCGAATTGCAAAATAATGACTAAATATGTCGTTATGACACCAATTATCTGAAATAATTTAGAATTAACTTTGAATTTTTAAAATTGTATTAAAAATTTTTTTTATTACTCACCCTGTAAAAAAATCCGTCGTCTAACAAAAGAAATCCACATAGGGAAATGTTTACTTTTCTTTGAAGTAACATCAATGAGACTTTTCTTATCTACAAAAATTAAAACTATTTATATCCACAATTTTACTATTTTATTATTTTATAATAATTTACTATTGATTAACTTACAATTTGTCGACAACTTAACGGTTTATGAGTAATCCACAAACTGTGAAGAATATTTCCAGAATTATTTGCCTATAAATTTTAATTACAAAGTAGTGAATAAAATTATTTAATTTTGAAAAGAGAAGAATGGTTTTTTATTTTACGCACCGTTTCACATAAATTACCGGAGACTGTTGATATTAGAAAAAATTCTAAAGTAATAAGAAATGACCACACTACAATGTAATTAATTATAATCACATCCGATATGTACCATACTCGATTTTTTCTTAATATAAGATACATTAAATTCATACAGGCAACTATTTGCAAAAAACACGTTATCAATGCTATTAATATTGGAACGAAAAAAAATTTAGTAACATCTTCCAAGAGATCCATTAATTCATTATGTAAAATACCACAAGTCTCAACGGTCACTGCAATTTTTGAATTTGATATTCTGGAAATATGTTTAAAAACACTAATTAATAATTGAATTACAATGAAAAATTCATGAATTAATAAAATTTCAAAAAAAACCAATATTTACATTTTTAAATGTTGATTCGAAAAAAAGTAGAGAAAATAGAAGAAAATCTCACCTGGAAGGTGAACTCTTATGAAATACAATAAAACATTTTAAATGAATATTCAATCGTCGAAAGCGTCGATAAATAATATGTAAAATCGTTATAAACAGAAACAACACATTATGATATAAAATTCGAAAAATTGAATTAATTGCCCACAATGTTAAGTTAGTGCCACTAGAAAGTGAATTTATATAAAGTTCAATATTCCATAGAAATAAATACAAAATACTTATAAATAAACTGTTCCATGTAATTAATCTGACAATCAAATAATTATCACTCTCAATTCCCAAATTTCGTGCAATTTCACATGTTCTCTCAAAATCGTGTATAATATTTGTCAATTTTTTTTGACGAAATCCAAAATTTAGCCACGTTACAATAATTGCCGTATATTGTAAAACTTGAAGGAATCTATCCCAAAATGCAGAGACAATACTTTCGATGGAAAACATTACTTTAAATCGATAGGAAATATTTATGTAAAAAAATATTGACAATAATGTACATAGGAAAATTGTATAAAAAATTCCAAATTTTGACAAATGGAATTTTTCACTCTTATTTTCTTTTAGTGAAAGAGGACATAGGCCAATAATTTTTCCGAAATAAAAAATAAAATACACTTTTAATGGATATTTTTCTCTTGAACATGTCGACATTGTACAAGTACTTATTTTAATGACTTTATAAAAGCAAATTGCAGAAGGGAAAATATAATTTACATTTATTGATCGGGGAAATATATTTGTTTAATTAAAATTTGGCTCAATTTAATTCATTTTAATATTAAATATTTACGTTCTGTAAACAACCATTTTTTTTTTTTTTAATGAAATATACAGATATTATCGAAAGTCATCAAGTTGCAGTAAAATAATAAGATAGGTTGTAATCATTCCGCAAGTCTGAAAATATTGAAAAATTCATGATTAATTTTACAAAAGGAGTATTTACTAATTTTAATCTTCAATTATTTTATTTTTTAATTTAACAATTTTTACCTGATAAAAAAATCCATTGTCCAGTGAAAAAAATCCACATAGAGAAACTTTTGCTCTTCTCTGAATAACCATTAGAGAAACTTTTTTAAACTGAAAAATAAAAACTCTTTATTAAAATCTAAAAGAATCATTTTCGCTATAAATTTAATTTATAATTAAATTAATATATAAATTTATTTGTCGTAAATGATACGTACAATTTTTTTACAATTAACTGGTTTGTAAAAAATCCACATTCTATGAAGACAATTGCCAAAATTATTCGCCTATAGAATCAACAAAAAAAATAATAATTTCTAATTAGAAGAAAATATAGAATCAAAAAAAAATTCTAATAGATGAAAATTAATAATTTTCTTGAAATCAGATTTTAATTTACCGTTTCGCACAAATTAGCCGAGACAGAACATATTACTAAAAATTCGAAACTAATGATGAAAATCCACATTAAGAGGTAAAAAATAATATTCAGGAGCATAGCGTTAAAATCTTGAAGTTTTCGAAATATTAAATACAAGACATTTATTGCTGCAACAATGTGGAGAAAATTTGTCGCCATTGTCAATAGCATTGGTAGGAAAAAAAATTCCGTTACATTATCCAAAAGATCAAGTAATTCGTTGTGTAAAATTCCGTATTTTTCCATCGTCAATGAAATTTGAGAATTTAGCACTCTAAAAATAATTGAAAAAAGAAAATACATATTATTTATGCATATATAATGTTCTAAATGGTAAAAATAACATAAATTTGATTAAAAAAAGTTTCATTAAAAACAATTGATATCGATCCGTTATCGATTGTTTCGATTACTTCACTGCGCAGGCAACTTCACTCAGTTTCCGACTCCGCCATTTTAGTTATGCGTGACGCAAAGTGACGCTCGTGAACTTGTTTTTTTTCTCGCGAAATTTTAGTGAAATAATTAACAAACTGAATAATAGTATTGCGTAAAAGTGCTTTTAATAGTAAAATAAAAGTGTAGACAAAGTAATTACTCCCGAAAAATACATAATTGAAAGCCAAAATGGTAAATCTATCGAACTCCAAAACCACAAATTCTCGGCTGTGTAATGGAATTTCAACAAAGAATGTCTCAATTAATTGAATCTTTCTACTAAATTAAAGTGAATTATCGATAAAAAGAAGAAAAATCAACTTAAAAAGACAATAGGACAACTGAAAATTGTATAATTATAGTAACAATTGATATTGATCAGTTATCGATTGTTTCGATTATATCGAATGGCTACCTTCACTGCGCAACCAACTTCACGCAATTTTTGACTCCGCCATTTTAGTTATGCGTGACGCAAAGTGACGCTCGTGAACTTGTTTTTTTTCTCGCGAAATACTAGGGAAATAATTAACAAAATGAATAATAATACTGTGTGAAAATAATATTTATAGTAAAATAAAAGTGTAGAAAAAGTAATTATACCCGAAAAAGATAAAATTGAAAGTCTAAACTATAAATCGATCGAACTCCAAAACCACAGACTCGACTACTGTGTGTGATGGAATTTCAACAAAGAATTTCCTAATTTCAGGAATATTTTCACTAAACTAGAGTGAATTATCGATACAAAGAAGAAAAATCAACTGAAAAGGTAATAGGTTTTCTAAAAGAAAACAGTTTAAAATATGGAAAATTTGTATAAAAAAATTAAATAATTAAAGCAACAATTGCAAATTTTGCCCTTAGACATCCTACAAATACTTTTTTTCTTGACGAATGGTCTAAGAATGGGCCCGATTACTTAACAATTACATATTTATTCAAAGAGAAGGAACGTATTACTTCAACACAGAATGCATTTCTCAAGAAGTTGCGTGAAGAATTTATTCCTGAATTTTCAGAATATATGGGGCAACCATTGGAAAAAATCAATTGCACTAACTTATCTTCTCTAATACAAAAATGGCTATACAAATGGATACAAATTTCACTACAAATCTCACTCTGCACTGTAGAAATCGACTTGCCAAATTCTTTAAAAATGAACTGTTTAAAAAATCACCGAGCTACAAGAACAGAAAATCCAGAGTCATTGATGAAAAATCCATTGAAGAGAGGAACATGAAGCGAAAAGAAGAAAAAACAAAACGTGCAAGAAAAAACAAGAAGAAACGAATTAAATGGGACAGGAAAAAGAGAATGAAAAGAAAATCTGGAAGACAGAAGAGAGTTGAAGAACACAATAAATGTAGAAATTTGTATCCAAATAATAAAAAAATGAGGGACAAATTGATAAACATTAAATCGAAAACGGAACAGAAATCACGTAATGTTGATCTGAGGAAAATTGTCTACGACGCAAAGAAAACTATTGGAAGGAATCGAGGCAAGAAGAAATCTTCCAAGAAGCCGAGAGTTAAACCACCAAAGACAACACCCAAAAACAAACTGTGTAGGAATCTGCCGAAGGAAATAACACCTGAAAATAAAACAAGCGATGAAACATCTGAAACAATCGAAAAGGACAAAGCGGAGGAGGAAGAGGAGGAAGAAAAAGAAGATTACACAGTTAAAACTTTAATTGACAATCTTCTTTCTTTAAATAAATGCGAAAATGAAACATTAAATCAAATGAATTTGGAGAAATTGAATTTTATAGACATCCAAGACAAAAAAACGTGTCACAAATTTCTCCCCTTTTTTATTCGCTTACAAAAATACTTTGTCGATGAAAAAATAAGAGGCACAATGCTTGTTCCTATAATGAAACCTGGTCTAAAGTACATCTGCTACACAAATACTGCACTGAGTGAATTGGAAAATGAATTCAAGAAGAAGCAAAATAAAACTGGAGTAATAACACCAACCAAGAAAATAATCAAGAAAATGACGAAAGCCGAAATTTCGAAACAAGAGGCAGATCATAAGAACCTCATCTCACCGGTAAAAGAAAAGCATAAGAAATTATCGAGTGATAAGAAAATTTTGACTACAGATATAAAGTTAATAAAAAGTGAAAAAAATCCCCAGAATAAAAAAAGATTAGCCGAATTGGAATTAAAATTAAAAAGTTTAAATTAAGATTTGTCCATCATCAACAAAGAATTAAAAAACATTACAGAAATTCACAAAAAAGTCGTGACTGAGAGGAATCAAGAAAAATATCTGGAAAATGAACTAAGGTGGGAAAGACTTTTCAATATCTCGAAATTACGCGTAAATAAAGAGAAGTATAAATTTTCCGGGACAATTATGACGGACGGGATTGCCGTTTCCGTAATTTATAATGTTATAAAAGAAAAGAAAATAATTGTTTTCTTGCCTACCGAACAAGGAGACGTGCTCCAGTTGCAGAACAGCATGGAATAGAGACGTCAACGCTGGAAGAAAAATTTTAAATTTAGCTCTAGTTCGACTCGGAATAATTCAAAAAGAACAGCTTCCCGACTTGACCAAATTCCGCTCGATCGCGAAAATAGAGTAATAATCTTCCGCGTTTGCTTAAAAAATGGGGTAGATCTATCTACTACAATTGGTTTTCTACACTTGATGGGAAACCATGCCTTTGCACAAAGGCGTACACCAGTGTAAAAGTACTTATTTAATGACTTTATAAAAGCAAATTGCAGAAGGGAAAATATAATTTACATTTATTGATCGGGGAAATATATTTGTTTAATTAAAATTTGGCTCAATTTAATTCATTTTAATATTAAATATTTACGTTCTGTAAACAACCATTTTTTTTTTTTAATGAAATATACAGATATTATCGAAAGTCATCAAGTTGCAGTAAAATAATAAGATAGGTTGTAATCATTCCGCAAGTCTGAAAATATTGAAAAATTCATGATTAATTTTACAAAAGGAGTATTTACTAATTTTAAATTTCAATTATTTTATTTTTTAATTCAACAATTTTTACCTGATAAAAAAATCCATTGTCCAGTGAAAAAAATCCACATAGAGAAACTTTTGCTCTTCTCTGAATAACCATTAGAGAAACTTTTTTAAACTGAAAAATAAAAACTCTTTATTAAAATCTAAAAAAATCATTTTCGCTATAAATTTAATTTATAATTAAATTAATATATAAATTTATTTGTCGTAAATGATACGTACAATTTTTTTACAATTAACTGGTTTGTAAAAAATCCACATTCTATGAAGACAATTGCCAAAATTATTCGCCTATAGAATCAACAAAAAAAAAAAATCGATTGTTTCGATTACTTCACTGCGCAGGCAACTTCACTCAGTTTCCGACTCCGCCATTTTAGTTATGCGTGACGCTCGTGAACTTGTTTTTTTTTTCGCGAAATTTTAGTGAAATAATTAACAAACTGAATAATAGTATTGCGTAAAAGTGCTATTAATAGTAAAATAAAAGTGTAGACAAAGTAATTACTCCCGAAAAAGATATAATTGAAATCCAAAATGGTAAAAATTTATCGAACTCCATAACCACAGACTCGGCTGTGTGGTGGAATTTTAACAAAGAATTTTCTAATTAATTGAATCTTTTTACTAAATTAAAGTAAATTATCGATAAAAAGAAGAAAAATCAACTAAAAAGAAAATAGTACAACTGAAAATTGTACAATTATAGTAACAATTGATATCGATCAGTTATCGATTGTTTCGATTACTTTGCTGTATTTACTGCGCAGTCAGCTTCACTCAGTTTCTGACTCCGCCATTTTAGTTATGCGTGACGCAAAGTGACGCTCGTGAACTTGTTTTTTTTCTCGCGAAATTTTAGTGAAATAATTAACAAACTGAATAATAGTATTGCGTAAAAGTGCTTTTAATAGTAAAATAAAAGTGTAGACAAAGTAATTACTCCCGAAAAATACATAATTGAAAGCCAAAATGGTAAATCTATCGAACTCCAAAACCACAAATTCTCGGCTGTGTAATGGAATTTCAACAAAGAATGTCTCAATTAATTGAATCTTTCTACTAAATTAAAGTGAATTATCGATACAAAGAAGAAAAATCAACTGAAAAGGTAATAGGTTTTCTAAAAGAAAACAGTTTAAAATATGGAAAATTTGTATAAAAAAATTAAATAATTAAAGCAACAATTGCAAATTTTGCCCTTAGACATCCTACAAATACTTTTTTTCTTGACGAATGGTCTAAGAATGGGCCCGATTACTTAACAATTACATATTTATTCAAAGAGAAGGAACGTATTACTTCAACACAGAATGCATTTCTCAAGAAGTTGCGTGAAGAATTTATTCCTGAATTTTCAGAATATATGGGGCAACCATTGGAAAAAATCAATTGCACTAACTTATCTTCTCTAATACAAAAATGGCTATACAAATGGATACAAATTTCACTACAAATCTCACTCTGCACTGTAGAAATCGACTTGCCAAATTCTTTAAAAATGAACTGTTTAAAAAATCACCGAGCTACAAGAACAGAAAATCCAGAGTCATTGATGAAAAATCCATTGAAGAGAGGAACATGAAGCGAAAAGAAGAAAAAACAAAACGTGCAAGAAAAAACAAGAAGAAACGAATTAAATGGGACAGGAAAAAGAGAATGAAAAGAAAATCTGGAAGACAGAAGAGAGTTGAAGAACACAATAAATGTAGAAATTTGTATTCAAATAATAAAAAAATGAGGGACAAATTGATAAACATTAAATCGAAAACGGAACAGAAATCACGTAATGTTGATCTGAGGAAAATTGTCTACGACGCAAAGAAAACTATTGGAAGGAATCGAGGCAAGAAGAAATCTTCCAAGAAGCCGAGAGTTAAACCACCAAAGACAACACCCAAAAACAAACTGTGCAGGAACCTGCCGACGGAAATAACACCTGAAAATAAAACAAGCGATGAAACATCTGAAACAATCGAAAAGGACAAAGCGGAGGAGGAAGAGGAGGAAGAAAAAGAAGATTACACAGTTAAAACTTTAATTGACAATCTTCTTTCTTTAAATAAATGCGAAAATGAAACATTAAATCAAATGAATTTGGAGAAATTGAATTTTATAGATATCCAAGGCAAAAAAACGTGTCACAAATTTCTCCCCTTTTTTATTCGCTTACAAAAATACTTTGTCGATGAAAAAATAAGAGGCTTCATGCTTATGCTTGTTCCTATAATGAAACCTGGTCTAAAGTACATCTGCTACACAAATACTGCACTGAGTGAATTGGAAAATGAATTCAAGAAGAAGCAAAATAAAACTGGAGTAATAACACCAACCAAGAAAATGACGAAAGCCGAAATTTCGAAACAAGAGGCAGATCATAAGAACCTCATCTCACCGGTAAAAGAAAAGCATAAGAAATTATCGAGTGATAGGAAAATTTTGACTACAGATATAAAGTTAATAAAAAGTGAAAAAAATCCCCAGAATAAAAAAAGATTAGCCGAATTGGAATTAAAATTAAAAGGTTTAAATGAAGATTTGTCCATCATCAACAAAGAATTAAAAAACATTACAGAAATTCACAAAAAAGTCGTGACTGAGAGGAATCAAGAAAAATATCTGGAAAATGAACTAAGGTGGGAAAGACTTATCAATATCTCGAAATTACGCGTAAATAAAGAGAAGTATAAATTTTCCGGGACAATTATGACGGACGGGATTGCCGTTTCCGTAATTTATAATGTTATAAAAGAAAAGAAAATAATTGTTTTCTTGCCTACCGAACAAGGAGACGTGCTCCAGTTGCAGAACAGCATGGAATAGAGACGTCAACGCTGGAAGAAACATTTTAAATTTAGCTCTAGTTCGAATCGGAATAATTCAAAAAGAACAGCTTCCCGACTCGACCAAATTCCGCTCGATCGCGAAAATAGAGTAATAATCTTCCGCGTTTGCTTAAAAAATGGGGTAGATCTATCTACTACAATTGGTTTTCTACACTTGATGGGAAACCATGCCTTTGCACAAAGGCGTACACCAGTGTAAAAGTACTTATTTTAATGACTTTATAAAAGCAAATTGCAGAAGGGAAAATATAATTTACATTTATTGATCGGGGAAATATATTTGTTTAATTAAAATTTGGCTCAATTTAATTCATTTTAATATTAAATATTTACGTTCTGTAAACAACCATTTTTTTTTTTAATGAAATATACAGATATTATCGAAAGTCATCAAGTTGCAGTAAAATAATAAGATAGGTTGTAATCATTCCGCAAGTCTGAAAATATTGAAAAATTCATGATTAATTTTACAAAAGGAGTATTTACTAATTTTAAATTTCAATTATTTTATTTTTTAATTCAACAATTTTTACCTGATAAAAAAATCCATTGTCCAGTGAAAAAAATCCACATAGAGAAACTTTTGCTCTTCTCTGAATAACCATTAGAGAAACTTTTTTAAACTGAAAAATAAAAACTCTTTATTAAAATCTAAAAAAATCATTTTCGCTATAAATTTAATTTATAATTAAATTAATATATAAATTTATTTGTCGTAAATGATACGTACAATTTTTTTACAATTAACTGGTTTGTAAAAAATCCACATTCTATGAAGACAATTGCCAAAATTATTCGCCTATAGAATCAACAAAAAAAAAAAAAAATTTCTAATTAGAAGAAAATATAGAATCAAAAAAAAATTCTAATAGATGAAAATTAATAATTATCTTGAAATCAGATTTTAATTTACCGTTTCGCACAAATTAGCCGAGACAGAAGATATTACTAAAAATTCGAAACTAATGATGAAAATCCACATTAAGAGGTAAAAAATAATATTCAGGAGCATAGCGTTAAAATCTTGAAGTTTTCGAAATATTAAATACAAGACATTTATTGCTGCAACAATGTGGAGAAAATTTGTCACCATTGTTAATAGCATTGGTAGGAAAAAAAATTCCGTTACATTATCCAAAAGATCAAGTAATTCGTTGTGTAAAATTCCGTATTTTTCCATCGTCAATGAAATTTGAGAATTTAGCACTCTAAAAATAATTGAAAAAAGAAAATACATATTATTTATGCATATATAATGTTCTAAATGGTAAAAATAACATAAATTTGATTAAAAAAAGTTTCATTAAAAACAATTGATATCGATCCGTTATCGATTGTTTCGATTACTTCACTGCGCAGGCAACTTCACTCAGTTTCCGACTCCGCCATTTTAGTTATGCGTGACGCTCGTGAACTTGTTTTTTTTTTCGCGAAATTTTAGTGAAATAATTAACAAACTGAATAATAGTATTGCGTAAAAGTGCTATTAATAGTAAAATAAAAGTGTAGACAAAGTAATTACTCCCGAAAAAGATATAATTGAAAGCCAAAATGGTAAAAATCTATCGAACTCCAAAACCACAGATTCTCGGCTGTGTAATGGAATTTCAACAAAGAATGTCTCAATTAATTGAATCTTTCTACTAAATTAAAGTAAATTATCGATAAAAAGAAGAAAAATCAACTAAAAAGACAATAGGACAACTGAAAATTGTACAATTATAGTAACAATTGATATTGATCAGTTATCGATTGTTTCGATTACTTTGCTGTATTTACTGCGCAGTCAACTTCACGCAATTTTTGACTCCGCCATTTTAGTTATGCGTGACGCAAAGTGACGCTCGTGAACTTGTCTTTTTTTCTCGCGAAATTTTAGGGAAATAATTAACAAACTGAATAATAATACTGTGTGAAAGTGCTTTTAATAGTAAAATAAAAGTGTAGAAAAAGTAATTACTCCCGAAAAATACATAATTGAAAGCCAAAATGGTAAATCGATCGAACTCCAAAACCACAGACTCGACTACTGTGTGTGATGGAATTTCAACAAAGAATTTCTCAATTAATTGAATCTTTCTACTAAACTAGAGTGAATTATCGATACAAAGAAGAAAAATCAACTGAAAAGGTAATAGGTTTTCTAAAAGAAAACAGTTTAAAATATGGAAAATTTGTATAAAAAAATTAAATAATTAAAGCAACAATTGCAAATTTTGCCCTTAGACATCCTACAAATACTTTTTTTCTTGACGAATGGTCTAAGAATGGGCCCGATTACTTAACAATTACATATTTATTCAAAGAGAAGGAACGTATTACTTCAACACAGAATGCATTTCTCAAGAAGTTGCGTGAAGAATTTATTCCTGAATTTTCAGAATATATGGGGCAACCATTGGAAAAAATCAATTGCACTAACTTATCTTCTCTAATACAAAAATGGCTATACAAATGGATACAAATTTCACTACAAATCTCACTCTGCACTGTAGAAATCGACTTGCCAAATTCTTTAAAAATGAACTGTTTAAAAAATCACCGAGCTACAAGAACAGAAAATCCAGAGTCATTGATGAAAAATCCATTGAAGAGAGGAACATGAAGCGAAAAGAAGAAAAAACAAAACGTGCAAGAAAAAACAAGAAGAAACGAATTAAATGGGACAGGAAAAAGAGAATGAAAAGAAAATCTGGAAGACAGAAGAGAGTTGAAGAACACAATAAATGTAGAAATTTGTATCCAAATAATAAAAAAATGAGGGACAAATTGATAAACATTAAATCGAAAACGGAACAGAAATCACGTAATGTTGATCTGAGGAAAATTGTCTACGACGCAAAGAAAACTATTGGAAGGAATCGAGGCAAGAAGAAATCTTCCAAGAAGCCGAGAGTTAAACCACCAAAGACAACACCCAAAAACAAACTGTGTAGGAATCTGCCGAAGGAAATAACACCTGAAAATAAAACAAGCGATGAAACATCTGAAACAATCGAAAAGGACAAAGCGGAGGAGGAAGAGGAGGAAGAAAAAGAAGATTACACAGTTAAAACTTTAATTGACAATCTTCTTTCTTTAAATAAATGCGAAAATGAAACATTAAATCAAATGAATTTGGAGAAATTGAATTTTATAGACATCCAAGACAAAAAAACGTGTCACAAATTTCTCCCCTTTTTTATTCGCTTACAAAAATACTTTGTCGATGAAGAAATAAGAGGCTTCATGATTGTTCCTATAATGAAACCTGGTCTCAAATATATCTGCTATACAAATACAGCACTGTGTGAATTGGAAAATGAATTCAAGAAGAAGCAAAATAAAACTGGAGTAATAACACCAACCAAGAAAAGAACCAAGAAACTGACGAAAGCCGAAATTTCGAAACAAGAGGCAGATCATAAGAACCTCATCTCACCGGTAAAAGAAGAGCATAAGAAATTATCGAGTGATAAGAAAATTTTGACTACAGATATAAAGTTAATAAAAAGTGAAAAAAATCCCCAGAATAAAAAAAGATTAGCCGAATTGGAATTAAAATTAAAAGGTTTAAATGAAGATTTGTCCATCATCAACAAAGAATTAAAAAACATTACAGAAATTCACAAAAAAGTCGTGACTGAGAGGAATCAAGAAAAATATCTGGAAAATGAACTAAGGTGGGAAAGACTTTTCAATATCTCGAAATTACGCGTAAATAAAGAGAAGTATAAATTTTCCGGGACAATTATGACGGACGGGATTGCTGGAAGAAAAATTTTAAATTTAGCTCTAGTTCGACTCGGAATAATTCAAAAAGAACAGCTTCCCGACTTGACCAAATTCCGCTCGATCGCGAAAATAGAGTAATAATCTTCCGCGTTTGCTTAAAAAATGGGGTAGATCTATCTACTACAATTGGTTTTCTACACTTGATGGGAAACCATGCCTTTGCACAAAGGCGTACACCAGTGTAAAAGTACTTATTTAATGACTTTATAAAAGCAAATTGCAGAAGGGAAAATATAATTTACATTTATTGATCGGGGAAATATATTTGTTTAATTAAAATTTGGCTCAATTTAATTCATTTTAATATTAAATATTTACGTTCTGTAAACAACCATTTTTTTTTTTTTTAATGAAATATACAGATATTATCGAAAGTCATCAAGTTGCAGTAAAATAATAAGATAGGTTGTAATCATTCCGCAAGTCTGAAAATATTGAAAAATTCATGATTAATTTTACAAAAGGAGTATTTACTAATTTTAAATTTCAATTATTTTATTTTTTAATTCAACAATTTTTACCTGATAAAAAAATCCATTGTCCAGTGAAAAAAATCCACATAGAGAAACTTTTGCTCTTCTCTGAATAACCATTAGAGAAACTTTTTTAAACTGAAAAATAAAAACTCTTTATTAAAATCTAAAAAAATCATTTTCGCTATAAATTTAATTTATAATTAAATTAATATATAAATTTATTTGTCGTAAATGATACGTACAATTTTTTTACAATTAACTGGTTTGTAAAAAATCCACATTCTATGAAGACAATTGCCAAAATTATTCGCCTATAGAATCAACAAAAAAAATAATAATTTCTAATTAGAAGAAAATATAGAATCAAAAAAAAATTCTAATAGATGAAAATTAATAATTTTCTTGAAATCAGATTTTAATTTACCGTTTCGCACAAATTAGCCGAGACAGAACATATTACTAAAAATTCGAAACTAATGATGAAAATCCACATTAAGAGGTAAAAAATAATATTCAGGAGCATAGCGTTAAAATCTTGAAGTTTTCGAAATATTAAATACAAGACATTTATTGCTGCAACAATGTGGAGAAAATTTGTCGCCATTGTCAATAGCATTGGTAGGAAAAAAAATTCCGTTACATTATCCAAAAGATCAAGTAATTCGTTGTGTAAAATTCCGTATTTTTCCATCGTCAATGAAATTTGAGAATTTAGCACTCTAAAAATAATTGAAAAAAGAAAATACATATTATTTATGCATATATAATGTTCTAAATGGTAAAAATAACATAAATTTGATTAAAAAAAGTTTCATTAAAAACAATTGATATCGATCCGTTATCGATTGTTTCGATTACTTCACTGCGCAGGCAACTTCACTCAGTTTCCGACTCCGCCATTTTAGTTATGCGTGACGCTCGTGAACTTGTTTTTTTTTTCGCGAAATTTTAGTGAAATAATTAACAAACTGAATAATAGTATTGCGTAAAAGTGCTATTAATAGTAAAATAAAAGTGTAGACAAAGTAATTACTCCCGAAAAAGATATAATTGAAATCCAAAATGGTAAATTTATCGAACTCCAAAACCACAGACTCGGCTGTGTAATGGAATTTCAACAAAGAATTTTCTCAATTAATTGAATCTTTCTACTAAATTAAAGTGAATTATCGATAAAAAGAAGAAAAATCAACTAAAAAGACAATAGGACAACTGAAAATTGTATAATTATAGTAACAATTGATATTGATCAGTTATCGATTGTTTCGATTATATCGAATGGCTACCTTCACTGCGCAGTCAACTTCACGCAATTTTTGACTCCGCCATTTTAGTTATGTGTGACGCAAAGTGACGCTCGTGAACATGTTTTTTTTCTCGCGAAATACTAGGGAAATAATTAACAAAATGAATAATAATACTGTGTGAAAGTGCTTTTTATAGTAAAATAAAAGTGTAGAAAAAGTAATTATTCCCGAAAAATACATAATTGAAAGCCAAAACTATAAATCGATCGAACTCCAAAACCACAAATTCTCGACTGTGTAATGGAATTTCAACAAAGAATTTCTCAATTAATTGAATATTTCTACTAAACTAGAGTGAATTATCGATACAAAGAAGAAAAATCAACTGAAAAGGTAATAGGTTTTCTAAAAGAAAACAGTTTAAAATATGGAAAATTTGTATAAAAAAATTAAATAATTAAAGCAACAATTGCAAATTTTGCCCTTAGACATCCTACAAATACTTTTTTTCTTGACGAATGGTCTAAGAATGGGCCCGATTACTTAACAATTACATATTTATTCAAAGAGAAGGAACGTATTACTTCAACACAGAATGCATTTCTCAAGAAGTTGCGTGAAGAATTTATTCCTGAATTTTCAGAATATATGGGGCAACCATTGGAAAAAATCAATTGCACTAACTTATCTTCTCTAATACAAAAATGGCTATACAAATGGATACAAATTTCACTACAAATCTCACTCTGCACTGTAGAAATCGACTTGCCAAATTCTTTAAAAATGAACTGTTTAAAAAATCACCGAGCTACAAGAACAGAAAATCCAGAGTCATTGATGAAAAATCCATTGAAGAGAGGAACATGAAGCGAAAAGAAGAAAAAACAAAACGTGCAAGAAAAAACAAGAAGAAACGAATTAAATGGGACAGGAAAAAGAGAATGAAAAGAAAATCTGGAAGACAGAAGAGAGTTGAAGAACACAATAAATGTAGAAATTTGTATCCAAATAATAAAAAAATGAGGGACAAATTGATAAACATTAAATCGAAAACGGAACAGAAATCACGTAATGTTGATCTGAGGAAAATTGTCTACGACGCAAAGAAAACTATTGGAAGGAATCGAGGCAAGAAGAAATCTTCCAAGAAGCCGAGAGTTAAACCACCAAAGACAACACCCAAAAACAAACTGTGTAGGAATCTGCCGAAGGAAATAACACCTGAAAATAAAACAAGCGATGAAACATCTGAAACAATCGAAAAGGACAAAGCGGAGGAGGAAGAGGAGGAAGAAAAAGAAGATTACACAGTTAAAACTTTAATTGACAATCTTCTTTCTTTAAATAAATGCGAAAATGAAACATTAAATCAAATGAATTTGGAGAAATTGAATTTTATAGACATCCAAGACAAAAAAACGTGTCACAAATTTCTCCCCTTTTTTATTCGCTTACAAAAATACTTTGTCGATGAAAAAATAAGAGGCACAATGCTTGTTCCTATAATGAAACCTGGTCTAAAGTACATCTGCTACACAAATACTGCACTGAGTGAATTGGAAAATGAATTCAAGAAGAAGCAAAATAAAACTGGAGTAATAACACCAACCAAGAAAATAATCAAGAAAATGACGAAAGCCGAAATTTCGAAACAAGAGGCAGATCATAAGAACCTCATCTCACCGGTAAAAGAAGAGCATAAGAAATTATCGAGTGATAAGAAAATTTTGACTACAGATATAAAGTTAATAAAAAGTGAAAAAAATCCCCAGAATAAAAAAAGATTAGCCGAATTGGAATTAAAATTAAAAAGTTTAAATTAAGATTTGTCCATCATCAACAAAGAATTAAAAAACATTACAGAAATTCACAAAAAAGTCGTGACTGAGAGGAATCAAGAAAAATATCTGGAAAATGAACTAAGGTGGGAAAGACTTTTCAATATCTCGAAATTACGCGTAAATAAAGAGAAGTATAAATTTTCCGGGACAATTATGACGGACGGGATTGCTGGAAGAAAAATTTTAAATTTAGCTCTAGTTCGACTCGGAATAATTCAAAAAGAACAGCTTCCCGACTTGACCAAATTCCGCTCGATCGCGAAAATAGAGTAATAATCTTCCGCGTTTGCTTAAAAAATGGGGTAGATCTATCTACTACAATTGGTTTTCTACACTTGATGGGAAACCATGCCTTTGCACAAAGGCGTACACCAGTGTATATCAGCGACGGTTTTGACCAATCTATTAATGTGCTTATACTGTTTTTTTTAAACCAATAGTTAATATTTATTTAACTTTTTTCCAATTATTGCTTCCATTATATAAATTTCCAAAATTACCTGATTCCGTAATAAATTTCCTGAAAGCTCAACAGTAAATTCGCAAAGCTTACGAAACGAATAAAAATTTTTAATTGCCTCATATTCGCCTTGTAATTAATTCGACTTCCAATTTCGATCACAATTTTATCTTGCCTTGCAAAGGATGCAATAATTTTCCTAAACTGAAATATGAATTATATTATTATTATTACTATTATTATTATAAATTTTTTCTTTGTTATTAGTTTCATTATTACCTTATTAGCTGTTATTAATTTCCAAATGGTCATGTCGAGTAAAATGATAAAATTGAAAGTCTCCTTTATATGAATTAATAATTTTGCATCGAATTCCAATTTTCTTTCACTGTCAAAAAAAAAAAAACAAAAGGTAAAAAATTAATATCGTATTGTGAAATATTTTCCAATTACAAAATAGTGTAAAATTCAATAAATAAATTAAAAATATATTCTTACATTTTAGTGAGATTGTTGTCGAAGAAAATTAAATCAATAGACGATGTGGCGACGAGAAGTGATAAAAAAATATTATAAGCAATAAGAGATTTTTTAATAATGTATCTTCTATTTCCCATTTCTCCTCTCATTGAAAAAATAATCACTCCCAAAGTTTTCCAATTCCATGACACCGAATCCAGAACCGAATAAATATCCTCTTCATTTTTCAACTTTTCTTTATCTTTGAAAAATAAAAAAGCATAATATTAAAAATTTGTAAATTTTTTATAAATGCATTTTAATTTTTATTAGCAGAATTTATAAAATTACGTACCCGTTTCTTTTTGTTTAATTTCATTCATCTTTTTTACATAATTTTGCATGTAAAACTCTCCAAAGTTCTCATGGTAATAATTCCTTTTTTTAAAAAATAAAAGTCTTTTAAAAGTCTTCTATTAACTCTTCATTTTTTTATAACAAATATTTTCAATTTATTTAATGTGACACATTTCTTTTTTCTTACTATTTTTCTTAATTAACTAAATGATTTGATAGCAATTAGGATAAAACATTTCGGTCTCACATTTTTCACGCGTCAATTATTGTCTACAATTTCTCTCCACTTTAGAATTAATAATTGTAATTTCCATTTATCTATAAATGAAAAAAATATTCTTTTGATGAGAAAAATGATATATGCAGTCTTAATCACTCATTTGTAACATTATTATAAGATATGTTGTTATAGCACCACAAATCTAAAATATCGATAATATAATTTATTAATTTTATATTGGAAACTAAAAATATTTTATTTTAATTTTAAAAATATAATATAATTAATATAAAAGAAAAAACTTACACTGTACAGGCAGGAATAATCAATATTTGTGATTCCAAATAGAGAAACGATAAATTTTCCCTGCAATAATTGTGAAAAAAGGTTAATTTTTGATAAGAAAGTTTTGAATTGGAGATTCTTACAGATTTTTTGCAATTTTCCGGTTTATGATGAATCCATAATTTGAAAAATGCATTTCCAGTATTATTTGCCTAGAAATAGATAATTATTAGAATAAAATTTAATTAAAACTAATACTTTCTCATGTGATGAGAATGTAAAAAATGAAATTTCTAAATAACTTTGAATAATTTTGTAAAATTTATTGAATAAAGAGGCAAATTTTACCTCTTCGCAAATAGTTCCAGAAGCAATAACAGTGAAGAAAAGTTCCAAAAGAATTAAGCTTGCCCATAGGGAACTGTTTATAGCCACTATTAAATCAGTTTTCTCGTAAAATTTTACATTCGTTGCGTATAAAATTAAACAATATAGATTTAGAACAATTTGCATGAAGGATAACATTACAGCGTATAGCATTATAGGTGCGAGAAAATTTGTCATCATTTCGCAAAGTCCTTGTAATTCGTCATGTAATTCACTCAAATAATCTAAAATCACTGGCATTGATTTGGCAACACCATTCCTAAAAGCAGAAGATAAGAATATTAAATATTTTACAAATTTTAATACTATATTCAATCAATTTTCCATTACCTCACATGAAAATTATTTCCCTGGAAAATAATTGGTAAATTTCCCGTAAGTATATTTAATTTATGAAATCGTTCTTTCAGTACATCCAAGGCACATATAAATAATGTGAATAAATTATGAATAATAATATGAGGAAAATCACAAGGCACCCAAATTATCCACTGAAACTTTGGCGTATAGGAATAAACAAATGTTTCTAAAAATAATAATCCTCCGAAAATTATATTAACAAAAATAATACGTAAACATAATTCCAAATTTCAGTCTTGATGCCCAATTTTCTTTCAATCTGCTCAATTTTTTCGATATTCTCGAAAATTTTTAATATCACTTCTTGACGTAAGGCGAAAATTAGCCACGCCAGAATTAATACACTATATTGAAGACTAATGATAACAGTGGCAATAACTACTGCTAAAATCGTTTCCATAGGCAAAACAGTTGTAGTTCGAGTGATCATAGCACGAATGTAGACAAAAAAAAGAATCACTGAATAGATAATGCCGAAAGTTGAATATCTGAAAGTTCCATTTTCGTCCAGTGTAAGTGGACATAAACCTAGGAATTTTTCGTAAAAATAGATAAATTTGATTATTTTTCTCAATTTTCCTCTCTTTATGCAATTTTCCACCATTTTTGCATTAAAAAAAATTCTAACTGATGAGTTGAAAAGTTCTTTTAAAAGTGAATTATTAAATGATTTCCTTCTATCTCTTTAAAGAGTGGAAAAAACAAATACAACTATGTGCTTTTAGTTGAATTGGAATATTATTGATCGAAACATTGTAAAAATTGCATTTAAAGAGTAAACAATTAATTCGAACAAAAAACGAAAATAATTTTTAAAATACTTCGCTTTCATGAGGAAGGAAAAATAATTTTAATTGCGTTTAAAAGTTTTTTTTTAATTTCATATCGAAAAATAAAAAATTCTTTTTCAGGAGGATGCAAAAATGACAAAATGAAAAAAAAATTAACTAAACAACAATTCAAAAAATGCACATGATTTATTTTGAAAAATAGAAATATTTTTCTTAGACATAAAAATACCACTCGCCCACTCACTGACATTAACAAAACATTCGTTGCAAACAAAAAAACATTTCTTATAAAATTACATAAATTCGATAAACAAAATTTAATTTTACAATCAAGAGAAAAGAATACTCATCACTCTTAACTTAAATTATTCATTAATATCTATTTTTAAAAAATATCTAAAACTAAAAACGATAATTTACACACGTCGTAAAATTAATTTTATCGAAATTCTTTTCAAATTAATCGCATTTGTGTGAGTAATTGAAAAAATTATTGTCGATTATTTTAATATTGCGTTGAAAAAAATCAAGAAATTCTAAAATACTTATCACAATACTTTTTCTTATTTACATATTTTTATAACGATTGTTTAATCATTTTCAATAAAAAAAAAGTTGACTATGTTCGGTCATTATCTTTTTTTCTTTTACATACACAGATTTTAATATTTTTTTCCCTGAATTTTATTATTCAAGAATTCTTTAAATTAAAATAAATAATAAATAATAGTACTAGAATATTTATAATCTTTTTCTCTGTGGCTATTTTTTTATAATGAATTTTGATCCAAATGGAATTTTCGTTTTTAAGTAAAAAGTTTAATTAATCGAATATAGCGTTTAGCTTCTAATATTAAGAATTGAGAACATTTTTTCTTTTTAATTGAATTTTCGATGATACACAAGTTTTTAAGATTTAAATTGAACATTGTAATAAGGCGCAGCTATTTTTTTGTTCTTATCAAATTGTTTTCTTAGTAGTTAATTTATAATATTAAATACTGTTTTAGCGGAGACTTATTTTTAAAGGTTGACTAAAATCTTTCTAAAAGTGTTTTAATACTCACGAGACAGGCGCTAAAAACTAGGAGAATCGCATTCGAGGGTATTCGAAATCCAGATGAATTTGTCGTCTCATAATAGTACCTGTTGTAAGCTTGATCGCAATGCGATGGCCAATCTTTGAAACATGCCGCATAGGCCACCGCGTGTGCAATGTAATTCTGCTCGAATGTTCCTCGAAATAGATGAGAGTAGGGTCCTTTAAAATTTCAATAACAAAAAATTAGTAATTTCAAAAAAAAACTTGTCACTAAAATTTTATTTTAATTGAATTCATTTTTAACTAATTTAATTAATTTTTAATCAATTTAAATCAATTTTAATTTTCTATTCCTAATTTTTTGGAAAATTTGAGAAAATTCCAAAGTTAGGAAAATAAAGAGAAAAATTGTCTTTGAAAACAAAAATAGTGAATGGGGAGGGAAATATTTACCAATAGCATAAAGTGCAACGTCCTCGCCACCGTGTGTTTCGTCTTTTAAATATTTTCCGGCAAAATGTCGATAATAAGGATCCTTTCTTGTAGTGTCGTCCTCAACACGTCGCCACGTTTCATTGACACGACTGTCATTTATACGATGATAAAGGAATCCTGGTCCATTAGCGTAACTGAGTGTTTCGTAAGGATCAATTTCCTCGGTTTGATTGGCAAAGCCAAGAATATCAGTTCCTCTCTTTGGATAGCCATTCAATGTGAAAGCATGCGAATGATCGGCAGTTACAATTAATAATGTTTCCTTCATCTTCAACTCTCTGAATGCCACCTGAATTGCATCCTCGAAATCCGATAATTCAACTAATGCCATTTTCGCATAATTCGCATGATGTGCTAAGTCTATCTTACCACCTTCCACCTGCAAAGAGAAATTTTAGTTTTATTTACAATTTCATTATATTCTTGTTAATTTAATTATAATTCAATTATAATCTAATTTTACTTTTGATTCTAATTTTACTTTATTTTTATTTCTAATTTCCTTTTGTTTTTATTTCTTTCTAAATTGACTTTATTTTTATTTCCCAATTTCACTCTATTTTTATTTTATTTTCCAAAGCGAAAAAAAATTATTTGTCAAAAAAATTAGAAAAATGTGATATTGGAATCTTACAAGAAGGAAAAATCCATTTTTATTCTTCTTCAAGAGTCGAATGGCTTGTAGAGTCATATTAGCCAATGATGGAGTTTCCTTCGATTTAACGGCGCTGTATTCAACGTGACTGCTTCCGAAGATTCCCATAATTTTCGATGTATTCGCAATATCGATGGCCATTAAATCATTAAGATTCTTAACAACTTTACTTTGGGGATTATTTTTTTGCCAAATTTCTGCTAAATTCAGACCATCGTCTCTTGTGCACAGGTCGATCACTTCTTTCTTGTCAGGAATACCCAAACATTGTCCTCCTCCTCCCATGATTACCTATTTAAAAATAAAAATACAATTAACATAAAAATTAAAATCGAAAAGTAAACTCAAAAAATCTTGACTTTAATTTTAAAAATAATAAAAGTTACAAACAGCAATTAAATATTTTTAGTTTAGAAAAAATACAACAATTTAGAAGGAATTTTTGTTTCTATTTGTTCTAACAAAATTTCGTTTTATCAATTATTAGGACTAAATTAAAATTTATTAGTTTACAAATAATACGTTTTCAAGTACGTGGAAAATTTCTATTATGGAAAATTAATAAAGACTTTTTTTTCTAATAAAGTCCCTGATCTTTTTTTTCTCGTTATTAATTAACAATGTGAATTAGCATAATATTTAGCGCACATTAGACAAATGCTTTAAAAAGAATGCTATAACAAGACATATTTAATATTGAACTTAAAATATATTGTCTGTAAAGTTAAAAAAATTGCAATTAATTATCTCACAGTCAATAATATTAAATTAATTAAAGATAAATAATTTTCATTTTAATTTGAATTTTTAAATTCAAAAAAATAGTTAATTATTCCAAATGCAGAAAAAAGGGGAATTACAATTGTAAAAACAAGTATTGTTATTAAAAAGAAGCGGGATCTTTATCAACCTGTCAAGAAAATTTTATCTTTATCTAAAAACGAACTTTCAAATAAATGAAGAAAAATAAGAAACAAGAAGAAAATTGAAAGTTCACAATAAAATTTGCATTGAATTATAAAATAAATGTATTAGCTATGAATAAATGTTGAAAGGCAATAAAAGGAAAATAAATTAAAATTAGTTGAAAAGAGGAAAATAAGTTGTCTAATAAATTTCAATTTAATATTTACTAATAGTTAACATAGAAATTATTGAAAAGATAAAGAAAAAAAATTAGTATAAAGCAATAATTGAGAGAAGAAAATTTATCTAATTATTATTTTAATTATCATATTGATTGCAATAATTATTACAATTAATGCATAATTCAAAAAAAAATTATTTACTTGTCAATTATTTTTTTCAATAGAAAATTTGTGCCTTAAATTCGTTTACCTTGAAATTTTTTCCTGGTGCATCTTCTACCAATTGTCTGGCGATATCTTTAACGCATGTTCTGTATTCTCTTGGAATTTCAGTTTCGCATTCCCAATCGCGATTATTTATGTGCGAATATAAAGCACCTGGAGTTGCATGAGTGACACGTGTGGTCGTCACAAAACCTAAAAAGAAAAAAATTTATTTTTAATTTTCAAATTTTCTAAATCGAAACGAACTTTGTGAATAAATAAATAAATAAATTAGAAAAAATGCAGTTTCTTTTTAGCATTAAATGAAAAAGTAGACAAATTTTTGTCTACTTATTACAAAATAGAGATAATATTTTCAGGTTCAGTGGAATAGTGATAGTTTTATAGGAAAAAATAACGAAGGGTTCGATGTTGTGACGAAAAAAGAAGGTCGTCTCGTGGCCTCTGGGTGATTAAATATATTTTCACGTGTAACCTTACCAAGGCCCTCCATGTACTGATTCCTAATTGATTGCACCGTATCATTGGTCAGTCGATACATAATAATTTTCCTACTTCTAAACTTTCAATTTTCACGCGTTGCAATTATTTTCTCAATATTCAATCGTAAACTATGACAATATTGATAATTATCAAATTGCATAATTCCTTTTTTTCTATTTATTTGAAATAATTCTCTACTCGCTCTTTTTTCTAAATATGTATATATGTGTAATAAAATAAAATTTTGTCCTCGATTCATTGAGGTCAAGATGCATTCTACGCATTGTGATTTTATTTTAGAATTTTTCAACGCTATTATTAAGTTATTAATATACTCAAATTATTTTTATTACTTTTTTCCATATTATTATTATAATTGAGATTATTTTTATTATTATCTATTATTTTTTTTTTATTACCACTTGTTCGTTTTTAAGTTTCTACAATAAATTTTCGTAGTTTTAGTAAAATTCGAATTTTCATTTCTTTTGAAGACACTTTTGCAAAAATATTTAAAAATAAACATTTTTATCTGCATTTTAAAAAAAATTTTCTTTTACCACTGAAATAATATTAAAAATATTTGCAAAGTCTGTTTGTATTTTTTTTAAAAAGAAACTTTATTTCCTGTTTGTAATTCATTGGACTTGAGAGTAATAATAATAATTGAAAACGTGGATCCTCATTAGAGATTGAATAATAGATTGAAATCTTTTTGTCCAAATCTTCTCACAATAATTTAATATAGAGAATTAAGTACTCAAAAGTTTATTGATGCTGTTTTTAATTTGAAAAAACTATATTTAGTCCCCACGTACAATTATAATTGAATTATTATGTTTTTTCGCATTGTTAGATTAAACATGTTTGACGTCAGTGATTTTAGCCGCACGAGACTAAAATTTTTTGTTTTTTATTTATAGGAAAGAAAATATATTTTTAAGAAATAAATTCAATTTTTTAAAATTATTATAATATAAAAAATTTTTATATCTATTTTAGGATAAATTTCTCAATTTTCCTACAGGTGAGAAATTTTTTTTCAAATGAAGATTGATTATTAATTTTTATCAGAAATCAAAATTTTTCCTCTTTATCTTTATAATATGCGTGTAATGACGTCCACTTCACTTTCTTTGTGGGGAAAAAATTAATTTTATAAAATGATTAAACTAAATAGTAATAATATTTTTTTCCGTCATAAATAAATATAAATTTTTTACTCCTTGTATTAAGAAATATTTCTTTGACACCAGTTTTTCACTTTTTTTTAATCAACAATAGAAAAATATTTGACTTGTAATTTAAAAGTTGCATAATTCTTTTAGAAACAATAATTAAATTTTACTTTTCACAATAAAATTGTTTTTTTTCGAAAAAATGGTATTTTAGCTAATTTTCAGAATAATAAGAATAATAAGAATAATGATAATTATAATAATAAATTTCTTGAAATATTACAATGTCGGTAAAAATGGATCATTTATGTAAATTAGTGATACTTAAAATTGAAATGTATGCTTAGTGGATGTAGAGGAATAAATGGAATTATGCAACTTGCAGTTAAACCGTCATTATGTCTTCCAGAGTAAATCGAAGTTCAAGTTCATGTTCAACAAACTATGTTGTTCCCCCTAAGTCTATTCAGTTTATTTCCTTTAAATTAATGTTAACTTCTAAAATCGATTAAAAAAATCAAAAAAAATCTACATTTTATTAATCAATTTTTTTTTCATAAAAATAGATATTTTCCTTATTAATTAAATGATTGATTGAATTAATAATTAAATTATATTGATTAAGTAAATAATTAATAATTAATTGATTAATTTTATCGCAATTTTCGGAGAAAGAAAAAAAAATCTCACCTGTGTCCATTCCGGATTCTTGGGCCCAATCGGCAATTGTTGACAATTTTGCCGCTTCGTTAGTATTTTTATCACATTTATTAACTTGTGCCTTTGCGTCTAGACCAAGAATTTTATATCTGCTCTTAACCCCGGAAAAAATGGCCGTTGCTGTCCCCGCTGAATCGGGAACTTGTCTATCGATATTGTAGGTCTAAAAATAAATTTTTTTTTTCTATTAATTTCTTTTATTCTAATTACTTTTTTATTTAGGATTTTTGTTCTTTCGTTACAAACGTTTCGATTTGGTGCAATGCCTTCAATATAAAGGGGAAAAAAATGACCTCAGTCTTTTCTTTTCTTAATGCAAAAAAAAAGTAGGTCGCTTGGGAAATTATTTGACATTGTAAATTAAACTATAAACATTGTACTTCTGGTTAATATTTAAGCGTATAATTTATAACGTTATTCCTCGTATTTTCCTTTTTTATTATTAAGGAAATTGAGTGTAGAAAAAAATTTCCATTTCCCTTATTTTTCAAAGTTACGATATATATAGTTGTTTATCAAACAAAAAGAAAAAAAAGATACCTTGACAAGTGCTGCGTTGGGGAATTTTTCAAAATTCAGTTTATATTCCTCGCCGGAAAATCCTTTAGATTGTCCCTTGAATATTCTTCCGGCAGTTATTGTCGATATTCCCATTCCATCGCCAATGAAGATAATAATATTTTTTGCCTTTTTCTCCAAATTTCGCATCGACAGTATCCTTTGAAGATTTTCTTGTCCCGATTTCAGCCAAAATGACATATCTAAAAAGAAAACAATATTAATATTATCATTGTATTATTATTATTATTATTATTATTATTATCATAATATTATTTTTATTATTATTATTATTAATTAAATAAATAAATTTTCTTCAAGAAAATATAAGTCACGTTTAGAAGACATTTTTTTCTCTTCTTTATTTTTACTTTTGTATTCCTTTTTTTTCGAGCAAAAATAAACACGAATAAGGAAAAAATTTGGCTTTATCTGATAATACAATTGGAAAGATAAAAAACCAAATAAAAGCAATAATTAAAACAATAGTCCACGAAACGAAATAGAAGAAAATAATATTACAACTTGCCACTGAAAAGTTTTTCAGTTATTTTTTCCTTTTAAGTAGATTAAAAAAAGAAGTCTAAAAAGTCATTTCTTTTTCAAGAAAACAAATTATTCTAAATTATAATATTGTAAATTGTAAAGTATCCTACTTCGAAAACTATTTACAAATTTAATTTCGCAAAATATTTTTGCAAAATATTCAATTTCGAAAATAATTAGGAAAATACTTTTGCAAATTATTTAATTTTGCAAGAAAATGATAGATGAAGTAAAAAATAACATTTATTTGTTGAAAAAAAAACTTTTCAGAAGCCAAACGGAAATTGTAAAAAAAATAATTTATTTTTTTCAAAGTAGTTTTAAATTTTAATTAGCGTTATGTAAAAAAAAACGTAATTAACTTATGAAACAAATACTGTCTCTTCTTTTTTTTCTGATTTATCAGTACGAATCGAACAAATCTTTACTTTATACACACATCCCAATAATAATTATGCGGCTAGAGTCACTTTTATAAAATGGAATAATTAAAAAAAAACTGGTTAAATAAATAATTGAAAATGTTAATTTTTACCTTCATTATCGCCGGGTGATTGCCAGGAATATTGCAAAACAATTGCAAAGCACAGGATTAATAGTGAATTCCTCATTTTTTCCCCGTTCCAATTAATTTATGTCTCAACAAAACGAAATTTTCGAAAAAAATAATTTTTCCTCTATTTATAGGAAGAATGTGATGAAAAATTAGTCTGTCGGATTTTTTGATTAGTGTCAAAAATATTTGGTTAATTAATTATTAACTGAAGTAGTTAATTAAAATTAGAATTTAGAAAACATCACTAATGTCGATTTTTTTTCCTGTTCGACTTAAAATTCCTTTCATGGCTTGGCGGGAAAAATTATCACACTGGAACTGCAACAAGAGAAGACAATGATTATTAATTTCTATTTAGAATTTAATAAATTTAATAGTAATTTAATTCACATTATTACTATAAATTAGAATAAACTTTAGTCCTGAAGTTTCAATTTTTTTTTACTGAAATTAAACATTGTAATTTTTTTCGAAAAAAAAAGAAAATAAAATTTTGTACCTTTTGTCTGTAAGTCCAAATCGTGAAAATGTCCAGAGAAGAAATGTTTTTGAAAAAAATCGATGAAAAGAAGTAATTTCGGGAAATTTTAATTATGATTTTAATTAAGTAATTAATATTGGAGAAAATTTGATGACAGGGAGGAAGGTAAATAGAATTTTTTTTTCTTCAGTTTCAGTTTCACGAGGATCAATTTATAGTAGAGAGAAAATTTTTTTGTGATTTTTGGAAAAAAATCCAGGAATGAAGAAAAAAAAAGATAAATCTAGAATATTGTGAAAGAAGAAAAATGATCAAGAGGCAATTGGCGCCTCGCGAATAACGCGGTAGCACTGACACGTAGGTAGAAGACAGTTTGTCACTTTATATAGCTCGTTTGATTAGCTGGTGCACGAGGTAGAGCGTGTGCAAGAGATTGGAGTAAATTTTCTGAGGACGAGTAGAAGGGGCCTACAAGAGTCGGAGGGTAATCCTGCCATAATTGTCACTTTGATTATGCTTTTCGTTCTCCTCACAAAACGTACCCTAGATTCAAGATGTGGACTCATTTCTTCGTCTTCTGCCTTTTTTTTTGCACAAAACTCTTCTCAATTTTTTACCAAAAAAAAAAAACGAAAAACAATTTTGAAAAATCCCTATCTACAGTGGACAAAACATGAAATTTTCCCAAATCACTGAAAAATTTGTAATTTTGTAAATCTTCGTTTTGAATTTTTCTATTTAAATAAAGATAATAGTTGAAAATAATTTTTTACTTCTAAAATAAGAGGGACTAATTAGAGAGAATAATGAGAAGAAACAAATTATAGAAAAGAGAGAAACGTAGAAAATGTAATAAAATAAAAATATCCAAAATAATTTAAATAAAAGAAATAAATTGTTAATAATAACAAAAAATTGTTATAATTATTATAACGAATTTCTGAGATTCTATTTTAAAAAATATGTTAATTAAGATTTAAAATATTTGTTTTGGAATTACATTTTTTTGCTAATCATTTCTATATCATTAGGAAAATATTCTGAATTCAAAAAATAATACTCTAACGATATTGAGTAAATCCCCTGATTTAGTAGATTAATAATACACTCTCATCTATTAAGCTAAATTAAACATTGAAGAGTTGTTACAATTCGAGTGTAATATTGCGCAAACAATTCCAATACAATGTAAATCAGATATTGACACATTTTTCCTCTCTAAAATTTCTCTCTCTAACCAAGAATTATTATAATTAAATTTGCAAATAAATGAATAAAAAAATAAAATTTTTTTGTCCCAAACTTTTCATTTTAATAAATTCCACAATTTTTTGTTCTAATTGATCAAAATTAAACAGTTTACAATAATTGCAAATTTTCTGAAACTATAGAATAGATTTAATTTGTAAAAAAAAAAAAATTTACGTCAATTAGAAATCAATTTTTCGATTTAAATTTTTTAATATTGGTAAAATAAATTCCATCATTAAAATTATTGAACAATTTCTATTTTTTAGTAATATTAATTTTAATTTTAATGTTTTCAAAAAATATAGCACGACTTTTGAAAAATTCCCAACAATTTCCTTCGTTTTTGTGGTGGAAAAAAAGAGAAAAACTAGAAGAAAAAAAGATGTTAATTGAAAAATTGACCTCAATTCCAAATGAGAAATTAATTTCGTTATTTAGAATCTAATAGAGCTGAATTTACGTCAAAAGAGCATGAAATGCATATAATTGTTGATACTTAATTAAAAAACGTGCCATCGAATCACATTCAATTTCTTGAATGACAGCGAGAAATTTCTTTAGAAAAATTTTTCGTTTCTTTTTTCTTGCAATTTTTCTTTATATTACGTTTATCAATATACAATATTCGAATGTAATGTGGCGCGTGCTTTCAGAAGAAATAGCATTCATCTCGTGCTTTGTTCACGTGATATTTGAAACACGTTCAAACGTTAAATACGTCTCTATGATCATATTGTGATAAAAATCATTTTAAGCACGTGTGAGATAGTACACAACACAACAAATAATAAAATTCACAAAGCGTTCAACTGATAGTTCTTTCCGCTTTTTTTCTCTCTTTTTTTTTAAACAGTTTTTTGTCAATTTCATTTCCTGTTTCAATAGAAAAAGAAGGCCATCTTTATCTTTAAATTATTAAGTCTAGTTCTTTTTTTGACACACATTTTTCGTGCAGAAAAAAAAATATTCATTTCAATGACTTGAGAATAATCTAAAAAAGTAAAATAAAATATGTTCTGAAATGAAAAATTAGATTTTAGAAAATTATTCTTGGTCATCATTTATTTTATTGCATGCACATTATGAGGATAATAAATGAGAATATCCTTAAACACACGACAAATGTTTAAAGAATATTTCATTTTACGACATGAATATTAAAGGAAAGTGATAATTATAAAAAGTTATTATCTCTAATTTTATTAAAAAGAAAATAATGTATTATTTGTGTTGAGAATTTTTTTTTTAATTTGAATTATAATTTGTCAAATAAAGTTTAAAAATATAAATTTTCAAAATTATAAATTATTTGTTTTTGGAAATAAAAGAAAAATTTTTTTTGGAAATATTTTTGTAAAATTAAAAATCACTTGCTCTGATTGAAGAAAAAGAGTGTAAATTTGAAAGGAAAAACTTCTATTCAACTTGCTTGGTAAAAATCAATTTTTTACACATTTTCAAAAATAAATTAAATTAATTTTCTATGCTACTATTTACAAACCGAAGAAATACTTTTATGTGCGGTGGGTTCACGTCCGATGATGGTAGCTTTTGAATAGCGTGTTATGATTCCACTTCGTTGTCCTCAATCAACAAATCACGCCAGGTAATCGTACGTATCGTTTTTATGACCTCTGCGTACCAGATACTCTTTTTCTATTAAAATAGTTATGCATTCCTAAAACAAAAAGAAAATATCAATAATTTCACATTCATGGAAAACTGAAATTAAAAGCAAATTAAATTTTAACTCAGAAGAAATAATATATACCGAAATGAGTAAATAAAAAATAGTAAAATTACCTTAATATCAGAAGCTTTTGGCATAAATTTGGATTTCAAATGATTAATAACTTCCATCATAAGTTTTCGATGTTCCAAACTTTTTCTCTGCTTCATAATTCTGATTATCGTCGCTTGAATAATAATTTTTCTCTTCACTCCTGTATTCTTATGTGTTGACTCAATTTCCGATTTTAGTTCCAATTTAATCGGTTGAATGAAATTCACATTTGTTTTATTGCTAAAAAGAAAATACATCTCAAGATAATTTAATTTAAATAATAATAGTTTCTTGATAAAAAATTTCTATTCTCAATAAAAAAGTTTTTTTTAAAGAATTTTTTTAAAAGATTTTCTTTTTTTTGAAAATTATACTTTTAAATAATTTGTTTTTGTTTATAATTCTCAAAAAAAATGTAAAAATGAAATTAAAAAATAAATTTAAAAAAAATTGTTTACTTTTTATAATTAGTAACAAGTTTAACGGTCGAAGTTGGTGCTAAATTTTCCTCGTCTCCTTCTTTAACCGTAAGCAATTGAGCTTTGAGAAAAATCTGTATCGCCTAGAAATTGAAAATTAACAAAAAATTTGAAACAAAAAAGGTGGAAATTAAAAATAAATATAAGAAATTAGATTTTAAGGAACGAAGAAATATGTTTTAGGACTTCATGTGAATTTGAATTAGAAAAAAATTTAGTATAGAAATTATAAGTTTTAAATAAATAATTTAATTTGTTGAATTATATTCTGAACCTGAATTAAATAGTCCATATCTAACTGCGTGATGTTTTGCAATTGCTGCATTGTCAATTGAAGGGAATTATTAAACGACAATAATATTCCCATTTGGAATATCGACACTTGAAAAGAATATCGTTTTTTAAAATAAGCATAAATTTCTCCATACGAAGTGTTGTGTAACCATTTTAATTTTCTTCCGGAATGTTCAGAAGTGTAGAAATTCGTAAACATTTGTACAGAGTTTTCCAACTGATAAAAGCAAAAAGAGATTTTCAATTGAATATAGTTCAGAATATCAATGATTAATTATTTTTTGATACTTTTTACATTTTTAATTTACAACTTACTACTGCTGGTAATGAGAAAGTAAAATTTGTCGTCAATGGCCAAGTATTGAATGTTAAAACTTGCATCGAAAAATCGACATTCAATTTAATTTCATTATCTTTTATGTGCTTTTTAAATTTTTGGTTCAAATCTTTTGATACTTGAATGTCTTGTATCATTCGTTGTAGTTTTGACGTATAATCATAACCACTGGCTTTCTTTAATTTTTCAATCATTAAAATTTCTGCGTCATCATTCGCCGATAATTGATAAACCAATCTTCTAGTCAACATTTTTCCGTAAATACTCTCAAATATATCTTTGTCATCTAAATAGTAAAATACTCTTAACTGTAAAAGAAAACAAAATTTTTGTTAATAAAGTCTGCTTCTTAATTGGAAGTGTTGAAGAATCTATTAATTATATAAGCATTTATAAACAGAAAGAAATAAAAATAAATTTTTTTACGCATTCATTGAGAGCATCTTCAAAATATTCCTCTTCTTTATTTTTCTTGTTTCTTAAGATCATATCACAATATTTCACCAACAAAATAGCAGGTTTGCTATTGTCCTTTCCTTTTTTTGTTAAAGAATTAGCATTAACAAATGCTTGACAAGCTCTATCTAATGTGGCGAAAAATTTGTAATTACTTTGAAAAGAATTTTTGATAATCTCCTTATATTTGTTGTAAACAGTCAGAACAGTGTTGATATAAATTTTCGCATTCTGAAACAAAAAAAAACTTGTTAATTACGTAAAACAATTCCCCTACAAAGTAAATATTGAATAAATAAATACATTTGATTCAGCATTTGGAATGTTACTAAATGCCAAGTAACCATCTTTTTTAATGTAATCTTCGAAAATTTTGCATATTACATCAAAACCATTCTCAACTCTTGTCAAATGATGAAACATTAATTTCAATGAGTTCCAATCTTTTGCCTCCAATAAATTAATAAATTCAGATTCAAAAATATTTTGCCAATCTTTGATAAAAACTTTTATGCAAAGTTCCATTAATGGCACAAATGAGCATGGTGGTAAATAACTTTTTATTCGATTCTTTTCATCTTTCAATCGATTTTCAATTTTTTCCATATAATCAACAAGTGAATTGTGACGTAATAATTGTTCACTTTCACATTTATAAAATGTCTCCGTTTCTTTTAAGAGAATCGTTTCAAAATTCATTTTATAAATTGAAATATCAATCACAGCTTCACGTAAATCATCAATTTTCCATCCTAATTCCACATAGGAATTTAGAATATTTTTCACTAAAATTTTATTAATACATTTTCCCCTACGATCGTCATCTATTAATTCGAGAATTATTTGCGTCAACTGAAAAATGCAAAAAAATTAAAATTATACGTGAATTTTTTAATTTATATTTAAATTATTATATTATTAATTTAGATTCATTGAAATTAATTTATAATTAACAAAAATTGGTAAGTAAAACTAATTTCAAAAAACATTGATAAATGTGTACTTTTTTATGGAGGAAAATAAAAATCTGATTTTTCCAGCAGTACATTGCTATTTTATAAGCATTGAAAATTTCTTCTTCTCCGCTGGTATCTTCCAAAGATTGCCAGAGACGATTTAAATAAGAACAAATGCCATTGAAAACTTTCGAACTGAATCGATATTGTTCCCATATTTTTATATATTCTTTCAATAAATCCTCGCCTGTTAAGTGCTGAATTTTCTGTTAATATTAAAAAATTTAATTATTCACAAAAAAAAGAAATTTTTCAAATCTGATATATTTTCTGTCAAAAAGTTTAATTTTTGACTATCTGCAAATGTTGAATTTAAGACAATTTTTCTGCTCGCAGTTAATCTCAAAATCTTAAGATACTTTTTTTTCATTAAAGTCAGATAAAAATAATTTAATGAGAAAAAAATAATAAATAGAAAATAGTAAACTTACCGTACGTAGATTTATAACGTGCTCGACCAGTAGACTAATTATTTTTAAATAAAATTCACTGCTGGGAGGATTATTTTGATAATTAATTTCACTTCTAACATTGCAAATTTCGTATGTTTTCTGATACAAAAGAAGATATTCTTCCTTTGTTATTCCTTTATCGCTGTAAATTTTACTAAATCCTTTCAAAAATTCATTTCTCAGAGTAAAATCCGTATTATTCATTATTTCAGTTGGTTATAGAATTGGAAATCAAAAAACTGTAAAGAACGAAAATATTAGTATTAAGTTTTCCGTTATTTTCAATAAATTTTCATTTAATTTACAATAAATTATAATTTTACCATAAGTTATAATATAATTTATCTGTTTTTTTTCATATAATAATTTTTCGAAATATAATGTTTATCTTATTTATCAAATTAACCGAAATTTTAAATTGCAAACAATGTGACAGTATAACCTCCAAAATTTTTTAAGTTTCCTTTTTTTTAGATCATTTTCCACTGTTGTAATTACTGTTTAACAAATATAATGTAGAATTTTTTTTCAACTTACCAAAAAATATATTCGTTTTCAAGAGAATAGAATAGTACATAGCAAATTGTTAATAAACTCTGTAGAACCATTCACCGGCGGTTGGCGTCATAAAACAAACATGGCTATTCTTTTTTTGTCCCATGGTTGAGTGAATTTGAATTTTCCCGCGCTAACTCTGAATTCCAAAGTGCGCATGCGCGACTATTGCGTTGGTAACAGTGTACAAATGGTCGGTAATGAAAATATCTGTTTCAGTTGCGCCAAGTGCCGCCAGATGGTGTCACGATGTTATCACCTATCTACATATGTTCGTGTCATAGGCCAAGATGGCGCTTCTCTGTTTGCAGATCATTTAATCTCCCCGAAATAAATATTCGCTGTTAAAAAGTGCAATAAAATCCGGGCCGAAGGAATCAGTGTCAAAGTAAGTGATTGCTTATAACATTTATTCCCATGAATTCGCAAAATCAGACGCGTAAAACGCGTGTCTTGGTGAATTTTTGGTAAATTTTTCGAATAATCAAATTGGGTTCTGTCTCTCTCTCTCAAAAAAAAAATTTTGTCCCACCTGAGGAATGCAAGATTTAATTCTTCCAATCTGAATTGGAGTGTGATTATTTTTCGTTGCGGGGGATGTGGTTCGCTTACGTGAGGAGGAAGACTCTGAACCGCGACCGGTGAAGACTGCTTGTATCGGGGGTCAAGGTGCTGCACTCGTGACGTATGTGTGTCGCAGAGGGCTGCTTGGCAGACAGGCCTACCGTGTGAGTGTGTATAGTGTGCTTAAAGTAAAGTGCATTCAATCCATGATTCTGGCCTGTCGTCCTATCAATTGGTCATCAGCTGCTGTTGCTGTTACTTTTTCAACATTGTTCAGGGAGGATTTTTTTTCCACAAGGAAGAAGCAGTGGGACAAGGAGGTGCCGGAAGCAGCCGTGAGTCCGGAAGTAAAATCAAGAAGATGGCCTTCAACGAGGTTAGTTGACAAAAATATCTCTGAATTTTAAATCCTTCAATTCTTATTCTCGGGTGATGGGAAAAATTTCACAAAACTGAGATTTTGTGTTTGAGAAAAAAGAACCCATCGACACAACTGTAGTTCTAACCTAACCTCAGGGCTCTTACATTGCTGATATGCACAAGTTGCCAACCGTTCATGCGCTTTTAACATTCCATGCTGGTTTTTTAACTTTTTTTCTTTTCTTTTTAATTCTTGTGTCTATTTTTCTTATTTGTGATATGTATATAATTTTGGATTATTTGAAGACTCGGTTTAGAGATTAAAATTTACTTGCATATAGATATTGTGTATATAATTCAAGAGTGTTTACGTCATTCTTGAAGATCACTCATCCCTCATTCTTCCAAATAAATTTCATCCTCTTTTTGGTACTTTAAATCTTTGTGACGTAGATGCCCTATTTTTCAAGGTTTTCAAAAAATTGTATTAGGACGTTCGACTTTTTTTTGTCTACTTGTCATGGAGCAAGAATGTTTTATTTGATTAAATTCACAGGGTGGATGTATATCTTTTTTGAATAATCGTTATTTTGTTGGTAATTTTAAAAGAATGGAGTGGAACATATTATCAACATAACCTCTTGAAATATTTGAAAATTAATCTTAGTATTCGAACCAAAATGTAAATATTTTTTCTCGTTCGTTTAAAATAAAACAATTTAAATTAATTACATTTTTTTACACATATAATTGATTCTAATTTTTAAAAGTATGGGGATTTTTTGACAGCTCTTTTTTATTCAGAAAAAAACAATATGCCATGTAATAATGGATGGCTAATCGTTTCTCATTTATTTCACAACAACGAGAGAAAAAAAAGCAATTTCTTTCTATTATATCAATCAGAGTTTCTTTCAACCTACAGTCTTGTTAACTATACATATTGATTATTAACTCTTTCTTTTCACGTTTTGACACAGACAATTAGTATAATGATTATAAGTTACATATTCATGAATGTTTGTAAATTAAATTTTAATTTCTCGCTTTTGACATTTAGTACTATACTTATAGTTTGTAAATGAATTTAAAACAAAATTTACTCCTTTCTTTTGATGTATAATGAATAATATTTCCACAATAAGGAAAGTTTTGTAAGGCAATTTACATAGTTTTATTATCAAGGAAGACGGAGAAAAAATTGTTGATAAAATTCTATAAAAGAATAAACTTTTATTTAGTTTTATTTTAATTTTTATATTCTAGGCTCAATTATTTTATTTGATCCGTTTGGAAAAAAAGGAATAGTTTCAAAAAAAAGAAGCACCTATAGTACATAATAATAATTAACGGAAGTTGTTTATCTTTTGAAACCTTAAAAGTGTTATACGCTCTTGAAAAGAAATTAGTACATATATTTGATATTTTTCTGTCATTCAGAAATTTTTTTTTTATATTTTGAAAATTTTGAGAAATGGAAACAAAAAAATGAGTAAAATAAAGAGGAGAAAAATTGAGGCAATTATATGAAAATGAAAATAAAATGCAAAAATAATAAGTTTAAGAATAAGTATTGATTAATAAATGCTGACGTGCTAAAAGATTACATAAGTCAATTGTGATGCATAGGTCGATTCTCCCATAAGCTTCCGAATAATACGTAAGAGTTCGGCAATGTAAGTGACAATATATGTATGACTTATGTAAGAACATATCCTTTAATACTGCGAAAAAAAACGTGTAGGGCTAATTTAGCTTTTTATGAAAAATAAATAAATTAATTATTCAACTCTCAAGACAGAAAATTGTAATTAAATATTATTTTCTTTTTTGTAATTTAAATGTTTTTATTAAATATTTTTCACAGACTTTAATTTTGACACTAAAAAAATTTTTCTGTTCGAGTTAATATTCTATATTTTCGGGGTAAAATTGCTGACAATAGAAAATTTTTTGTTACTTTTCAATCTGAGTTGATAAATTAAGAAACTAATGATAGTAATTATATATAATAAATTGTCGATAAAAAAGATAATGTTGGATTTTTTTTTCTTACAGTCAACTAATCATTCTTGTTGAAGTGGTGCCGAGTGCAGATTAATGTTCCCCGCTTTTGTGTTTAAGATATCGAATGCGGTATAGAACTTTTTCTTTCTCGAGAGGGTTTTTTTTCTTTTTTTTTGGGGGGAAGAAAACAGAGAGAGTTGCTTGAACTTTTATACCGCGCGTCTTTTCGGCGGGGGTGAAAAAAAGCTTTTTATCTCCCATGGAAGAAGTAATTCCAGAAGCAGACACCCCTTCCACTTGATCCACGTGGTATTATGTTGGATTGGGTATAGATACACATGGAAACCCCCGAAAGGGATGAAGTGTGCGAGTGTGAGAATCGGCGACGGCGCCTCGTCGCTACCATCCCTTGCATGGTTTCTCACAAGATTCTCCAGTCGATCCGCCGCGGTTTACCTGCATGTTTACTCGGAATTACTTCCTTCTCTGCTTCAATTTTATTATCGTCGAAACCGCTAGAGTATTTTTTACCACATTTTTCAAATAAATAATAATAATAATAATAATATTAATATAAAAATAATAATAATTAAAATAATAGTAAATAAAATAATAGTAATAATATTAATAATAGTAATAATATTAATAATAATAATATTAATAAAAAAATAATAATAATAATAAAAATAATAATAATTATAACAATAATAATAATAATAATAAATAATATTAAAGGTGAAAAAAGTTAACAATCTCTCCGAATCAATTTCTCACTTAAGCATCTTTTTAATTTAATATAAAATAATAAAAAATAAAAAAATTAATAATAAGTAGTACTAAAAAAATATTAAGAATAAAAATAATAGAAATAATAAAAAGTAGTGGAAATAAAAATAATATTAATAAAATAAAGTATACATAGTATTGTTGAAATTAAAAAAAAGTAACAATAATAACTATTAAGTAATTTTCATAACTATTACACTGAAAAAAATTTATTTGATTCAAATAACCGATTATTTGACTATTATCAAATAAATATTTACTTGAATCAAATAATTTTTATTTATTAAATAGTATTTGCTTTAAATACTGAAATATTTGATTCAAATACCATTTTTTTATTTAAATAAAAATTATTTGATTCAAGTAAATATTTATTTGATAATAGTCAAATAATCGGTTATTTGAATCACAAAATTTTTTTTTCCAGTGTAGTAATTTTTCGTAAAATTTGGTAACTATATTATATTATGAAATAGAAGAAGGCGACAGTAAACAAACGTCAACAGGAAATGCTAAAATTGATTTTTATTATTTTGAGTAAAGGAAGTTATTTTATTTCTTGTTTTTTAGAATTATCTTTTTTTTCAATTCAATATAGAAAACTTATACTGTGTGTCGGAATAGGAAGTCGATTTTTATAATTTTCTTTTACGTTAAATTTATATATATATTTGTGTCTAAATAGGAGTGTTATCACTTCCTATTGGAATATTGTAGAAAACATATTATTATGAACGACAATATTGTACATGATAATTTTTTTTATTTAAACCTCGTTAATATTTTTTACTGCGAGCAAAATTTAAAACAAATTAAATTTCTCAGTAGAGAATGGAAATTTTTTGAAAAATATTTATTTAACTTCTAATTTTTAATATTTTTCTGAACAGAAAAATAATTTTTTAAATTTTATTCAACTTCTATGAATATTTTTCTGAACGGCAAAATAATTTTTTAAATTTTATTCAACTTCTATGAATATTTTTCTGAACGGCAAAATAATTTTTTAAATTTTATTCAACTTCTATGAATATTTTTCTGAACGGCAAAATAATTTTTTAAATTTATTTCTTCTAATTTTTAATGTTTTTTTTTTCATCGGCAAATCACCTGTCTTTTAGTATAGGGACTGAGTCTTAGACAATTTTTTTCATTCAATTTTAAGAAATATTTAACAATATCCGCCACTCAGCGGACAATAAAAATTGTTTTTAAAAATAATAATGAAATGAACTAGTTCTTTATTTTATTGCCCATTTGTATAAATGAAAATAAAAGCGCATTAGCTTGTAATATCAAAAAAAAAACAATTTATGGCTTTGTAAGACTTTTTTTATTTTTGTTTTTGTCGAATTGATACAATTTGATTTATATTAATTAAATTAATTGAACTTCTGGGTCAATCTGATGATATACAAATTGGTTTATAGGAGATTAAACATATACTCGGCTGTGTTACAAATCCTGTATATAAGTAAATTGAAAATACAGGTGTATAGTTGAATTATACAATATTATATATTTTTTGAAATATATTTGTTTGTAAAAAATAAATTTTTTTCTATTTTGTAAGCAATATGGGAATATTTTTGATCGTAATAATTATGTCAGTAAAAATAAATATTTATTGAATACAATCAAGTTAGGAATTGTTTTGCAATGTTATTTGTTATGACGTTTTTTTTTAAACAAAATAAATTGGATGTTAAAAACAGGATTATGTTAGAAGGTTTTTTTTTTAAGAACTCAATGAGAGAGAAAAAAAACACTATCGTCTTATTCTATCTTTCCTTTAAGTTTATTTGCCTCGCACGTTCATTTTATTTTTGGCGGAAGAATCGATTTTCAGTTTAAAAATTAAAGGAAATCTTATTATGTCACATGAAAGAATTTAGTTTCTATTTTTTGAAATTTGGATTAAAAATTAATTCTTTTATCGAAAATAATATATATATATAATAGGAGAATGTTTGAAGAATTAATTTTTTTAAAATTGATGTTTAGAAATATATTTTTTTCTCTGTAAATTATAATATACATAAAATAAGTGAAGTTATATCGATTACTTGAGATAAATTTAAAACCTTAAAGATTTATATATATTACTGAGAGATGGGAATAATTTAGAGAATTGCAGGAATCTATTTTCGCATAGTTGCTTGAAATTTATTGAATAGCTGTCATGGGAAAAGTAAAATCCCATATTGAACTTATCAATTTCTCTCTAATTAAAATGTCGAATTTGATTATACGCGAATAATGGATAATATGTAAGGTGATTTATGATAATTATTCAATGTTTATAATTTTTTTTTCTTTGTTTATTAATATTGTACATTTAGAAAGAGAAAATGAATATTGTCCTTAAAGGTTTTGAAACACACGTTTAAATGAACGCATTTTATTTATGTTTTAATTCAAAGCCTATTTATATAGTTAATTGATTTTAATTACCTATTATTAACTATATTAATAATAATAATAATAATAATATAATAATATAACAATATTATGTTTCAAACGTTTAAATAAACGAGGTTATTTTTTTTACTGATAATTAAATGTATAATTAAATATAGTACTAAAAAATAAAATATTCCAACTTTTTATTTCTTCAATTTTTTTTCTTTTTTATAAAGAATTTTATTTTTTGTTTATATAAAATACTTTATTTGTATTTTCTTTTGTATAGAAAACTATTTTTTTTTTGTAAAATAACTTAATTTTTTTTAGTATAAAAAACTTTATTATTTTTTGTATAAAAAACTTTATTTGTATTTTTTTTGTATAACAATAACTTTATTTGCATTTTTTGTTCTATAAAAACTTTTATATCTCTTTCTGTCTTTTTTAAATAAAAATTTTATATTTGTATGGAAACATTTTCATTTTTAAATTTGAAATACGAGAAAATTGGAATTGATGTTTCTGAGAGTATTAAAAAGGATAAATAATAAAAAAAAAAGAAAAAAAAATAGAATTGTGTGCAACACGTGCTTGCGAGTATTATTCACTCACGAGGTTTGGCTGCGACACGTAATGTCTGTCGATAATAGACAGCTTATTGTGACATTCAGTACTGTTATTCTATGATAGGATTCATGAAAACTGGTCTACAGAAATCCTTTTGCCATCGTCGGTGCTAACTATGAATAGAAACACGTTTGAATTAGACATATTCATTGAGACTTGTCGTACAGTTATTGAGAAAGCTTGATCAATTCCGGTGACCTATATTTTTATTTTATTGCTCTTTTTTTAATTATTTTTTTTAATTTCCTTTTTTATTTTTTATTTATTGATTTTTTTTCTATTTATTGATTTTTTTCTATTTATTAATTTTTTTCTACTTATTGGTTTTTTTTATTTATTGAATTTTCTTCTTTTTGTATTGACTGGATTTTTATTCTTTTATGGTATTTATTTAATTTTTATTCTTTTATGGTATTTATTTTAAATTTTGTAGCCTTTTTAGGGTTTTTTTTGTTCTTCTTTCCTTTTTTAGTATTTTTTCTTTTGTTCCCTTCTTTTTTTTACTTTTTTTAGTTTTCTGTTTTCTTCTTTTATAGTATTTGTTGTATTACTTCTTCTCTATTTTAGAAAACTTTTTGCGAAATAAAAGGAATCTTGGAAGAAAAATTTTATAGGCTATATATTTGGTATATTTTTAGTGTATTTTCAAGAGTTTTTTTAGTTAAAAGTATTCACAAAGTGGTTAAGTCTCATCCAGATTAATTATGATGAAGCCATTATTATGTTTTAAATATTCATTCAACATTATTTTTCAGATTATGTATTTAGATTAATTTTTTATTTACTCATAAAGAAAAAAGGCATAACAAATTTATGCTTCTAAGGTCCCTGTTTTAAAATTTTAATTTTTTTTCAATTTTTTCGACATTCAATTATTTTTTTGTGCAACGAAATGTATACAGACCATACAATTTAAAATTTTGTCTTGTAAATTGTGAATTATATCAAGTTTCAGAATGTATGCGCGTATTTTGTGTTAAAATTTTTGCAAAAGCAAAATTCTCCTATAAACATCTGTATATAATAATTATAACGGCTGTTTTGCATCGTACACTCAATGATTTATAATGCAGTCGTATATTTTGAGTTTGTACATGGATATAAGTAAAACAGTTACGTAAATGCTTTTTTTGTTTTTTGTATCTCTTATAAGCTGCGCACAAATATGGCATATACATGCTCTTAAACATAATTCTTTACTGCTCAAGAAAATTTTTATTTTTATAGCAGCAGAGAAAAAAAAAACTTGAAACATTAAAAATAATAATTTTCTTTACTTTATTTAACTATTTTAATAATTATTTTTAAAAAAACTGAATTTTAGTATACACTTTTTAAAACTATGAATAAAATTCCCTATTTTGAGTCACTTATCGGTCCTTCGATGAATTATAATTTATAAATATTTGTATTTACTATAAAATATGGTTTATAAACTCGAAAGTTCTTTCCTTTTACCGAAAAGCAAAATAAACATAAAGAAATTAGTCTCGTGTTGGTTTTCTACTTTCTAAGGCTGGTTTTAGATATAGTATTCTTCTTTTTCGATTGAAAAATTGCCTCTTAATGTTATAGTTGGTGCGAGTGATTTTTTTTTTCGATTTCCGGAGAGTATAACCTGTTGACGTGTTTCACAAGCTATAATAGTGGAAAGAAAATTTTCTTAATTGAAAAAAAAGGTGCTTAACGAGGAATAAATGTTTATTTTGTCCTATAGGAAACTTTTAACTGAAGTTTACTATGACTTTAATTTAAAATTGTTTTCCGTGTTTTTTAATTGCATTTGAGAAAGAAAGACATTGTTTTTTTATATTAAAAAGAAAGAAGCAGTTTGCAAAATGTTTGCCGCCATGGTGCTTCATAAGCATTATAAGAACTATAACAATCATCATCATCATGCAAGCAATAATAATTCTGTCAGTGTTTGTAATAATATCAATAACAATAATCATGTAAATAATAATAATATTAATAACAACAACAACAACAACAACAACAACCGGTCTCTCAATTCTAAAGAGGTGAGTCGAATACAGTTCTAAAAATATTCTTCTAAATTCTATTTCTCTTAATAGTTTGTGTTTCCACCTTTTGTACCTCCATTTATCTGATGCTCTTTTTTCAAAAATGTTTGAATTTTCCCACCGCATAATTTATGTAATTTCCGAATGAGAAATTTTTGTGTTTTCTTTTGTGGCACGCACTTTAATATGTGTGAATAGAAGGGGAATATTTTTGAAAATTAGAATTTTTGTTCCTTATCATTAGAAATATTAGAATTTTTGTTCCTTGTAATAATTGTCTGTGGGAAAATGAATATGAGACAGGATTGAAGGAGGTTGAGCTTTTAAACCTATACGAGAGAAGGTGAAAGAAAGAGGGGAACTTAGAATTTAAATGAATTAGTATAAAGGTATATAGTTGATCTTTAAACCGGATCTCACCTCGTAGGAAATTCATGCAAATGAAGGTACCAGATTAAATTCCTCGTGCCTTCGTTTCTCTAAAGACAAAGATGCTTGTGAAAAGTTGATTCTTTCAATAAATTTATACCCATTTGCAAGTAATTGATATTTTTGAACCTATAAATCCAAAAAAGCGGAAAAATCTTGGTTTGAAATGATTGTTTCGCACTGTTTGGATAAAGTTTTCCATGACTCACACTATAATCAGAAGTATAATTTAGTGTTTCCTTAAAAAATCTTTATTTACAATGTTAAATTATGAATCAATACATTCATCATAGGACATTATTTAATAATTCCAGTTCGAAAAGGCCTAATGGGATATTAAAGGACGTGAATTGGCACAAAACGTTGCTGTAATATTAATAATAATCATCAGGCATTGCTAATCGAGACAATATTTCACTTGTGTAATAATACGAAATCATATTACGGGAATAATTGTGTATATTTTTCAGGAAAATTATAGCTTACGTAAATTCTTCCGCATTATAAAATGCACTTTTGTGTTTGTATATAAATATGCTTCCTGTGAGGTCAATAACAGGAAAAAGTTGGTCAATTACTACCGGAGATGATGATTGAATGTGTGAATGACATGATATGTGTAATATACAATCTCTTCCTCTCTCTGACACTATCCATCCTATGTAGATAAGGTATTTTTATTTCTCCTCTTTTGAAAATAGCCCTGTGGTGTACTGCAACGAAGCTTTGGTGTATGAGTTTGCCTATGGGACGTGATCTAATAAACAAAGTTTGATGAAATTTGCGGTATGGACCCCCAAAGTTTATGTATCGAAAATAATATTAGTGCGGTTTGCGAACTGTGTGCTTGGAGTATGTTTTTTGCACTGTTGTGACCTCGTCAAATGCCAAAGCGACATTTGAAAGGGACTTTTCTTCTAATACCAACAACTTTCAATTTTATTCAATTTTTATCGACGAGGCAGAATGTTTGAAAATTGTTTTAGTTTTGGAATTGTATTTGACCTGAATAGCCTGGGAGGTTAGTTTGAATTGAATTGTTATGATTGGCTTAACATTGAGTCAATATAATACTAATGTATTTAATAATACGGCATTATTAAACAGTTTGTGTGGGACTAGCTTCCGTGTTTCACGTTTCGGTGCATGCGTAAGCGCAATGTGTTACTGGTTTTAAAACTATAATATAATAATTGTACGTATATATGTGGAGAAAATAAGTATGGAATAGATGTTCTAACATTAGTGTATAACCCTTGACGATAAACTCGTCGTCGCCTTTCACTTCGCTATACTTTACTTCATTATCTCTCTGGTGTGTACAGAGAGTTGTATAGTTGTTGTGCAACGACATTTTAGTTGGAATATTACGAAATGCCATGCCGAGCGCCGCACACCGGGTACCGGTATATGTAATATCATCTATAGCCTTCATTTCTCCTCTTGTGGATTGCTAATGGTCGGAATTTCGTCGTTAAAGTGCATCTCCTATTAGCAATTACTGCTATATAGACAGAGGGAGGTCATCGAGTACGTGCACTTTGCGAGCCATTGACCGCACTTCTCTTTTCTAGTATACCGGAAGTCTTTTTTTATCCATCCGCCTCCGTGACTGTTACAGGAATCAAGCGGAACATCGCGATTACCTTGATGAAGTATTTGCCGCTACTTTATCGATCGTCCCTTGGGTACATCGACCAAACTTTAAAGTTCATTATGAAACACATGTTGCATTTCTGCATCACTGCTTTTTGATTTTTGAAAAAAATTTACCCGTCTTTAGATTAGGAAGAGGATATTCGGATGCTAATGCTTCCTTAGAAGAAGAAGAAGAAGGTTTAGAATTTCTGATGTTGGCTAAAAGTTTGTAGATGTTAGACAAGAAATAGAAAGCTCGAAATATTTGAATAGTTTTCAGCTTTCAACGGATCTGCAGGAACAATTAATTTTGAGTCGTGTTAGGCTTATCGAAGGAAACAAATATGATCCATTCTCTGATAGTAATGTGTCATGAAGAATCAGAAATGGATATTTACAGTAAAAGTTATGTTATTGTATGAAATTCAAGGACATGTATTGTGATTAATAATCGGTTTCATCTTTAAATAAAAGCGAGAACAAGGTTAGTATTTTCCCATCCGACCTCATTGGTTGGAAATCCGTTATGTTGTCCGTAAGAGCGTAAAGATTAAAACCATGGTACCATGCGATATTGATCGTACACACATTTCTAAACTGATAATGTAAGTCTATCGACAAGATTATAGTTGCTTTTACAAGGAATGCAGGTATTAATAATGGGAAAAAAGTCTAATTAATCACTGATTGAATCATAACTTATATGTGTTCGATGCAAGTATCCGCAATTCTTTGACTTTTGTCGTCTTTAATTTTTCCTTTTTCGTGAAAAACAAGTCATGTTAGCACTAGTTTGACTTGTACCAATTGGTAAATAGTGGTACTAATTCGTTTAACAGTAATTATTAGTAGTGATGGTAGAAATTAACCATGAATTAGAAGCCCTTTTTAGAGGCAAAACTGTAAACTAAAAACACATACACAGAATGGTGAACATTATTGTATATATTTTGTCCCTGAATATCGCTCAGGCGTGATGTTGGAGACAATAGAGCATCAACAATGCGATTTCCGGTAAATAGTAAACTGTTTTAATACGGAGATTCAACTGCACCTAGAAATTCGTTTCGTTGCCTTAATTTTCCTTATGTACAATTATCCGTGTCTTTTATGCATAGCGGAAAAGTATATTTTCAATTTTGAAAATAAAAAATACAATAATTATCAACCATCTATTATTACGGAAAAAGAAAACTTTTGTCATAAATTGTCTATTGGATCTTTTAATCATTTTTTTTGACAATGTTTTACAGCTTATAAAAAATATTGTTAATATTAATTACTGACATAAATAATTTACATTTCTTTTCACAAAGGTTTGTGACTAAAAGCGAAATATTCTTCTTTTGTTCTAGGTAAGTCGCAGTATCGTTTTACGAAGTTGAGGAAGTCTGTAAGTTACATTATTATTTTACCGTTTTGTCCAAGTACGTATAAGTTTTGAGATATGTCGTCGCATAGAAATCAGTGCACCGTGAAGAATACATAGTCCTGGTTGGGCTAAAACTTTGAGGAAAAAGGAAAATAAAGAGGAGGAAATAAATTCTTGGGTTAGAAATAAAAATATTCATAGTAGAAAAAATATTTTTCACAGTATTTTTTTTTTTAAGGAAAGAATTTTTATTGACAAGGAATTTAGAGAAACTTAGTCTTCTTTTTTTTTTTAACAAAAAAGAATTGTCCCCGAAAAAAAGGATGCGAGAGTGTTTAGCCCTCACTTTCATGCGAAATATTTCATTTATTCGTGTAAATATGTATACCGTGAGCTAATTTCTCGCCACGGGACCAGGCTTATAACACTGGGTGTCTACTTTCGGTTCTTTCCCACTCCAATATGGAATCAAGAGTTGGAGGACTCCCGCGCCTTTCTTCGCGCGGTGTAGCCGCATGTCAGTACGCGTCCATCCGCAGGTAATAACTGACTGATCGAAGACGACGACGACGACGATCTGAAAATCGAAAAAGAAAAGGATTTATCAATCGATCGAAAAGAAGGCAAATTTTTTTCAGTGACAGTGAATATTTTTACCAAAGAAAAGTGCTGTGTGCCAACGGAAAATCATTAAAATAAGGATTTTAAGGATTCATTAATACATCAAGTATTGATAAATACTTGAGGAAAAAAAAGGATAAAGTGTCCCTCAAAAGAAGAAATTGTGTGTAAAAGATTGTTGAGAAGAGGATTACAATTACAAAAAAAAAAAAAAAGTAAGGCAGTGCATTTTAGGGCACAAGATAATAATTCCTTCAGTGGCTGGATTATGTAGAGCATAAAATGGCTGGTGCCGCAGCCTGCGGGCGTTGTAGGCGCGGAAAGGCAAACAAGCAAAGATAAGAGCATTGAAGTTACACTCTATGCCAGCAATAAATTTTTTCAAACATTAAAGTCTCCTGTTTTTAAATTTATAAATACTTGAAAACAAGTTTTATTTGATTCTCATTAAAAATAAGGTCTTAAATATGTCCCCGATTTTTTTAAATCGACTCTGAATGTTTTTTGTAGAAATTAGGGTTTTTTGAAATGTTTAGGAACATGTGGGTTAAAACGGTACGAATTATAAAATCTAGGTACATACAATTCTTTTTTTTAAATTATTATTAGTAAGAACTGGATTCGTAAATTAAATACAATGTTTGTAATTTTTCTATGAAGATAATAGGTTGTTGGCATTTGGAAACTTTCAATTTGCCATCGTTTTAGTCTAATACACTTTCTGAATGAGGTTAATAAACATATAGTGGTTTATGACAAATATGGTTCATGCCATTCCTTATGGCAAAAGTCATTCATTTTTTTTAACCGTGTAATTGATTTATCGCATTATTGGCGAAAAAGATAGAATTCTGCAATCTATAAGTATCGTATAGTATTTATAATTACATTCCTATAACAGCAAAGTTGGATTTATGTTCGAAAAAGTTTATCCTGTTTGGTAGTGTGTGTGTTTTATATCCGTTTTGATTTCGTTGACTCACGGGAAAATGTTTGTATCACTGATTTTCGAAACTTGTTTGTTCCTTTTTTTACAGTTTGTTAATTTTTCTTTATGTATAGAAGCAACTCTTATCGAATGTATTTTTAGTTTTCTTTTCTGTATATTTTCTCTAGATAAGATTCTGTTAAAAATAGAATGACAAGTATGTGAAGAATTACTCTCAGGCTCTTGAATTATTTAGAAGTCAATTTCCTTTGACTTTTGAACGAAAAAATTCTTTTATTTGTATATTAAGTTTCGTAAGTCTATAGGAATGATGAATTGAGACAGAAAGAATTTATCAAAATTGTTGCGAAGCAATGTTTTTCTTGGTATTAATTTTTCCATACAGAAAAACTGTGGAGAATTGAATCATCGGTTGAGAGTAATGCAATAAATACACGTTATTATGTATTTAATTGACATAGCAATGAAGAAAAAGTTGAATGGAATTTTTAAAATGTTAAATTTACATGTGAAACACTTTTCTTTTGGAATACTTGAAATCACTAGGATAGAAATATTTTATAATAACCGTAGTAGTAAATACATAGTGATGTTTCGAATATTCGGATTATTTAACGATGAAGTAAAAGATCATTAATGAGTTCTTTGACAGACTTTCTTCTCTCTATTTTTATACGCATCGGAAATTGGAATCTCTTTTTCGAAAGAGCTGGGAAATATTATTTTTCAAATATTAGGTACCTTTGTAGCTAGTATCGGAATCAAATCCCTCTTGCAAGTAAATCTATTATCTTATCTGTTATTCATAAAAAAATTTTCGAATTTAAACAGACGATATTTTTATTTAATTTTTATTTAGCTATTGCATTTTGTTTTCCGATTGTGATTCGAAATATCATGATGGGCTTTTGAAGAAAATATCTATGTAATTATTACATTGGTCAGCCTCGCCTTTGGTCTAATTTTTAATTACATTGAATCCATATGGGAAGAAGTTTCATGTAATGATTTTTACAGTCAATCAGAAATTGCGGTAGAAATTCTAATTGATTACGATTGGTGTCTTATTGCTTACGCGAGAACGAGTTTCTTTAAATCGCTTTTCGCTATCCTGTAGGGTACACACATATTATGTCTCGAGTTAACTTGTGCTGTACTTGTCCATTTACTTTCACTATGTTTGAGAAAGTGAAAGACACCAAGTGACCGAACTCTTATATAAATTAGATGTTATTTCTTCTACAACTGAGAGAGGAAAAAACTAGATTTGAAAAAAAAGTTGTTGAAATATGAAAAAACTTGAAGGAATCATATATAAAAATCGGTTCTGAATCCTTTCGAAAATGTTTTTTTTGTACCAAACGTTCTTATTGCTTTGGACGTACGGTGTACAAATCTAGTTGGTGCAGAAATTATATTAATAATGATAGGCTTTTGTGAAATTAGATATTTAATGGGACAAAAATTTTGATAAACATATCTTTGTGTGGAGAGGCATTAAAAATGTGTAATGGCGAAAGTCTCATTTTCCACAAGTTTTTTATGTTTGATTAACTTTTCTTCTGAATAACATTTACTGACTTTTGTCACATACACGCACATTTTACTCTCTTTTGCCTTTAATTAAAAGGAATTTGAGTTAACTTTCAGTTTCAAGGTCTTGAATTGTTAAACATTCAACGTGCAAATATGCCGATGTGCGCGCACTTAACAAGATACTCTTCTTTTTGTTCATGTTGATATCATTCCCACATGACAAATGAGGAATTTGCTTTTCTAATTCCACCTCTCTGTTGGTAGTAAAAAATTAAACAGAAAGTTTCATCTCTTTAGGGAAAAAAAGAATCAAAATCAAACTTTAAAGTTATGGAACTATTATTTGCAATAACAAATTATATAGTCTTGCGCGTGGAGCGTTTTTCGAGCATATGGTTGGGGGTAACAATTAAAACAGTTTATTTTGTGTCGGTTTTTGAAAAATGTAGGAAAGTGGAAAAAGAGAAGTTACTTGTATAGCCTTCGGCGTAGAGTGTGAGACAGAAGCAATGCAGAAGATACAGTTACAACTTTTTCTCCTGACTCCTTGATGCTTAAGCTTCTTTCTTCAAGGTTACGACAAAGGAAATCCTCTCTTAACACTAACGCACACTTTACGGTTGATGATGCAAATGCGTTCCATTGTTATTCTTTTCAACGATGGAGAAAAAATATCATCGACAATCGGGAGATAATTTTATGATTCATATGCATAAGCACATGTTCATCATTATAAAGATTTTTACCATATTTTTTTCCCCCAGTGCTTAATTGTAGTTTTTCGATAGTGTTGAAAATGAGATTTCCCCAAAGAAATTGGGTTTGAAAGGAAATTTTTTTTTCTTTCTTCCTTCGTAAAGTAATATTGAAGACCTTCTCATTTTTGATGAAAATGTAAAAAATGTTATTCTTGCAGTATGGGTGCGTAGAAAAAGTTTTTTCTGCTAAAATGCAAAATTATGGGCGTTTGTTGTCATTGTCTCACTCCCTCTATTGTTCTATAAAAGGACGTGTCACAATTATTTTCACATGTTGCCTAATAAAGCGATCCTTTCATGAAATCACCTACGCATCACGATTAGCAATTAGCAATGACAGTTAACATCTGTCAATAAATTGAATCCCGCGGGCTCGAAGGAAGTTACGTGACTCTGTACATACAATGTTGTCTATTACCTATTAATTATTTAACTTATTTTCAGTTCTCTGTATTATTATTTTTTTCCAATGTATTTTATCCTTTCGTGACTCTTCATTTATCACAGAGGTTATAAATAATTTAACAGGAAAATTTCACTTGTATACTGTTCATTCGAATTATTAAACGAATCTTTTGCTTTTGATTGTAGTTTATTTCCAAATTGTATCAAAGATGATGTGATCTTTACCAAACATCGTAATCGTACGGAAACTTTTCTATTTTACTAGGTATTTGTGAAAATATACCTTACTGCATTTTGAAAGAGTAGTTTTCAGCTTAGAATTTTAGGGAATTTTTTTTTTTTTTTGATTAAAAAAATAATGTTTCGAGAGTGAAATATTGAAAATTGTGATGACTAATTGCAAATTCTCACCGTAGGGAGAACAATGAACCGTTTTCCTCGTCGATGTTGACTCCCTCTTTATTGTTTAGTTAATATTTCCTTATGTCTATAAATAGATTGCATAATAGCTCTCAATAGATTTTTATGAATTTATAATTTTTTCCCGTCACATGCGGAATTGGTTTCTTTTTTCAATAACAGTCATTTTTTATTTGCTAGTCGTTGCAATTTGATAAAGAAGCATTTTTTTTTTGCAAGGGAATTATTTTGTTGTTCTTGAAATTTTTGGTTACAAGGCAATAAAAAAAAAGAATGAGAGTATGGCTCTCTTGCAAAAAATGTGAGACAAATATTTTTCTTCCCCCTCTTTCTTCTTTGATATATATACGAATATTTTTTAACACACACACACGTCGATATATTGTAGAAATTTGAAAGATATTTCGTAATATTTCTTTTTTTTCAACACGGAAATGATCACCTTGAAGTAATATTCGAGCGTAACAATGAGTGTCTGTATGTCTCTCTCGGAAATATGATCAATCGAGAATAGTTACATGTCTACAATTTTTTTTTCTCAATCGATAAAAGAATCTAAACCTTGACGAAATAATATTGTTTTTTTTCCATTACTCACTCGCTTTGATTTCATTGGAATTTTTTTGTCGCACACGATTAATTTGATAATTTTAATTGTAATACAACTTTTCACGTAAACATGATGATAAAAGGAACGAGGAAAAAATTTATTTTTTCGAGTTTTTTTCTATAATTATTATGGTTTAGATTTTCGTTGTTTTTTTTAAAGGAACTTGTTTTCGATATTGAAAAATTTTGTTTTCCTCCAACCGCACACAGATGTTTGCGCTTTATTTTTTTTTGCAAATAGATTACTTTGTTTATAAGTTCGACTTCGGAAATTTCTCTGCACAATATTTTCGAAGAGAAGTATTTGCATTCTTTTGTAAAGAAATATTTTTCTTTATTGAAAAAATATTTTGTAGCTTCAAACTTTTTGGGGTGTAAATTTATTAGTCGTGAATAAAAAAAATGATTGCTTTTTTTATTCGATATTAATTGAAGTGAGTGTATTGTGGGACAATTATTATTATTATTATTATTATTATTATTATTATTATTATTATCGTGATATATTAATCTAAAGTGACGGCGTGAAGAGGCAAACGGATGTTGATGAATTTCAATCGAACGGTGATGTGGAGCAAATGAGAGCGGTACGATACGACACCATTGCACTGAATATTCATCAAGGTGAACTCGTTTTCGTATTGAATTTGAATCACGTCCATAGAGAATCGCGAGAGATCGTTCCTCGTGCTTGACCACTTCCTGAAAAAAAAAACTTTTCCCCCATTAAAATATACGATCGCAGTGTATATATTCTCTCATTAACATATAGAGTCATAGACCAACTCTCTTTCTCTAAAAAATACTCTTATTCCTTAAATATTAATTTCATGCATTATATAAAAACAATTTTTTATTCTTATTTTCCTTTTTCAAACTATTTTCATTCGTTTAAATAAAAAAAAAAAAATTGTTAAATTTTAAATACACTCTTTTAAATTTTTATTCAGTGTTTTATTTTCCTTTTTTTTTTTTGGTAAATTTGAAAATTGATATTTTGTTTAATAAGCTCTCGCGCAGGTAAATTAATCTCGATATTATATACGGGAGGCAAATGAAATTTTCCAATAAACGTGAAATTTTAAAGCGTATAAAAGTGGAATCTAATCTCTACCTGTGAATTTTTTTTTTCTTCACTCTGTGAGATTATAAAATTCATGATAAGCGTGCGTTAGTGATAAGGAGAGCGTATATATTTTTTTTTAAATATAAATCCCTTTTGGTAGAATGCTGTGGCCATTATCAATCGTTTAATTACATCATTATTTCAAATACGTACGTACGCTACTGTCGAAATTAAAAAATTAATTTTTATATTCGAAATTAATAAAATAAAGAAGGATAGAAGGAAAAATATAATTCAGTCACTGGTGGAGTATATTTAAAAGAATAAATCTATTTTCAGTGCAAAGAATTCTACAATTTGCTGCTTAAACATTATATGGTGATCGACATTAGATAAAAAAAAAGAACTGTGTAAAATGTATTATTATTCAACAATTTTGTTTTCTACGATAGTGAAAAGAAATTGTGTGTTAAAGTGATTTTAAAATTGAGAGAGAGAGAGAGGGAAAAATGAGTAAAAGTAAACGAAAGTGATATTTGACAAATTGTCTCTTCGCGAAAAAGAAGTTTTGATTGTTTTTTTTTTTTTTTAATATTAAAAAAAGGAGAAGAAGAAAAAGCAAAAAAAAAATGCGAAACGGAGTTCAATCGCAACAAACGGCCGTGATGGCACCGCCACACCTGAATGGCTCAGCTCAATTCATTTCCGGCGGATATGTCGGCTATTTGTCGCGACAACCTTGGGGTCAGTATCAACCCCAAATTCATCGAAGTGGCGGCAGACCTTTATCGCAACCACCGGCACCGCCGCCTCCAATCTCCAAGAAAGATATCCAAAGACCCCTTTCAATGAATTTGAAGAACTCCTCTCTTCTTCCGTTTCGTACGGCATCGCACAGAAGTGCAACTCCATCGGTGAGTTGAAAAAGAAAAATTCAAAAAAAAAAATTATTTTTATTTATTTACAAGAATAAATTAAATAATAACTTTTATACTCTCTAAATCTAAATTAGTAGAAAGTTACTAATGAAATGGTGAAAAGTCGTCGACTAAATGATTTAGTAATAATTCTACTAACAATTAGTAAAATTTGACTAATTGTTAGTAGAGCGTTACTAATTGATTAGTAGAATTCGACTAACAATTAGTAGAACTGTTTTATTAATAGTCGATAAAACAGTTTCACTAATTCATTTAGTGAAGAAGTGACTTTTAATTAGTAGAATTCTACTAAAACATTAGTAGAATTTTACTAAAAAAATTAGTAATATTCTACTAATTAAAAAGGTGAAAATTCGTTCATGAAAACTACTAAAAATTAGTAAAATTTTACTAATTCTTAGTAGAATTCTACTAATTCAGATTTAGAGAATACAAAAGTTGTTATATACTCTCTAAAATTGAATTAACAAATTTTTTTTATCAATTTGAATTACTAACATGACTTTAGTAAATTTTCCTAGAAAAATTACACCAAAAAAAAACCTTTAACTGGAACAGTGATAACATTCGCTAAAGTAGCGAAAGTATTCGTTGAAATAGCGAAAATATTCGTTGCAATAACTGTACATTTTGTTAATATAGCGAAATTAATGTAGTTGTTCCAGGTGAAGATTTTTTTTTTCTTGTAGGAGAAATTAATATTTGTTTAGTAAAATTTACTATAATTAAACATCAAAAAAATTTGCACCCAAAGAAATAAGTAATTAAAACCAAATATAACTTCTATTTGTCAGCTCAGGGAGCTTTTTAGAATTCATAAGATTTCAGTTAAAAACAGTAACAAAAATAGTTTAATTTTTGAAAATTTACAAAATAATGATTGCAGAATACCAATTATTTTCAAAAAAAATAAAATTCTTAGCAAAAATTCAATATAGAAAAAACAATTTTCGCGAAAATTTCAATAATCTTTCTAAGTATTAAAATTCTTCCCCAAAATTCAATTATGTTCAAAAAAATTTTTTAAACATACCGTGAGATAAGTTTTAATTATCTTTATAAATTATAATAAATTTCTTCAACGAAATAAAAACGCAGAAATTAAAAATAAACAGTTCCTTATTAGGTGTATATTAAAATTATTAAAATATTGAATAATAATGTTAATTAATATTAAGAAATAAAATATGAAATAAATCTTGAATTATTTTCAAAAAATTTTCTCAATTCTATGATTTTTAATATTTACTATTTTAATAAACAAAAATAATTCAATATCGTTTAAACGAAATATTTCATTAATATAGTAAAAATTTTACAACAATTTTATTATTTACACTGAAAAAAAATTATTTGATTCTAATAACCGATTATTTGACTATTATCAAATAAATATTTACTTGAATCAAATAATTTTTATTTGAATGAATTAAATATTATTTGCTTCAAATACTGAAATATTTTATTCAAATACAATTTATTTGATTTAAATAAAAATTATTTGATTCAAGTAAATATTTATTTGATAATAGTCAAATAATCGGTATTTTGAATCAAATAAATTTTTTTTTCAGTGTACAATTTATTTATTCATGAGTAATAAAACTCTCAGCACAGAATTATTTTTCATACAATTTTAATTCAAATCCGCACGAAAAATGTAATTATTTTTAAAAATTTTATTCAAATTCATCGAATGATTCAATTGTTTAAACATTTTTTGATAAAATTCTTTATGAGAATTTAATTTTGAAAAATAATAAATTATTTCAAAAAAACAAAAATTTATTTACTTATTTGAATAATTCAATTCGAGTAGAATTTTCTAATAAAAATTGATTTAAAAATAAATTTATAGTTAAAACATTAAATAATATTTGAATTAAGAAAAAAATTGTTGTTTAAATATTTTTAAAAATTATCTTCAAAATTGCAATTTTCATTGTAAATAATAAAATTCTTCTCTAAAATTCAATTATTTTAAAAAATTTTATTAAATTCGAGGAAAAGTTTTAATAAAGTTCAAGCAAGAATTTTCTTTAGAAATAATAAAATTCTTCTCTAAATATTCAATTATTTTAAAAAAATGTCTTTGTTAATTATATAATTCTTTTGTTAAATTTAATTATTTTCAAAAAATTTTAATACAATTCAGGGAAAAGTTGCTATTATTTTCAATAATTTTAAAAAAATTGTAGGAAAAATTTCAATTATTATTTTTGAAAAAGGTATTAAATTTACTAGCAACGATTTTCTTTGGAAATAATAAAATTTTCTCTAAATATTCAATTATTTTAAAAATATTTAATAAAATTCAGGGCAAAAGATTCCAATTATTTTCAAAAAATTTAATCAAATTTAAGAACAATTTCAATTATTAAAGACAAATTTTATTATGCTTCTAGGAAAAATTTTATTTTATAAAAAAATGAAATTTTTCTTGAAAACTTAATTATTTTTTTTTTAATTCTGGGAAAAATTTTTAATATTTTTCTCAATTTAATGATTCTTTCTCTAAATTTGAATCAGTTAGAATTAATTGATATTTCAGTAAATTTTTGTTGACTGATTCAATTAGTCATGTTTGACTAATTTTTCATTTATTTATTTATTTATTTATTTATTATTATTTTTTTTTGTTATTGCAAATCAGTTATTTTTAACTCATTCAGAAGCAAAAAAGTTGCTAGTCGAAACTATAATTTTAAAACTGAGATTCAAATTAAATGTTTTAAAAATTTCTGTATTTTAATAAAATTTTCCAGAATAATTCAATTATTTAAAAAAAAAACTTTCTCATTTTTTATGAAAATGTACAAAAATTTGATAAAATTGTACCTACGAAATATATTTAATTATATATTCTAAGTAAAGGATCATGAGAATTGCATTTAATTTGAAATTCAATTCAATATAAATATTAAAAATATTTTCCGCATTTATATAATAAAATTTTTGTTGTATATCATTTTGTCGCACTTTAGAATTTTCTCCCATATATATACATAATGAATATTTCCTCGCGTACAATTTATAAGATTATTCCGTCATGAAAATTATATTAATAATTCCTTGTTTCGAAATGCTCATGATTATTCATAACTTTTTGATCACGATATGAGCTGAGAACGCGAATGCATTTTTCCTCTCGCGAATCTTTAGTCAAAGAGTCAAGAAGAGTACCGGTATAACAGGATCGAGAAAGACCGTAAGTGACTCGTCTCTTGCATTTCATTAAAAAAAAAGAAAAAAAGGAAATTTTTTTTTTCTTTTGACGTAAGATTGAAAACAAGGCCCACACACCAAGGTCGAATATTCATTTTATACGTCACGCATTTAATATATTGATTATTATAATTTTTCTCATTGTAGAAAGTATATCTAATTTTTTTTCTTTTAATTTTTTTACGAGTTTGTGAGTCAGGAAATTTTTATTGATCGTCATTAAGGAAATATTTTGAGAAGAATGTTTCTAAAGTTTCGAACATTCGAGACAATATATTTTTGTCCATGTTTACTTAGGGAAACATTTTTTTTTTAAATTAAATTTTCGTTATTAATAAATTTACACTAATATTTTTTTTGTAGATTACAAAAATATTGGAGCAGAAAGAATGGTTAAAAATATAAAAGTTGTGGTGCTGACAAATATATATTGATTGACGCAAAATTATTAATTTTATTTATTTTATTAATTTGATTAACTTTATTAATTTGATTAATTTGATTAATTTTATTAACTTTATTAATTTTATTAATTTTATTAATTTTATTAAGTTTATTAATTTTATTAATTAATAAAAAAAATTGAATGGAAATAAATGTGAACTTTTGGAACTATTAAGATGATAATTGCGTTATATTCTTTTTTTACGCACCGACTTAAAAATATTTTATTTCAATTAGGTATTTAAATTGGAAGCGAGATTATTTAGTGAAAATTTAACTTTACTGGAAAATTCGTAGTATAGTTGAAGTTTTATGAGTCGTAAAAATGCGAAGAAAAACAAAACTAACTTTAGGATATTATCTGTATAGAGACCCATGAGGAAAATCACAAAAGTTAAGTGTTAAAGTGAAGTTTTTTTCCTTTCCTTTAAAAAAGAAAAAAAAACTCCTTTTATGGACCATTCATTAACGACAACACTGTGGAAAGATAATCCACAGATAACAGACACACATTTTCTCTCAAACAAGAATAATCTGCCTTACAGATTTCATTTGCGGTTGCATATTGTATAATTATTTTAACTATATCATTTACCTTTCACTATAATATTTTAATTTTCTCCTTGCAATTAAATTTTCACTTTATTTCATTTATTTTATATTTAAAAAGACAAATTAGATTTTATACATATTAAATAGTTTTTAAATATCGACAAAAAAATTGTAACATATTTTTTTAACAGAATAAAATTTGTTTTTTAAACTTTATTTTTCAATAATACAGTTTAATTATACGACTGTAGGCGCATTTTCTATTTTTTATTTATATTTTATTTTCTATTTTGAAAATTAAGATAAGTATAATTATTGGAAAGGGGAATTTTCATAATATAAAATCTACATAAAGTAATAAAAATGTAGTTTCTTTAATATGTAAAATATATGTAATTTTTTTGTATTATTTCCTATCACAAGTTGATTGCTTTTCTGATATTTAAATGTTAATAAATAGGGAATTGTAAAATAAATAATAAATATAAAGTGAAAGTGAATAAATATATGCGACTGTCACGAGAGAATATTTGGAAATGTCACGAAATAATTAATGATAATGACTTCTGTATTGAAAAGGAAATTGAACGCAATAATAAATAATAATAATCTATATCCGTCAGTCAAAAATGTTGTCTACCTGTCAATACTCTTTATACATTAGACATAAAGAAAATCTACATTGTCATGATTATTATTTTCATATAGGAAATTAAAAAAAAAAGTGGTAGAAAAATATTTCTTTCTGTTATTATTTATTTATTTTATTTTATAATGATAACAAAATTATTATTATTACCGATTATTTCTTTTTTGAAACAAAAAACGTAATTATAATTACTTTTCTTTACAAAAAATTGTATTTTTTTTTTTGTAAATATATATTTAATATATAAATTAATAAATTAATTGGTAATAAATTATTTTTGTACAGACGAATTTTTCGATTATATTATGCAATTTGTATGTGAAAATGTAAAATAAAATAAGAGAAAAATTGTTTTTTGTAATAATAAAATAATGAAGAATTTTTTTTTTCTGTTCCGCAGAAGGTGGACTCTGAACTGATATTCACGAAGCAAGAGCGAATTGGAAAGGGAAGTTTTGGCGAGGTTTTTAAAGGAATCGACAATAGAACACAACAAGTTGTTGCCATTAAAATCATCGATCTCGAGCAGGCTGAAGATGAAATCGAAGACATTCAGCAGGAGATCATGGTCCTGTCACAATGTGACAGTCCCTTTGTTACCAAATACTTTGGATCTTACCTCAAGGTTGGTTTTTTTTATTTTTTCTATTTTCTTTTTCAAAAAAAAAAAAAGGAAAAAATGTCCAAATAGTTTTTATTTATACTAATTAATAATAAAATGATAATAAATAAAAAAAATACTAAAATCATTGGTTTTAAATAGAAATAACTTATATATACTTGATTACAATAAAAATTTGGTGCGTGTGTAAAAAAATAAAAAAAGAGGGAAAAAAAAATTTGTTTGCGTACCTAAATGTAAATTTTGTCAAAAAGTAAAATCGTTTATTTGAAGTAAATTTCTTTTTTTCCGTTTCGCACAGTGAGAAGCGAAAAAAAATGATTCCTAAGAAATGTCACGTAAAGAGATTATCATTCCATACGGAACAGAGGAATTTTTTTTTTATTTTTTCTCTCCCGTATAGTCTTTATTGTATAAAATATATACAAATCACTATATAACTCCATATTGAGGCTCTGCGCGAAGTTAACTTTCTGCATGCGAATTATTTCGTTAGTATTCCCTTCGTCGTTTTCGTTGAACTATCGATCTTGCACTGCACTGCATATTTTTCTTTTGTTTTCGTATATATATATACATATAAAGAATTATTAAAGTGAAGGGGGGGGGGGAGAAATAAATAAAAATCAAATTTCTCCAAAGAATAATAAATTTTCTTTTCTTTTTTTTTAATTTCAATAGTATTGAAAAATAATTCAATAATAGAAATTGAAAATTGAATTTAGTAATTTAATTATCATATAATATTATGATAGAAATTCAACTTATATTGTCAAAATTGGTGAGAAATTAGAGCAAATGGAGATCGAAATTTCTTTATTTTGATAGGAGAGAAAGTTTTTTTTTTCTTTTTCAAAAAAAAGGGAATGAATAAAATGAGTGATTTAATGTATGAAGTAATATGAGGTAAAAAAATCTCGATTGTTAATGAGGTTCTGGGATTTAATAATACACATTATAACCTAGTTACGTTTTATTGAAAATTAATACGGACAAAGTGTATAATGTGTGCGAGACTTTGACATCACTAAAAATAATCTTTATTGATTTCATACTTGAGATACAACAAAAGAGTCTTTTAGTTATAAATTAACAAAAATTCGATTCTATCTTTTATTAAAAAAAAAAAAAACTAACCGCTAAATTGTGTTTAATTATTTAAAAGTGTACCGCAAAGAAAGAGAGATTATTAAATTCTTTTCTATTGAAAATATAATACTTTTTTTTTGTTATCATTTTCGTCTAATATTAATTCTCTTTTTTTACTTTTTTATTTATATTTTATTTTTAATTTTATATTTATTGTTTATTATACACTCTCTAGATCGAAATTATAAGTGTAAAAAGTGGTCCACTAATTAAAATTTACTAGTAAATAATATTTACTATTAATTGTTGGTAAAATTTACTGATTCAAAAGCAAAAATTCAGGATTTATTTTTTGTTCTTGAATTAGTCATATTTACTAATTTAAATTTAGAGAATTGATTTTAATTAGTGGACGACTTTTTGCTATTATAATTTTTAGTAATTTTCCACTAAAACTTTATAGTAAAAAATGTTTAAATATATAAATAGTATCATTTTGATTTTTACTAATTCAAATTTAATGTTTATGTAGTTCTAAAGTTTTTATATAGAGAATATAATTTTTTTTAAAAATTGAATCGATTTGATAAAAAAAAATTCGGAGCCAAAATGTATTATTATTATTTATTACCAAAAAATCCAATTTAAAAAGGTTTTAAAATAAAAATTAATTAAAAATAATAAATAAAATTTTTTTTATGTTTATAAATATTTATTTCAATCGAAGAACGAATCTATAAATAATAATTTCTATTTATTTTCCTGTAAAATGCATTTATTTGCGGTTAAAAAATAGACAAGAGTTTTTTTTTGCATAAAAATCACTGAACACAATATATGATAATTGCGAGTGTTATGTTAAACCTCACGTGTAACATAACGAGTTGTAAAAAAAAAATAATAATAATATAATAAAAGGTTGATGTGCCCATTGGAAAAGGAGGGCAAGGATTAACATAAAAGCCACCTATAACAAAAGAAAATCATTGTCTGTTGTTATAATCTTTGTTTCATGACACCACGACGAGACTTGACGCCTCTGTATTTTGCCTTAAAAATAAAAGGAGAAAAAAAAATCGCGACAATTCTCCTGTTTCATAATTGCCGTGGTGTTTTATGCGTAGGTGAGAAAATATACACACACACCTTTTGGAAATTGAAAAATTAGCAGTAATAATAATAATAATTTTATCTCACCTTTCCTCACATAAAATCATATTTTCATTTCGTTGGTGAAGAAGATAAATTATTTTCACTTTCCTCGTGATTAATTAATGATATTAATGAATTAAACTAGTTAATTAATGGATCAATAAATAAATAATTTAATTAATTAAATTCGTTAATTAATCAATAATAATAAAAAAAAATTATTTTTTGAGACATGTATTTTTTTTCGTTGTATATAAATAATTTTCAGTGCATAAATTTTTTTGTAATTATTGAAAAAATCTTTTCTTCCTGCATAATTAGTATCATCTTGATATGATATGATTTATCAAATATTTCTCTATACGTAACATATTTTGATTAATATTAATTATTTTTACTGTTTGATACGTAATAATGAGTCGATTAAAGTCGGCCAGAAGAAAGACTAATTAATTTTGCGAATCGACGGATGTGCATCGCGTTTTTTATATACAAAAAAAGACTCGTTACATTAATATGTTATGAAAGACGTCTCAATATAAGTGAGAGTATAAATAAATTATTTCGGTAATTTAAATATTTTTTCTGTATAATTTTTTTTTTTCATAATGGAAATTAATTTTTTTTTGTTTAAATACATTTATGTATTTTTAATTGTGTAATATAATGTTGTGTATTATAATACAAATAATAATAATAATAATAATAATAATAATAATAATAATAATAATAATATAATAGTATAATAATATAAAAATATATTAAATAGTATAATACAAATATAATTCAAATTTTTTTATTACAGTAATAAATATATTATTCTAATTTTATATTAGAAAGAAAATAAAAATAAGTAGTTTTATTGATAAAATACTGAGGGATGAAATTTTTTTGATACAATAAAGTATCTATTTTCAATTATTATATTATCAATTATATTCTATTATTGTTCCCTCAATAAATAAAATTATTATTAATATTATTATTATTGTTATTTTTTTATATTTTTACTATTAAATTGAGATCTCATTAAATTGTTATAAACTGTCTAAATGTAGAATTTGAGTTTTTAATTTTAATTGCAATCAGTAATCTGTGAAAATATTTCGTTCATTTGAGTGTCAAAACGTTTCGTTCCTAATTTTACAACTTAAAAAAAAATAAATCATTATCACTTTTTTAATATATTTATTTATTTATTTATATTTATTATTTTTTTTAGTATACGTATTGTTTTTATTACTGGAAAATATACAAGCAAATAATTAGACAATAAATATTGAATTACAAGTTCTGTATGCGATGAATTGAGAAGTTTTTAATTGCAGTAAAATTATAATTGGACATTATATAAAGCCTCAAGTTTCTGTGAAAAAAAATATATATATAAGCGAAAAGTGCATCGTTTATTTTGAATAATTATGCAAGCATATATAAATGACTTGATTAATTGAAATATATGGCGTATTATTTCTCGTCTTTTGGTGGTTTCAAATATTTCTCTTTTTTTTGTTTTTGTTTTTTTTTGAAAAAAGTAAATTAATTAGTAAAGTTGCAATTGTGAAAATAAACTTTTCATTGTATATATTATCAGTGCTTTTCGAATTACTTTTCAATTATATATATACTTTTCTTCTATATAGAGATGTATATAATAATATTTGCTTATTCCATGTGCCGCTATTATTAGCTGTAACCAATTTACTAATGGCGTTGTCCTATAATTTACCGGTAAAACCAAGAATAGATTTAATTACTTCCGTATAGACTTGTTTTTTTTTCATTTTATATATTTCAAAATAAAAACTCTATATGATAAGAGGAAAATTTAAGTTTGGATTTTAATTTCGAAAATCTACTGCGCATCACAAGTGTCGCAATGAGAGGAAAATATTTTTTTACGCACTCAGGAAAAATAGATATTTTTATTTGTTTCAAATAAATAAAAAAATAGAGAAATACAGAAATAAGGAAATTTTTGAAACTAGATTATTTATGGAAAATTTTGACTTTTTCTTCTCTTGAAAAATCACTTGAAGTAAAAAGATTATAATATTATATACTTTTCGCAGCGACTTTATATATTCGTGATAGAGAATCATTAATATGGATTGGCAGATAGATTGATGCGTCGTTAAGAAAGTTTTTAGCTAAAGTGCTCTTAACCATCTCTTTCTCCACCCCTGTTAGCACTCTGGACCGTTTGAATCTTTTATGAACACCTTTCCAAACTTATTGAAAAATTCACTTCCCTTCTTGTCAGATGCGAATCAACTTTTATAATCTGTCCCCTCACTCTCCTTATATTCTCGAGTTTTTTCAACTTTCGTGTCGCGTGATCTTTTTTTTCTCATTCAAAAACTGCTTTTTCCTTTTTATAAATTATATATCATGCAAACTTTTCTTATTTTTCTATTTTTATTGAAATTGAAAACAAAAAAATTTTGTCTTTATTTTTATTTATTAAATTATAATACAAGCGGGAAAATTTAAAACTAATTCTAATTATTCCCTTTTTTATCTTATTTTTCATTGGAATTTTATTTTCGAAAATTAGAAAAAATTTTCCTGTACAATTTTATATTAGAAATATTTCGAAATTCATTATTTTTCATTTTATTTTAATCTACTCTTTCAAAAAAAGTCTTGCGATACCAAAAGTTAAAAATTCCAGACGTTGGTGAAGTTCACAACGTTTATAATCAACGATTTCTGAAGAAAAATATTTTTTTAAACAAATTTTTATAAATTTTTGTGTATAGAAAATAGTAGGTTTAATTTTTTGAAAGATGATTTACAAAAAAAATATTTGTGATGAAAAATTTTTATTCTTTTTGGTACAAAAATATATTTTTTTCTTTTAATCGTTGATCATAAACTTTGCAAACTTCACCGACGACGTAATTCCAGACGATATAATAAATTGTAGAGAAAAAAATTATTTGCAAAACTTTGATATAATTAGAAATGAAAATAGAAAAATAAAAATCGTTTCTATCCTAAAAATTAAAACTTACGGAATATAATAAATTATAATAGAAAAAAAATTTTGTATAATATAATTTATGGAACATAAAAATATGATTTTTTAAGAAATAAATACATTAGAGAAATTCTAATTCTATTGAAAAATAAGAATAAAAAAGAGAAAAATTAGAATTTTTTGTTTTAAATTGTTTATTTAAGAATACATTTATATTATAAATGAATAAATATAAAAAAATGTATTTTGATTGAAAAATAAAATTTTTTGTCATAATATTTATGGAGAATAAAATTTTTTTTTTTTTAATGAATTTTTGCGGAGATGGAATTTTTACATTTTTTACCTTCTGTCTTAACGTATGAGGATTCTAAAACAGTTTTGAGGTGCACACGAGTGCTCTTGAATTATACTTGACAACTCATAGACGAACCCTTCTGTCAGGACTTCGTTTGAATGAATACTTAGGCACATGGTATTTTTTTTTTTTTTTTGAGACAGAAAAAATACCCTTTTGGCTTTTTTTTTTTTTTATTTTCTAGAGAAAAAGTTAAAATGCAACATGAAAGAGAAAAAACGACACTATATGTATTATGAACATGTACATGTATAGGGGAAAGAACTTTGGGAAAGAGTTTTCAGAACCTTGAGAGGGAGGATACGTCTCAGTTGAATGAACCCCCAATGGCTCTTACATTATCCACCCACGCACAAGCCCCATTCACAAAAATAAATATCTATGTTCGCACAAAGAAAAAAAAAGCTGACGCTTCATTTTATGAGAAATAAAAGGGAATAACTTCAATTTCCACCACTTTAGTACATACGAAAGCGAATTTTTAAGTCCTCATTGAATATTTCAAACGTACAAGTTTTTGCGCACGTTTTTTTTGTTTTGTTTTAACTTTCGAAAAATAATTTTTTTCTTTACTTAAATTGTAAAAAAAATATTTAACATTTTTATTTTTACATATTGTTTTTAAATTCTACAATAAATCGGATTTATTTTCTAAATATTGAAAAAAAAATTTGAGAGAAACGGTGCGAAAATTATTTTCATTTAATTTAATTATTGGTATTTTTTGCAGGAAACGAAACTATGGATTATTATGGAATATTTGGGGGGAGGTTCCGCCTTGGACTTGATGAAAGCTGGAAATTTCGAGGAAATGCATATTGCAGTTATTCTGAGGGAAGTTCTCAAAGGTTTAGACTATCTTCACAGCGAACGGAAGCTGCATCGTGATATTAAAGGTGACTATTTTTAATTAAATTCAATTTTTCTTTTTGTTTTGTTTCATTTTTTTTCTTCGATTTTACTTCCTTAAAAAATTGACAGTTTAACTTCTGAACGTTTAAATTTATTTCTTCTTTACATAAAAGTTTTGTTGCAAAAAAAAAATTGTGCCATGCATTTAAAAATCTAGATACTAATTGTTTATTTTTGTTTTTAAATTTTATAAAAGTCAGGTATTTTTTTAAAAATATTTAATTTATATTGTCAAAAAATTTCGCTTATTTGGAAAAAATGCAGAAAAAAGAATGATAAATTCAGGATGTTGAAGGTATAAATTCGACAATTCTTTATTGTAGTTTGAAAAATTTTGTTAAATAACATTTGACAATTCGCCAAAAATTATGCGAATTGAGAAATCGTGATGCATAAGGATACCATTTGACTCTTTACCAAGTTTTACAAAGTTTGCCAAAAATCTTGTTAAAATTAAGAGCATTATTTTTTTTCCTCATGAAGAAAGGAATAAAGAAAATTCGTCTATTCATCAACTTCTGACTTTTATTTTTGGAAGCAATGTGATTGATGATGAAAAAAAAATTCTTTTTCCCTCTCTCGTCCATTTTCGAAAAGTTTAGCTGCGAGGCAATTCTGTTTTTCATGGTAGAATCTCAGAAATGCATTTACACAGAGACAGAAAAAAAGTCTTTATTATTATCAAGAATCTACGAGACGTGAAAATCATTTGTCTTCAAGTGTCTAGAAAAACTGAACTCCTAGTCTTAAAAGTGTCAAGTCTTGAAAAATTTATCAAGTTTTAGGAAAGTTTAATTTTTTACACTAATTTATTGAGAAAAAATTCGGAATAATTGTCAATTTACTTAGAAATGAAAAATAAAAATAAGTTTAATATTTTATTTTTCGTGAAATTTTTATTGAATTTCAATTAGAAGTTTGGAAAAAAATTGATGAATTTTAATTTATTGTGAATTTCGATTTTCAGCGGCCAACATTCTATTGAGTGAAATGGGCGACGTGAAATTGGCAGATTTTGGTGTTGCTGGTCAATTGACGAATACGACAAGCAAACGAAATTCTATTGTTGGCACACCATTTTGGATGGCACCGGAAGTTATCAAACGCTCGGCATATGACTCCAAGGTAACTGCGAATAGAAAATAATTATTTTTTAATACCATATTGCTCTGAAGAATTTTTAATTAATTCTTTATTATTTTTTTTTGTGTTTTATTTTAATTTTCATTTAATTTAAAACTAAATTTTTATTTTTAGTTCAAAATTAATTTTTTGCTTTTGTTTTTAATTAAAATTGATTTTATTTTTTCTCTTCTAGGCTGACATTTGGTCTCTAGGCATTACGGCTATTGAATTAGCGAAAGGTGAACCTCCAAACAGTGAACTTCATCCCATGAGAGTTCTTTTCCTCATACCGAAAAATAATCCACCTCAACTTACTGGATTATACACGAAGCAGTTCAAAGAATTCGTCGAGGCTTGCCTTAATAAAGAACCTGAAAATGTAGGTTCCATTTGTCAATCATTTGTTTATTTTTTCCACTATTTGAAAATTTTCTATTCAATGCGTTTCTATTTTACTTTTTATTTACTTAATTCTTTCTATTTCGAAAAAAATTTACATGTCTTGTGATTTTGAAAAAAAAAGGTTAAACTTGATAAGCTTTGTGGAAAAAACGAATGTGATCGATAAAGAGGTGGAATAATTTCCAAATTTAAATGAGTTTTAAATTTTCTTTGCAATTGATAATTCTATTGGTTTAATTTTAGATTTAGAAGAAGTTTTAATTGCGAAAAATTGATAAATTTCAATATTTCGAGAGATTTATATTCGGAGAGAATTTTGTGCAAAATTTAAAAATTTGGAAACTTTATTTTATTCTTCATTTGTACATTTTTCTTTATTTTTTTAATTTTCATGTTCTTCAATTAGGGGAAATTTGATTTGAATTTTAAGGAATTTACATTCTCAGAGAATTTTGAATGAAAATTAGAAATTTATTTTATTTGAAATTAGTGATTTGTTTTCTTTTCAATTTTTAATTTAAACTTTCTTCAATCAGGAAAAATTTCTCAAATTCAATTTTGACGGACCTAAATTTTTGAGTGAAGTTTGTAAAAGAAATTAAAAAGAAAAATTCACGTTTAAACTAAATTTTTTAAAATTTGTGACAGTGGAGAATTTGTTGCATTCAATTTCATCCAATTCCTTAGTAAGAATAGAATTAATTTACTCATTTTTGGAAAAAATTTTTTCAATCCACAGAGGCCAACGGCGAAAGAATTACTTAAGTTCCAGTTCATCAGAAAAGCAAAGAAGAACTCGTACCTGATCGACCTGATTGACAGGTACAAGAAATGGAAGTTGCAACATAGCGAGGAGTCGGAAGCAGAGAATGAGAATTCAGACTCGTGAGTATCAACGTTATAATAGTTTATATTCTCCTATAATTTCCCAATAAAAATCGTAAATTTGACAACAACAAAAAAAAAACAAAATAATTTTTTTCTAAACTATTATTAAAAAAAAAAACAATTTAAAAAGAAACTGTTGTTTTTTAAAGAAAAAACAAAACAATTTTTTTCTTTTGTTAAAAGCAAACATTCAATTCAACATAATTAACAGGTTTGACGTATTTTTTCTTCAAGATTTAATGATTGAACATAATTTTCTTCTCGATATACAATTTGTTTTTTGTAGTATTCTCCAAATGTACCTAATTTTTTTTTTTACTTTGTAGAATTCTCTGCCCCCATTTGTCGTAATTTTTATCCGGTAATTTTGATAAGCAAAAATTAATGAAACGAAAAAAATATTGATTTCTTTTCTTTTGATTAAAGCGAGGAGTCGAAGCAAGATAGTGATATGAATGAACCTTGGATAATGACGGTAAAAGGTCCTCATGGCGTGAAAGGTTCATCGTTACCAATGATGCCATTAGAAGAACAAACTGCCTCGTTAACGCATTCATCAAATCATAAATCTTCAAATCACAATGTACAAGGAAAGCCACACGTGAATGGAGCTTCTAGGTCGCCACCGAAAGAATCGTCATTGAATCACCATAAAAATGACTCTCGCGATGGACAAATTAAAGACTCGCCGGTAATTAATTGCTTTATAATTTCAAAGAAAAGGAGAAATATTCTTTTATTTCTGATTAATTTTTTATTTCAAAATGTTGAATCATTCCTTTAAACTTTTATCAAATGAATCAATAATTAATCAATAATGTACTAATTGATTTATTGATTTTAGAGTTAAAAAAAATTTAATCGTTTAATAGTAATTTAGAGGAATGATTATAATTAATTGATAATAATAACAAAATGAATAGTATTATTTGTGAAAAAAATTTGAATTCTTATGCAAAAAATATAAAAGTTGATTTTTTGTTGAAATGATTAATTAAATATTTAGATGCGGCCTCACGAAGCGGCGCCACCACCACCCGAGGATCTGCAGAAATATTTGGAAATTCGAAAGATTCGAGAGTCACAAGTTTTGAAAATGGAGCCAAAGGAAACGCGCGAAGTTCGAGAAGTTCGAGAGAGTAGAGAACGAGATGTAGTAGCGGAAAGAGAACGAGAACGAGCCGAACGAGTGAGTAACACGCGCGAAAAGAGGAATAGCAAACCGGAAGTGCCTGTTGTACCGCTTGTTGACCATCGGTCTGGAGAAGAAAAACAAAGGCCAAGAAGTTCTCAGGATTTAAAGCATCCCCGAGTTCTAACAACTGTTATTGCACCGCTTCTTTCCGAGGTAAAATCTTTTTAAATTTTTCTACAGCGCAAAAATAAACAAAACAAGTCAATTGTTCTTGTATTTTTTTTTCATTTTGAATAAAGTAAAGGCAATTGTTCTTTTTTTTCTAAATTAAATAAATTGTTCTTTTTTTGCTAAGTCTTTTTAATTTGAAAGAAATTAAAGTGAATTGTTGACTTCACAATGTTTGTTAAATCACCTGCTCTTTATAGTTGATTTTAAGTTTTTACAGAATTTTAATTTGTTTTGTAAGTAATTAAATTTTTTTTTTTGAAAATAAAGTAAAAAGGGCAAAATTTACAAGAGGGGGGGAATTTTTTTTTCAGCTGCAGAGAAAGCATCAGTATTCGTCAAGAGATAATGGCGAGAGTGGCAATTCTGTCAGTAGAAATGGAGGAGCGATCGATGAACTAAGAGGAGCTTTCGAATTGGCAGAGCGCACATCGCCCGGAATGAGCGAAGCTCTCGTCAGAGAACTCCTTAAGGCATTACTTCCGGCCAATCATTCCGACAGCCGCTTATCCATGCTTATGGAAAAAGTTATTTTAAGGTTCTAGTTGAATATTTCCATTTCATAATGCATTTATCTCTGAAAATTTTATTTTTCTCCAATAATTAAATATTCCATTTATTTGCAGGGATTCGTAGGGACGCGAGAGAGCGAGGGTTCGCCGAAGATTATGGTCCGAAAACATCTTAACTCTATAAAAATTTCTAGATTAGAAATTTCCCCCGCCCTTGTTTTTTTTTTTTTTTAAATTTTCAATTGCCACTGTTAAAGCGATTATCGATATTCTGGCTTTTATTGAATTGTGACCAAAAGCGCATTAATGATAATAGCTTCGTTTTCCAAAAAAGAAAAACTATCTGGCTAATTAGTATTTACCTGCTAATTGGTGAATTAACGGCTAATTAGTAATAACTGCTAATTAGTGTTTTATCAACTAATTAGTAAATTTACCAGCTATTTAGTGAACTAATTAGTATTTTATCTACTAATTATTAAATCTGCCTGATTAATTAGCATTTACCTGCTAATTATTAGTAAATGAATTTTACGAAGCAAAATAAGGTTACAAAATATATATATATATATATATATATATATGTATAAACAAGTCAACGTTTGACTTTAATCGAATAAAATAGTCCAACTTTTTTGAATCGCTTTGGAGAAACCATTAAAAAATAACAACAACAACTGCACTGAAATATTGACAATAAGAAATGTTTGAAAACATGTTTTTTTTTGTCGACAAGAAAATAAAAACGAAGAACATAAATACAGTACATAGTCAAATGGTGTGTGGAAAAAAGAAACAAAGAGAAGGTGAAGAAGAAGAAATCGTTGTAAAACTGGGCCTGCAAGAAAATCCAAAGAAGATTCTTCAAAAAACCGAATTAACTTTTTTTCGGTCAACAGTTTTAGCGCAGTATGAAGATCTATTTAATCATAATTCCTGCCGACCCGTAGAGGATTGCGAAAAAAAAATCCGTTTTCAAGGTATTTAGAAAGTATTCTTTTTTTAAATTGAAGTTTTGGATTTTTTCTTTTTATATTTATTAATAAATTTTTCTTTTCTTGGAATATTATTCGATTTCTTTGAGTTTCTTGAATATTTCTTACCTTCGAACTGAAAAAATTAAAGGAAAAATTCAATTCCTTCAAATTATTGATATTATTGACAGACGAAGTTGTTTCGAAATGATTATTATTTCAAAATAATAAAAAGAAGTTATTAAAGAAATTCTTCTTTGAAAATACGGGAATATTTCTTTACAATTGAAATAAGGAAACATCTTTAAATTTTTTAAGTTTTTTTTTGCTTTAAAAATGATCTTTCTTGAAGAATTTTATGTTGTATTTAAACTTTCTTATTCTAAAAAAAATGTTGAACAAAAATCTTATTTCAAAGAAGGAATTCTTATATAATATACTATAAGAATTTATACTTGAAGGAAAGAAAATTTCAAAGAAACAAATTTATGAAAATAGAAAATGAAAGGAGTTAAAAAAGAATTTTTTTTTTAATTTCAAGAAGAAATTATTTATTTAAAAAAAAAGAATCATTACCATTTCTTCTCTCATTTTCTGTTAATTTTTCTTTTATATAATTTAAAAAAAAACTGTGTTTTTGTGCCACAAAAAAAGTCTTTGCAGTGTGTGATATAAATTGCATAACTTGTGGTAGCGATTGTTTACGTGGCATTATTCGCCGCAAAATAACTGAGAAAAAAAAAATGAGTTTAAATTAAAAGTGCTTAAAAGAAAAGTAGGTGTCATCTTGTTAACTTGTATTAAGTAGTGAACATTCCGGATTATGAGAAATTCGCGAAAAAAAAATTTTTTAACCTCAATGCCAGAGGTTTTGTACATATGTATGTAGCTCAATAAGATAGATTTATTGTTTTAATCGTCGACGTACCTGCGAAAAAAAATTACTTCGAAGAATTTACATAATTCTTCTTCTATTTACTAATATCTTCAACTTTTTATTAGCTCTTGATTACTTTTTTGGGACTTAATATTTGTACTGAGCTTCTTACATAAATCCCAAATTGATCTCGCTCTAATCGTATCCCAAGAATCTGATCAATAAAATTCGCATCCTGAGTGAGAGCCTGCAGTTTATGATCAATAATACCCATGTTTTTGTCCTCGACATTAATAACAGTATTCCGATAAATAATAATTTGAGATTGAGGAGAGAAAGAGTTAGACGTATCAAATAGATAACACTTATCATAGTGGAGTACTTTTAGGACTGTTTTTGCTAGATCAATTCTTCCTAGGAGTCGTTTTTTGAAATAAAGAGCGGCGATATTTGATTTTTCCATTTTCTGTTAGATTAGGTTTAAGTGCTGAGTGCTCCTCTATTTACTAATATTATTATTATTATTATTATTATTATTGAAATTTAAAATGAAGAAAAAAAAATTGGATTTTTTAAAAGAATTTTCATTATCACTGACTTTTTTCCCACTAAAAATTGTTTCTCTCAAATTTTTGTTTTTTATTTCCGAAATTTATGAAGAAGGAAAATTTTTGAATTTTTCTCCTTGAAAAAAAAGAAAATTAACAAAAAAAAAACTTGAAGAACTTCTGAAAAATTGTTGAGTCGTTTTTGTGGGACGCCGACATTTAATCCACGTTGTTTGTAAACTAATGTATTTGATAATATATATAAATATATATATATAAAGCTAAATAGTAAAAAAATTTACGTTAGAGCGATAGGGTGCATGTGAGAGAGTACTAATAAAGGTTGTAAAAAAAAATATGAAGTTAAAATATTGAACCGAGGTATTTAAGTAATGTTAATTATATTATATCTGTTTTGTTTTTCTTTTTGTCCTATTTTGTTGGTACAAAATTGTATTGTATTGTATATATTTTATATATTGTATATTTATATAAATATTTATATTTATATTTATATTTTTATATTTGTATAGAATATAAAATATGTACTAATATGTACAATGTACGAGTGAGGTTCTTTTATTATTTTTTTTATTTCTTTTTTTTTTGAAGAAATAAGAGTTATAAAGCAGTGAAAAATAGCGTTAATTGAAATATAGTATTAATTAGTGACAATTAATACAGTCATTTATATACAACTTCAATAAATAATTAACGTAAGATTACATGTATTGTAGTTACGTTTTAATTCCAGTCAATATTATTTTTTAGGCATTTTTCACATTTAATTAAACATTCTGAAATATAAAGCCACTTATGTTTAAAAACAACTGAAAATAATGTAATAAAAAAGTATAAGTAAAATTTTATTCTTGCGAGAAAAAAAATTCTTTCGGAAATTATTTTTAAAAAAATTGTCTAATGCCAATAGAATTCGTTTTAGTAGGAGATTCACTACCGAACTAAAATTCAAAAGATAAAAAATTGTATCTCGTAGACATAATGAAAATTGATTTTTTCTATTAAAGGACGACATAAAGATTAAAGTAATTAACAAAGTAAAGCACATAATATTTCGAATTTATTGGCATTAACAAAGTATTTGAATAAAATTTAAGAGAAAAACTGAAGATTCAGAAAATATTGAAGTATTACTTTTTCATTGTTCGTTGATTCATTTTATTACACAATTAATATGTTACCTTTATTGTTTTCCATTGTTCACGAAGACTTGAATTAGTTGAATAATCTATTTTGCGTGGCCATTCTTTTATAATATTCTTTTTCTTGTTTCATATAAATATAAAAGAAAAATTGTTCGTAGAAGAACAATAATTATGAATTTAATATATATATTGCTTTGATCTTCCTTTTTTATTTCAAATAGAATGGAAATTTTTACCAAGAAAGAAAAATTGGTAAAGGAGAATTTTTTTTTTTTTTTTTTGATAGTTAAATTTTAAGTTGTATTATACATATTATATAATTATATAAAGAGGAAGGCGCAAGAGTGGAATAAGTAAATAGAAAAACAAAAGAAAAAAATAGCCGTGCCAGATTCGAGCCGGATCATATTGTGTCCTATTGTATTTCGCATACTTTTTGTACCATACTCGTAGCTTTATCGAATGAAAAGAAAAAAGAAGAAGAAAAAAAATAAACATCGCGATACAAATTTATCGATGTAGAATACATAGGTATAAATATATTTTTTGTATTTTGATTCTACCTTGGCTGCGTTGAAATGTATTATATTGATTGTATGTGGCATGCTGAGGGCGTGTACAAATATTAAATAAATAATTAAAACATCAACAAATCTCTGCATTCTTGAATTAAATTAATTCATTATTATTTTTTTTCTGTTTTTTTTTGTTATATTTTGATATTCATTTCCAATTATAACAAAAATAATTTTTGTATTTAAAATTTGAACATGATTTTTTTAATGAATTAATTTAGTTTTCGAATATATTTTTAATTAGCTTTTGAAATTTATTTTTCACAGATTGTGAGAAATTGTTTCGTTTGCGATTATATTGTTTAACTTAATTATTCTTTTTTCTTTACAGATTTTTTTTTCTATTCAAATTATTTCTCTAAGTGAGAAAAATAATGATAAAATATTGTTTTTGAGAATTTTTCTTGTGGGAAAATAATTTCTGACAAAAAAAAAAGATATTTTGAGACTAAAAATAGAAAAGTGTTGAAAACATTGTCTTTTTGGACTTTACTGAAATACTTTTTTAATTATAATACATCTGTAGAGAATTATTTTTGCAAAAAAGAATAAATTTGAAAAATTCAAATTAAATTGATTAGAATCGTTTTGATAAAATCATTCTTGATTCTTGAATAATTCTTTTCTATTGCAAAAATATTTTCTCATCTGAAAATGAGAAATGTATTTGCATGGGAGAAAATCAATAGGTAACTGAAATTGGAAAAATTTTTCAAAATTGTATTTTTTTTTGCTACAGGTACATAGAAAATGGTTTTCGAGGGAGAGAGAAAGAGAGTGTTTGGAAAAAAAGCCGGTGTTCACGGTGCGTTCACCCCATTTATTTTGCATGGGATGAATGACTAGAATCCTTGTGTTTCTAGAATTCCGGAATACTCGTCCAGAAAGCGCATGTCCCACGTCTGGGGGCTTGGGTGTTTCGCACCGGGAAAATGGAAGGGACACAGTCATGTTTTCAGCGAAAAGCCGCAGTCGTCAGCATCCCGCAGGAGGTCGCGATCGAAATATATATATATAAATATTTATATATACAATATATTTATATGTAGAGGAGAAAAAGGGCGACTTGGAAGTCGGGCGGATAAAACAGGGGATTCCCTGCGTCAGACAAAAAAAAAAGAGAGAAAGAGAAAGAGAAAGAAAAAAACAGAAATGTTACGGTACGATAAAAACGGATTTTAATTTTAATTTTCTCTATCGTATTTAGAAAAATGTTATTATAGTAATTAATTTCAATTTTATTTGTAAAAATCGGACTTTGTGAGATTGTCAAGAAGAAACGAAGACGTGGTAAAAGGATTTTTTTTTTTTTTCTATAGACAAATGTAAAGATTCTTGTTTATCTTTTTCTTGCGCACACTTTTTGCAGTCTCGCTTTCCCTCTTAAAATTTCTCCGTCTGTACCATTCAGGGCGGGACGTATTATATTCTGCGAACAATTTTCCTACACAACGCGGAAGTGAATTGCATTCTTTTATCAGTTATGACAAAAAAAAATTATTGTAGACTCTTCTTTTCTTAATGCAGAATTTTAATCAAAATTGAGAATCTTTTTTCAATTTTGATTAAAAAATGCATTGGGTTTTGAAATTTCTCTTTTGATTTTTGTTTATTCTTTTTTTGAAATTCGTTTTTTGAAATTACTTTTATTGTATTAATTTACTAAATTGCAGTCTTTTTAATTACTTTTTATTTTCTATTTCATTATTGATTTATTTACACTAAAATTCAATTTTTCGTTCTGAAACGTTAGCTTTTTCTCTCCACTCATTAATAATTTAATTTTTATTTTTAAAAGAGAAGTTTCAATCATTTGAAATTAAATTATAATTGTATGTTCGTAATATTTTAAAAGTAGATTTTTACTCTTGTAATTTTTCGTCTCTAATGATTTTTTTGGTCTATCGTTTCATTTTATCAGCAATTCTCCGATTTGGAATTTTAAATTTAATTAAAATTTGATACTATCGAATTTAGTTTAATTTAAATCGATTAAATACTTCTTTCTAAATATTTTCTTTTTTATATTTTCGATATTGTCTCTGCAAATATTTGTTTTTAAATTTTCTTTCTTTTTTTTAGGTTTAATATTTGTCGAAACTCTATTTCGTTTATCGAAAAAGAAGAAATATTGGGAATCAAGAGCTGCGGAAGGGAAGAACGATTTTTCACTGAAACGTAAATGAGACAAGTAGAAAATTGTTGAGAAAGGTCTGGATCTCTGTCTCTCTCGGACGGATATAAAAGAAGAGACGTCGATTTTGAAAAGAAGGAATTTTCTCCCTCAAGAGTGAAGAATCAATTTTTTAAAAAGGGAGAGGATTTATTTTTTATTATACAATATAGATTTGACCTGTGTATCTCTCTCTCTCACTCTCTTTTTCTCTGTGTGGCAATGTGTCGATGGAAAAAGTCATTGATTGTAACGAGTTAACGGCTCGGATAAAAAAAGCTCTCCGACGATTATTCATTGTCAGTGAACATTCGCTGCGCATCTATAAGTTGTGCATTCGCGCTTGTTACATATCCGTCGCGGGCGTCTTGAACTGGCAATGTTCAGCGAAGCGTAAAACACTATAGGTCACATATATAGGTATGGCTAATTTCTAATTTTTTTTCTCTTTACTGTTCTAAAAAATCATTGACGTGTATACAGTATACAGAGACGAAAAAAAGAGAATCGATCCAAGTGAAATTATAAATTTTATTTTTATTATCATTTTGACAAGTTCAATATCAATGTGACGAAAAACATTGTTTTCAATTTCATTTTATTTTTACGAATTTTTTCTAGTTTCGTATTATTTTTTTTCAAATAAATTGTCTTGAATTTAAAATGGAAAATATGTCATTTTTCCGAATTTTCGTCTGTGAAATTATATTTTTGTATTCGAAAAAAGTGACTTTAATACTTATTGGGATCACTTATTGAAACTGAGGTTCATAAAATTAATGTACACTAAAGAGGAGAGGAAATTATAATTGCTTGATGACTAAATGTCTCTGATCTACGTCAGCGAATTATATGAAAGAATGCATCAATAACGTTCACTTAAAATCTCTTTATACCTTTGCTTATTATTTATTATAATAATAGAATAATTATTTTAAATTATTCTTTTAGTTTCAATTTTTTCCAATTGTCTTTATTACTATGAAAACAAATATTCGTGAAACTTTCCACTTCTTTTTTATTTAATTTCTTAAATTCAAATTTTAATGATCTTGAAAAAATGATTATGCTACAATTTTTATTTGCAGAATATGAAGAATTAGAGGAAAATTTTGATAGAATGTTTTTTGGCGGACGAAAAGAAATTTTTTTTCAAGATTTTATAAAACAGAGGAGAGAATTTTTAAGAAACATTTTTCAAGGAACAGAAAAGATATTCAAGTTGCAAGAAAATCTTGGCCTTCAGAATTCCAGTTGCACTGGAAATGTCTAACATAATAGAAATGTCAAGCAAGAAGCTCATGCGTGTTAATATACGTTCTATGGTCACGGTAGTTTGTTACATTCAGTGTAACACACGACTAACAATAAGTGCTGAACATAGTTTTCAAGTGAGATAAATATCACATTTTTTTTTAACAAACATACAATCAAGTTTTTCAAATATATGCATCGAAAGTGAGTGCTCCATTTGTCTTCAATTGCAACTCAAGAAAGAAGAAAAAGAAACCAAACGTGCAAATCAAATTTTCATTCATTAATTTTCATTTTCAAATGACAAAGCGTTAATTAAAGTCATTTGAATCTTAAACACGAATTCTTCTTTTTCAACTATAGAAACGTTTAGAAAATATCCAGAAAGAAACTTTTTTAAAATATACAAAAAAAAATTATTTAGAAATTTTTTTTTAAGAATTCCGAATTATAAACAGAAGGGAAAAAAAGTAGAAGTGATAGTTTCGATTATATTCGAGAAGAAAAAATAGTTTGAATAGAAAAAATGAAGAGAAAGTGAAGGAGAAGAGAGACAACAAAAAGGGAAAATATTGAAAGTAAATGAAGAAAATGGAAGGTCGACCAAAAATTGAAATTGTTCGCGTCTCGTCAATTGAGCGGGCAAATTTTCGTCCACTGGATGGAGTTCAATTGAGAGCGGCTTATAGTCACGTGCGAATTGGAATGTTTTGTATGGAACCGGAAGAGAAAATTGTTTGCGAAAATAAACCGCCAATAGAGCAGACGCGCAAGTATAAAAAGTAAGTTATTAAATGGATTTCCACTTTTTCCAATTCTCTAGTTTCGCCGCAAACTTTTTTTATTCTGAGCACTAGTTACTAATAAACAACTATTTTATATATATAAAAAATGATAATTCGAATATTCATTATTAAACTATCTTGTATTGAGTGACTAAATTAAAAAAAAAATTATAGAAGAAATAGTTTTGTAAAAAAAAATTATGAGTAAAAAATGTTCTCCATTGGAATTAGAATTTCGAATTAATCAAACTAAACTAATAGTTAAAAATAAATTTATCGATTTTATTTAAAAACAACGATGACCTTTATTTTATGTAAGAAATTTTTTTCTATTCTCTAATCTTTAAACATTCTATAGAATGAAAATAGAATTTTCCTGTGAAATAAACTTTTTATTTAACGAAAAAAAAATCGATGAGAAAAGTTTTTCACAATACAGCCGCATATATAAGGAGAAAAATGGAAATCCTAATAGTATTGGAATGGCTCAAATTGAGGACATTTCTATAATATTCCTCGCATATATACAATTCCGAATTGTCTTCTTACTATTATGCCGTCACACAACCATTTGTATATATAACGAAAAAGAAATGAAAACAAGAGAAAAGTTGCTAAAATTAATAAACAGGAATAATGGGGATTTTTTTTTGTTTTCTTTTTTTTTAGAAATATGGGACCAGTATCAAGACTGCTAAGACGTCGTCATCAAGCGACTTGCCTTGAAACCAAATCCTGTGATAACATTTATAATGTCAATAGAAATAATACTTCCTCGGACTGGAAAATCAATCAGGTTGAGGAAGCAGGTAAAATTGCCCTCGGTTTGATTAAAAGAAAATTTTCTTCTCCTTCTTCGCTTTATTCCTAAAGGGAAAAATTATTATCGAAAATTAAAAATTTGTTTTGCTTTTCATTGTTTTTTTAAATTTACGAAAAATAGATTCTTTTAAATACGGAAAATAAATTTTTTGGAGTAAGAAATTTCTGTTCTTTAGGCTTGCAAGGATGTCATAGCAATAGTTTAGATTGGAGAGTTGGAAGAACAGTAAATTCAAGTTCTGACAAATTAAACTGGCGAGATGGTTCAAGAAGTACTGAACAACTCTCAAAAAGTGCGCCAATAACATCAAATTTATCAGCGTCAAGCACAAAGTACGTTCATTAATGCAATTTTTTTAAATTTTCTAATATAATAATAATCATTTTTTTACTTGTGATATTTTGTTTAATTTTTTTTTTTTGATATTTTATTTTTACTTAAAAATTGTTTTGTCTATTTATTGAATTAAAGAATTTTTTTTCAATTGCTACATTTTATTGATTAAAAATTGCAAAAATAGGTTTCGGTTTTTAGAATGAAATAGAAGTAGAAAATTTTTTTTTTCTAGATATAAGTAAATTTTTCATTTTTGCAGATCAAAACTTGTATCTTTATTAAAACGCCTATCACCACGTTTATCACGGCCTGGAAGTAAAGTTTCATTACCATCGTCACCGACAATTTGTCCTTGGGTTCAAGTAGAGTACGCCACGGATTCAATCAATAGTCCCAAAAGAGATGAATCTCAAGTAATTGATGTCAGCTTCCAACAGGAATTAGAGATTAATGAATTGAAGAAGAAAATTATTGGTGTTTCCCCATCGAAACCAAAAACTGTAAATAATATTTCAAAACTATTAAGACCTTATCATTTTTTCCGAATAATTAACAAAAAAAAATTATATTTTTTCTCTAAGAAAAAGAAAAATTATATCTACTTTTTTAGGAGACCACGAAAAGTATCATAAAGGCCCAAATTTTGGTTCATCCGACAATTGAAGTACAATCGCTCGAAAGAAATCGTATTTCCTCAACTAGAACGTAAGCTTTTTTTTTCTAAATTCTATAATAATTTCTCACTTTTGCATCTTGAATGTTTTGAATCTCCCTTTTCTACCATTTGCCTCAATGTCCCAGGTAATTTCTAATGATAAATTTCCAGAACATTTTGCATGTGCCTTGAGAATGATTTATTTACAACAATAACAACAAAAATAATGCGACAAGAGTTATAAACGGATCATAAATACTGATGAATTTATTAATACAAATAATATATTACATTCCAATCGCACGACAAACATTCCACGGATTTGACAAAAGCTTGGATTCTTTTTTTTTTTTTGCTACACAATTTTTTTTTTTTGAACTTTACAGAACTGTACAAAAAAAAGTTTCTAAAAAAAATTAGAAAAGAAAAAATATCGTTCCGCAAGTATGTCCTTAAACATATCAGTCAATCAGAAAATGAGCAAAAATAGGCTCAAAAAGAGGTTTCCAATTCTTTTTTTTTCTTCTTTTTTTTTTACTCATAATAGGTACATAACAAATTATAGAAAAATCCCTTGCAATAATGATTAACGTAATTGTGAACCCTGCAAGTATCATTTATCTTATAGGCCAAACATAAATAATTATCTTTAGCAGGCACGTGAATTAATGTGCTCTCCTCACGTGGACATACATAATCTATAGACAAATTTTCCGGAACATTATTTGTATGGAATTGTAATATCACATCTAAACTCCCGCCAAGAATTTCGTTGTCATTGTCATTCTCTTGTTCCTCGTCATATTCTTTTGGATCTGATAAATAGTCGTCAATATCAGATTCCTCTGAATCGGTGCCACGTTTCATTTCAAAATCAGATAGTGGAAATTTCACTCTCTTTGATGTTTTTGGTTTTCGATTTAAAATTCTTCGTCTCATTTCCTCGTCTTCATTTTCCTCAATATCGGCTTCGCCTGAATCAGATTCATCATCATTATTCATTGCACTTGATGCAATATTTGGATTATTTTTGTTATTTAAAATTTCATCATTCGTTACATCGTCCTCACTGCTAGGCGGTGTATTTATCGTTTCACCAAGGCAATTATTTGGTCTCAATAAAACATTTTGTTGACGATCATCATTATTTATCACAGATTTTTTATCAGTACTGGCAGAATTGTCATAGACTTCATTATCAGATAGTAAAGTATAACAACCAATATTCCACCTTTGTAATTCAATTCGCATTTTCGGTTTCATTGTCTCCTTAAGTGGTACCAAATCTAAATCGGTGAATTTCTTCAGCATTTGAAACATTGAGATGGATTTAAATAGTTTGTAGAATTTCTTCAATGTTTCGGGTAATGTCTCCTCGTCGGCTAATTCATAGTTACGTTGATCGGCCGGTCCAACTTTTTTCCATTTAATATTATCGCTCTTTACTTCTTGGGAGAGTTTTTCATAAATTTCCAATAGGAGAAATTCAGAGAGAAAGGCGCACGATTCGTATTCAACTTTTATGTTAATCTCCTTGATTGTTTCGGGACAAAGATATGATAATCGTATCCATTGTTTTAGATCGTATTCGGTATTTTCGGGATCAATTGGATCGGAATCGAAGATTGGCCTTGCTGGTCGTTCTTTTTCAATGAGTGGCCCATGAAACCATCCGCTTATGCTCCATCGACTTTTGTCGGGCGACACAACCTCGGCTACTTGATGATATGAATTTTCCGTGACCTCGAAGAATATTAGGGAATTGTATTCGGGAAGAAGGGATTTTACAACGTTCCTTGGCCAACCACTTTCGTCAGTGTCGAACAATTCCAATGCACCACCGTCACTTGCCTCCCAATTTTTCGACAGGTAGAGAATGAAAGCAATTCTTCGATCGCCCATATTGTCATCGTGACATAATAAATAATCCGTATCTGAATAACAGGCACTGGAAATTGATATTTTCTTGTTTAGTTCAATTCTCGTATTTCGCTTCATCCATGTTGACAAATCAGTTTGAAAAGTGGCGAAGAGACTTTTTAAATGTTTACTCATTACATCTGCCAGGTCACTCGATTGCTCAAATTGATAGAGATCAATACTATTTCTTCGAGTCTTTACGTTCCACAGTTCACTTTTTATCTGAAAAAAAGAAAAAAAAATTTCATTCAATTTCTTTTTTTACTATTTCTCAGGCTAAAACGAAAGAAAAAAATAATTGCAATTACCTCATCCATTAGTTCATCGTTCTTCAAAAAATTGGAAATTTTGCACACTCGAAATGGTTTTGGTATTATTTCGAGATTATCAGTTTTCACAGCCGTATAATTGTGCCAATTATTGAAAAATTGTTCTTGAAAATTAATGTCGTATATATGCTCCGAAATGACGGAATGTTTAAATTTCTTCGACTTGGGTTCATCGTTTGCCATAATTTTTAAATAAAAATTTTTTTTCTTTTTTTAATTCACAGCCCTCCAAATACAGACTATTCTTCCTTGCAGTCTAATTAGACAACATAAAATGTTCTCCTTTTTTTTTTTTAATTATCACAATTCACTTGTTCAACAAACTTTTTATTTGTTTATTAAAATAATGTTTTCATCTTCAAAGTAAAGGAAATTTGATGCTTCCTTAAATTTCTAAATCATAATTCTTCCTGCAAAGACAATATCTTTATAAGATTTTTCATAACGTAGATATTTGATTAATTTAAAATTATCTATAATGTCGAATTAATAAAATTCAAAAATAAAAAAAAAGACCATAGTAGTCGAGAAAAAATGAAAACGACATTCGGAAAAAAAACAAACTCAAAGAAAATAAATAGAGAAATTCCAAAAAAAGGAAAAAATAGACAAAAAAACAAACAATAGGTCAAAAAGTTCAAAATAATTTTGCAAAATCAAGAAATCAGCAAAGGCAAAAAATTTATCTTAACTTTAAAAAAAAATGTTTTCACGTAGTCTCAAAAATAAATAAATAAACACCATTGGGAAAATTAACCTCTTTTTTGCCACCTCGTGCAAAGAATTGAAATACAAAAAAAAAATTACAACAACCATATAAAGTTTTTTCCTAATAGTAAATTTCTAAACATGAAAAATGAAAAAAATAAATGAAAAATTGATTTTTAAGTTGAAAAATATGCGAGTTTGTGTCGCGCCACACGTCCCACGCGTTTATTGCCGAGAAAGTAATAAAAAAAACGAAGAGTATTGTGAAAAACTTACCTAAAAAAATGAATTTTTTTTTCTTAAAAAAATTCGTCTCAACTGGGTTGAATTTTTTTTTGAAATAATAAAAACTCTCGTAGCTGATAGTGTGATGTTTTTCCGGCTTTGGAGTAGTTAAACCTTGTTTTTCGGTTCATGCAAACCCACGTGGTCGAATGTTCAGCGTGAATTTTTTCTATATAAAAATCCAATAAAATTGCATTGTGTCTCATTAATGACGCGTGAAAATTACTTTTTGCGAGTGTGAAATTTTTTTTCCCAATTAAATTCACTATTATTACGTACCTGATAATGTGAAATGTTGATAATTTAACTGTATTTAAAGATCCATAAGTTCGTGTCATGCACTGTGTAAGTTTTTTTCAGTAGTAAAAGCTAGTATATCCGAAACGTGCTAGGTTCGAAGTGATGTTCATACTGAAAACATTGAACAACGTAATATCAGGAGTGTAATATTTCCTTTTATCCCCCTGGGGTATTTGTTTGTTTCTTTACTAGAATCGATTTTTTCTCTTGGCACTATTCTATACTTCGAATTTTACCAAAGGAGATAAATATTAAGATATTTTTGTTAGAATTTCGAAAAAAGGGGTGAAATTTTCGAAAGAAAATTTTAAAAAACATATTATGTAATGGAAATTGATACCTTCCTGAAGTGTTGCGTAGAACCGGGAGTTATGAATTTAGGATTGTATTTTTCTAAAAGATTTATACGATTTATACACTGAATGTGTAAAATTTGTTTGGAAGAATATTTCTCTGAGGGCTTTTTTGTAATTTTATGAAAAAATTAACAATATTTTATATGATTTTGTTTTTGAAAATTCGCGCTGAATTTAAAAATTCTGCAGCAAGCTTCCGACGATTGCCGCTATGTGGCTAATATCACACCGCACTGGTGAAACACACTGACAGGAAGATGGCAATGGCAGTTTGCGTTTGACGGATATCACGGATGCTTTTACCTGCTCGCATGGAAATTCGGGGCACACCCTGAACCGCTAAATTTATTCCAAGTGAACCATTGTGTAGATCCGGTTATAGAGAGAAAATTCTTTTGAACAAATCACAACGGGTTATCCTGCAATTCTGAAAGCTGGCAATCGACGAAAACGTGAGTACACCCAACAATCACTCTCGCAAAAAGTAAACGTCATTTCGAAATCATCGTGTTATAGATAGCAATCTGACATTATTCTATACGAAATTTTCTCTAATGATTATAAATTCGATTAATTCCACCGGTAATGCAAGTTGCTTGTTCTTCATCAAAATCCCCCTCATCGTGTCACGCATCATCACAACGTCATTTTTTGCAGGTCGATATAACCTTTTTGCAAAAAATGTAAACACTCGACTAATAGATTTGGTGAAATTTTATTTCGTCAATAATTAGTGCAGGAAAATTCTCGATTTCGACTAAACGGGGTGTCGAGTATTTCGTAATCACGTGAATGAAGAGGTTAGGAAACGAATTTCGAATATTAAATTTTGCTGTTCGTATATAAATCGTGTTTTTGGTTCTTCCTTCACTCTTTTGGCAATTTGTTAGTATACCTCGAGGGGGAAATTATCAAATTTAAATACTAACCTACTTTACTCTACCAATGGAAATCAATTTTCGTTTTTAGTTCTTATAATTTATATATATATATATATATTTCGTGTCAAAAATTGTTTCGCGAAATCCGAATTTTCTGTAATTGACAATAAGTTCGCGTGACATAATTAAAATGCAGTAGTGTAATTTAGGACAAAAAAATTTTTTTTTAGTGATGTCACGATATTTGAATGTTTAAACATATATATGTATACTCTGAATTGTGTCGACCTTGAATAAAAAAAACTTTCTTCGCACCCTATGTGTGGGCAAAGACCAGTCCACGCATTTAATTTTGAAACTTCTCGACCGAATTTCCAATCAAGCGATCCAACGGTTGTTTTTTTTTGTTCCTTATACTTTTTGGTATATTTTCCCTATATATATACTTTAGCTGTTAATTTAAAGAGAAGAATTTTTTAATACAAAAACACGAAATGAGTTTAGAAAGTGAGTGATTTTTTTACTGACGAGGCAAATTAAAATTTTTCTCGGAAGAGTTATGGTAAGCAATTTTAATTCTTATATACGATTCTTACAATTGTTTGAAAGACCAACACTGTGGACTAGATACGCGAATTTATCATGAAATCGAATGATTACCGTCATAGTTAGTTTCAATCACGGAAGGTGCATTTCTCACGCGAAGAAAAGGGTCGTTACTCCTTGTTAAAAGTCTTAAGAAACAGTTCGGTTATATTCCGTTCGATGATTGTATTATTATTATTATTACACCGTTAAGCATCAAGCAAATAAAGTAGAAATTTTTCGAGAATTATAGATAATTTAGTTTCTGAAATTTTTTTCTTTGTTAAATAATAGATCATTAGGAATGGTAAAATAATTGTAACTATTTTTTTTTCAATGTTTACGTTATTGAAATGTCTTTGAGATATTGTAATAATTTAAGTTTAATGAATATTGTTTTTATTATTATTTACTATTGTTTACTATTGTTTACTATTGTTATTAATCACAGTTATTGAGATTAATTCTGAAATTTGTCATTATTTCTGAAATTGACTCATCTTTTGATTAAAATTTAAAATAGAAAATAAGCAATTTAGTGACATTGATGCCGAGAGTTATAAATACAGTTAGCATTCGCATATAGGTTACTATTATATATAGTTACAATAATTAATCGTGAGAATGATTTATTTTTTAATCTTCTATTTTTTCCCCGCAGTAGAAAAATTTATCTTCAAAAAAGAATTCGTGATGTTTTCATTTATTTCAGAAGTGTGCGAGATTTATTTATAGTGTATTGATGTTAAAAATTTCACGATTTCGCTAAATTTTTTTTAAGTTTTATTTATTTTTCTCTTGGTTTGTTGTCTTTATTTTTTTTGTATTTGTTTATTCATTCAATATTAATTTTTTTTTAGGGGAGGGGGTTTATTATTGATGCGAATTTAAAAATAATTTTTCTCTAAACTTTGAATTGGTTTGCGGTTTATTTTAATAATTATACCTTCACCTAAAATTTGAAAAGAAGAAAAAGAGAGAGAGAGAGAGAGGGGAAAGAATCTTGCGGGAATTATTTTATTATTCATTATTCCGTCAAGATCGAGTATTATAATACGAGTGGGCGTTTTGAAAATACAAGCAACCTGCATCCTGCCGGTTTTCCTTCTTCGGAAATCCGGTTCTCTTACGTTAATATACTTAAAATCGATCACGCATAACACGAATAGAAAAAAAAAGTGCACGCACCATATTTCACCGAATTCTTCAATTGAGTCGATAAATAAATAATTTGACAATTATAACGTAAGAAGAAAGAAAGTTTAATTTTATAATTTATTCAAAATGACATTTAATTTTTATATATACAACTGTAAATTTGTTAATTGTTACATTATTTATTTATTTATTTATTAACAAAAATACTTACCTTAAGACTGAATTTTTGTTTCTTTTTTTTTTTTTTTTTTTTGAATTAAGGAATATGGAAATATGAATTTAATGTTAAGATTGCTTTTAATTTTAACATGTAAAATTGATGTGTGTTCCCCTTTTTAAAAAATAACCATAAGCGTCAATTTTGTCATTCGTTATAATAATTGTCCTTGTGTATATAAATCATTTCCCCGACTTCACGACATCTGCACGTGCCAAATGACATTGTACATTTTTCTATATTATATATATATATACATTTTTTATTATATACCTCCTTTCGCACATTTGTGTTTTCATTGATAAAAATTAATTTATGAAATAGAAAATAATTATCCAATGCTGATGTATATAGTATTAAAAAATGTAAATATTTAACAAACATTTGCACATTCATTATTTATGCACATTATTTATCATTACCTGTAATTAACGAAAAAGTTACCAAAGAAATAATAATTAATTATAATATTATTATATATATTATATAATATTATAATAATATTAACTATATTTTGCACTTTGAAAAATATTTTTTTTGATGTTCTAAAATTTTGTACCATTTGATTCAAATATGGTCCAAATATTTTTTCTAATCTTTGCATGTTGTTTATGTACCCGGCACGATTTTTTTTTAATATCCAAAAAAACACTGTTTTTCATCAAATTCACGATATTTTCTTTCACATGGAATTTATTGTTTTATATAATTATGTCAAATTTTTTTTTTTGAATTATCGAAAAAGAAAAATACTATATTATTGAAAATTAAAAGTATGATCATTAAAACTAGTTTATTATTATTAACATAATTTTATTAATATAATATAATTAATATATAATGAAAATATAATTATAACTATAAATATTAATAATAATGGAGTGAAAAATAAAATTTATGATGGGAAATTTCCGAGGAGTGTTTGGAGAAAAAACTTTTGAATTATTAAAAAAAAATTGATTAACTGACAAAACTTTTTGTGCAATTGTTAAATTTCTCTTCTTGTTATTAATTCGCGGTGTGAGCGCAAAAAGAAGAAATGCGGGAAAAATTATTTCTCAATCGAGAAAAACTTGTAGCTTGTTACAAAACGTGCATCTGTGATTTAACGATTCTAATCAGATTTTAACACGAGTTAGGAATTGATCAACTTACTTATATTCTTTCATGATTTCTTTGGAAATTCAATATCTACTTAAAAGGAAAATGCGTTTCTATATAGAGTGGAAAAATTGTGCAAGATCTCATTTTTATTCTCTACTTTTCATAAAAAAAAAAAAAAAATATTTATTTCATTATAATTTGTATTCAGTTATAGTAATTTATTTATTTTGCAAAAAAGGGATGAGTAAAGTTAGAAAAGAAATTTTTATTGTGGAAAATATTGACTTTTTTTAGACATTTTTTATACAAATAAATTATACATTTGGGTTGAATAAAAATTTTCCTCTGGGGGTGAAAAGGAATTTTGTTTAATAGAAAAAAATGTTCGTTATTTGGAAATTTTTCGTAGTTTTTTTTTTAATTTTTAAATGTAGAAGCTAAATAGAGCAATTGTACGGTTGACACAATTACTTTCGTTCACTTTCGTTTATTTCTCCTTTTCTTTTATAGCTCGCATTTTCTTGAATTTTTTCTTCCTCGGTCCTCTCGTTGTGGACCTTTTTTTTAGAAAAAAAAATATTCGGTTTGGTATACTATTCAACCGGTAAAGAAAAAGAAACAACTATATATATATATGTAGCACGGTTCAAAAGTTAAAGTGGTTTATTTGTGCTTATATATAGAAATCCGGGAGTTCATGTGGTGTCACTTACCCCGCACTGTCGCGACTGTCTTGGCGACAAGAACGCAAAGATTTTTCACAAAAAAAAAAATAATAAAAAGAAAGTTAAAAAAAAAAAAATACAGTCTAGCCGGTTTTATCAAAAAATTTCTCGAACATTTTGTCGTAGGAAATTTTATTGTTTGTTTAAACTTGTTTTTCCTAATTTTTCAGAAAAAGAAATAATGTTTTTTCATTTGTTAATTTTTATTTGATGAAATTTCAAGAAATATATACGGAATTGAGTTTTTTTAACTGGATTCTGAATTTCAACTTTCACGTTATCTGCGGATAAATGTAAATTGCGGGAAATTATTAGAAGTGTTGCGAAAACATAAAATTAATATATCCACGTTTTGAACAGAATTAATTAGGAAAAAATAATGCGTAAATTATTGATTGCACAAGAAATTGTAGTTACAAATCAAAAACTTTAAATTTGACATTTATATTTTTTTTGTACGGGATTCAAAATTAGTATTTAATTTCTAAGGAATCGAAATAAATCCTATTCATTTAAACACTCAGAGGGGAATTTTAGTCGTTGCGGGATAATAATAGGAACTTTATTGATTTTATTGTCTCTGAAATTGAATTGTATATTAAATTGGGGAAAAAATTGTTAATTTAGAAATATAAAATTTTTGTGTTATTGAGGATTGAGTATTAAGTCATTTAGTATTTTTTTTATTTTTTCTCGAGACTGAATGACTTTTTTTTTGTTAATGACAAGTGGTAAACGCGAGTTGTCTTCATATAATATTATAAAGATGCCGTTATAGCGCCCAATTTAAGTTGAGTATACACGTGCCTTTCGTAGGCGGAAAATAAAAGGTCAAGAAGCATATATATATATTGTAATAATTATATTCCAAGATTATTATATTCAAAGTAATAAGGAAGTTGTATTCATTTTTTTTCATGTGCAGCGCGTAAGAATTTCTTTCATTGATAAAAATCTCTCTTTTCTCAGCGCGGGCAGTCTTTGAAAAAAAAATATCCAGTTGAAATTGTATATTGCAAAAATATATTTTCAAACCTTCTACTTTTGATAATTAAAAAATTAAACTTAATTTTTTTTATACGAAAATTGCAAAATCACACGGAGATTTTGTTTTCAGTCCGAATACTAAAAAATTCTATTTAATTTTTACTGCCTTCCGAAGAATTAATTTCGATTTCTTACTTATTTTTACATTTTAGTTGTACGTAGTTAAAAAAATTTACTGCTGCTTTTTCTAACTTTATCGAGAGTATCCTCACGTTTTCTGCAAAAAAAAATTTTTTTAATATGTGCTGCAGATAATTTATATAATTTTACGTATAAAATTTTCCAATTCCGGTAGAAAGAATCGTTTTGACATTTTTTTTTAAAATGCTGTATTTTTAAAGTTAATGATACATATTTTATATTCTTGCATCCCTTATATTTATGTATTCATTTTGAACGGAAGAAAATAATTTTTTTCTCTTGGATATTTAAATTCTATTTTTATTTTTTATTCTTTATTTCCTTTTATGGACATTTTTTTTGCTATAAAAAAAGTAGTAATAATAGTTGTCTGTAAACTATAGCAATGAATATTTAAATAATTATTATTCTAAGGGGGAAAACATTTTTATATTTGGAATAATTTTTAAATTGACTAATATATGAATATCTATATTTTACGGATCAATTTTCGTGAACTCTTATTGTTAAAAGTATAATTGAGTTTTTAATTTGAACCACACAGTTCTTTTTATAAGTATATACGTGGGTGAATTTTTAAAATAGCTGGTAATTTATTTTTACTTAGAACAAAGGGTGTAATACTATATAAGCATCTGTCATTTTCGAACATTTTAAGCTTGAACACTATTAAAAGATCTTTTTTTTTTTTTTTGCAGTATAACAGCAGTGGAATTTGAAAAATTCTGCAGCTGCCTCTAATATGCAGTTATTTCTCGAACATTTTCTCATTGATATTTTAAGAAGCTTTTTAAAAATTATTTTTTTAAAAATGGAGACGGAAAGTGGGAGCATAGAATATTGTTTACGAATTTCATTTGAATTCTTTATTTCATAATTTTATAACATTTATATATTTAAAATTTTAATTAAAAACGATTGTTGATCATTATTTTCAACAATTATAATTTAATATATTTCCCGTGTCAATTTTGCCAAAAGGAAATTAAAGAACACGTTCAAAAATATTGTTTTTAATTTTTATTTACTAATTAATCAAGAGAAATGTAATTTTAATAATTAGATTTCATTTTGGATTTAATTTTAATCATTTTAATAATAATAATGAATGAAATTAATAATAATAATAATAATAATTACTCTAATTATTTAAATTACTTTTTTGTTTATTAATTAGTAATTATAAATCCATACAATTTAATATGAATGCGTTGATAATTAAATTTTATGGATTAATTATTATTAAGCAGTAATTAATTAATAAGTAATAAATTAATTATTATGGAGAGAGGAATGAATTCTGAACGTGTTTTTGAGGAATTAATTTCGAATGCGACAGTAATTATATTTTGAAAGTAGATAAATAATTTGCTGACAGGAAAATATAATATCGAAGTGTGAAGTGTTACTAAAATTAGATCTCTTTTACAGAATGATGACACTTTCGGAGAGAGAGAGAGAAAAAAAGAGAAAGATTTGATTGGATTATTTTATTTTAGGTATACATATACTAAGAATAATTCGTTTGACTTCCATTATAATGAAAAGTGACGTCTCCGGAGAAAAGAAGAAACGAAAAGTCAGGGTTTCTTGCTTCGTTTAACATGACATTTTCAATATAGACATTTGTGTAAATGTATATAAAAGTTACGCGTTTCTTAAATGATCAACGCGTTTATGTACTGAGAGAGTGCGAAAAACGTTCACTCCGCACATTGTGACAATGATGGCTTTTGCGCGAGATGAATCTTTTAATTTACGACATTTTGTACATCGTCACTTTTAAAAGTCACACATACAAAAAAAGAAAAAGAAGAAAAAACAGGAAAAGAAGAAAAAGCAGGAAAAAAAATTGGAAAAGTACCTACTATATACAAAACAGTTGTTGAATTAGAGAAAATTTTTACTCAGTGTGAATTATTGAAAAATTTATTCAAAGTTGAAAATCGTAAATATATTTTCGAGGAAGTGAAAAGTCTCCTCTCAAGGCGATAAAATAACAAAAATCTATTATTCTAACAAAAAAAAAAAAAAAAATGCTTCATATGAGAATCTGTTGGAAATATCTGCTTTAAGTGACTTTTGAACTCTAAAAGCAAAAACACTGGGAATTCTAAGCCTTTATAGGCGTAAAGATCTCCAGCTGTGTGGGGGCTATTAAATTTTTTTTTATATATATTATATTATATGCGCGTTGATTATACTAGAATAGTCGCAATCATAAAAGCGCTTTGTTTCAAAAAGTAAACGAAAATATTTTTCAAAAATATTAACCCTTTTTTTTTGTTCTCTTCTATTTTTTCCCCCCAAAAAAATAATTCTCACAAACGTAGTTTTTTCTTTTATATATACTTTACTTTCGAGGGTAATTTATTTTATGACTTTATTTCTTTTATATATAGTTTATTTAGAAAAGAAATAATTCTTGGACGTTTTTTTTTATTTTTTATTGTATGGGGTTTTTTTTTATTTTTATTGTGATTATGGTTTAATATTTTTGAATGGCTTTTCGAGTCGCGTGAGTTATATATACCGAACTAAAGTGCAAGCAGTCGCGCGTGAAAATGCCGGTACCGTGATTTTTTGACTGCTCCCAAAATACACTCTCTCTTGCCCCAAGAACGACACGGGGACGATGGGGAAGAAACACTGTCGGAGAAAGAGAGAGAGAGAGAGTTAATTATTTATAATGCACGAAAGAAAGAGAGAGAAAGGAAAAGCCTGTCACAGAAGAGCTCCAAGATCAGATGGAAATGGCCGAATACTCGAGCCAGTCTTCGAAAACTAGTCGTACACTAACAACTCACATTATTCAAAATCCTATTTAAATAACAATAGTTTTCATAGTAGTAAGCAAACTAGACACAGGAGGAAAATAGTAATTATAATAAATAGTAAAAAAAATAATAATAACAATAGTAATAAAAAAATAATAATTAAAATTAAAATTACAACAATATTAATAATAATAAATAGCAAAATAATAAAAAAAATAATAAAAATAATAACGACGACGACGACGACAATAATAAATAATAATAATTAAAATAATAACAATAAAAATGATAAAATAATGTTTAATAACAATAATAATAATAATAAGCTTTCCATAATTCAGACAGTCATCATTTTCGTGCAAAAACACACTTTTCATATATAACATTCTAATAATTAATTGTCCTATACTAAAAATTGTCGCACTAATTAGAAAAGAAAAACAAAATTTTCTCTTGCACTGCTTTTTCTATACATATATTTAATTTAAAAACAAGTGTGGAGTGTCAGTTTTATTCATATATTGTGCGAGCAAAAAAAAAGAACCCTACAGAGAAAAAGAAAATCCAGCTTTGGTGTGTACTTAATCCTCTTTCTCTAATTATAATTATAATTATAATTTTGAAATTAAAAAAAAATCGTCAAGAGTGTGCCGACTTTAAATTACAGTCGTTTGTTAAATTTTCATATTGAAGGGGGAAAAATGCCACTGAAAATTGAGACCGGTACCTACACGGTTAATCCTGTCATTAAAAAAGAAGGTGGTTCCAAGTTTTCATTATGGAAACATTGGCGACGAAGGTATGCAATTAAAAATTAAAAAAAAAAATCAGTGTTAAAGAGTTTTTTTTTCTAGATAAATATATATAGTTGAGCTTTATTTTTGCTTTTGATTACGCGTACTTAACAGTATTTTTTTTTTGTTCTAAATGCAGTGTTTTGTTGAGTTTTTTTTTAACAAACAAACAAAATTTTTTTTTTAGTGAAGTGGTTTGCCGTTTTTAGAAACAGTGAATGCTTCCGTCTGTTTTCAAGGATCAATTGGAGCGTGAATCCTAATTAGGGGATTGAAAACTAATACCATAAAGTTTGAGAATAAGTCGCATATAATAAAAACCTTTGTTTTCGTGTGTACGTTATAGTAATTATTTTTTGGCATTAAAAATATTTTTTAATTATTACAAATATTTTTTTTTATTAAAAACATTTGTTATCATTAAAAATAATTTTTTATTTTCCTTGTAGAAATATATTTCGAATTATACTATATTGATTATTTAAATAAAAAGAAGTTTTTCTTCTTTATTGTAGAATTTGAAATTTTTTATTTCTTTTTTTTAACTTCCGGTATTAGACTTCTGTGAACATTTTTTTTAGAATTTTTTTTCTATTTTTGGCGTAATTTCGGTGTTTTTTTATTAACATATTATTTTACATTTTTTTTTGTTGAAAAAGCGTTTGATTTTTTTGTCGTTAAAATTTATTCAAAAAATTGTTTTTTGACAAGATTAATTTCATTAAGTTTTTTTAATTAACGATATAGAAACCATTTTTGAATTTTCTATGGAAATTGTATTTCTTTATGAAAATTGTATTTTTAATAAAAATCCAAAATAATATTTTTTGTTTGGAAATATAAATAGTTTGCAATTTAAATATATTTTTAACAGCATGTTAATTATATTTTCCTTATGAAGTTTACATATATATAATTTTATATATAATTATTTTATAAACAAATTATTAAATTATGAATTTAATTAATTTAATAATTTTTTATAAATAAAATAGAAATAGTACAAATATTATATATACTGTTATGTGTAATTAATAGAATGCACAGACGATTTTCCCTGAATTATTGCACGAATATTTAATGCTAGAAATTGAAAAACGAAAAAAATGAAGCATGTTTTTTACCCTAACAGTTTTTAATTGATTCCGTTGAATTGATTGAAACAATAAAATTTTATACATGCGACCAAATGACACAATGAATTTTTTATGTATCAAATAATTTTTATTCCAGCAAATTTGTAAATTAAATTTTCCCTTTAAATACTAATTTTATTTATATAAATAGAATTAGCAATAAAAAAAATATTAATTTAAATCAAAATCATTTGGTTTAGAAAAATAATTATTTTGACAAAAAAGAAAAATATTCAATCAAATCATTTTTATTACTAAAATTTGAAACTCGAGTAATTGAGTTTTTGATTAATTATTATAATTTAATTAAATATTTAAAAGACTGGAAAATTTCAATTTCCAGTGTATTTTAAGAGAATTTTTGTCAAGTGGAATAATATTTTGAGTAAAGTTTTTAATTTTATGTTTAAATACAGAAAGTTTAGTATCTACAGTTTAATCAATGAGTTTTAATGAATTTGTTTTCGAGAAATATAATTACTTCAATTTAAATTTAATTATTTTTCAAGAATTAAATTAGAACTAAATTACAAGTCGAAAATGAATTTGAAAATTTTAATGAATAAAAACAAAATTTCCGGATTATTTAAGCAATAGTAGATAATTGAAATAATTAAATATTAATTAACGAAAATTATTGTCATGTAATTAGTTAATTAGAAGCATTACTAAATAGGTCACAATAAAATGACTCAATTTCTGTGAATTTTCTATTATATGGAAATAAATCAAAATTGTGTCGCAATGGAAATTTCGAATTAAGAAAAAAAGTAAATCGTATTTTACTCTTAGTGAAATTAAACATTTTTTTAATTTATTAAAAAATGTTAATTAAAGAAGGGAGATAATTATTGAGAAACAAAATTAATATCAAAAAGATGATAAATTTTCTAAAAATTGTGAAAGAAATTTTCGTGATCTGATTGCAATCATATTTTCTATATAATTTTTTTCTTCTTTTTCATTGAAAAAAAGAATCTTATTAACTGTTGAGTATTGCGCTTAGTCATGTATTTTGATCTTGCAAAAACTTTTCTACAACCGCGAATATTGTGAAGAAAAGATATACACCGAGAGAATGTATTTAATGAGATTGCATTTCCGACAGAATCAGGACGTAAAATTTTTATTACTTTTTATTTATTTACAAATAATGTAAATGAAATTGTAATTCAGAGTGTAAATTAAATTAGTGTCAAAAGATAGATTTTGATAAAAGAAAAAAAGTTATATATATATTTTTTTGGGAAATTAATCTTCGGTGTTTAGTAAATTTTTTTTCACTCCGATTGCCATCAAATCACGATTTTTTTATTTCTATTTTTTTTAAATAATGTTCTCTAAATAGATTTTATTTTTTTATTATTTTATTGTAGTATTTAAATTATTGAGGACAATGTTATTTTATTATTTTATTTATTTCGAAATTAATTAAAAGGAATTAAATTTTGTTTAGTTTAATTTATTTGTAATTAACTAGTGAAAGGGAAGTGTTATTTTTTTAAATTAATTTATTTGCAATTAACTAGTAAAAAGAAAATAAAAATTTTTTGGTATTAATAAAAAAAATAAATATTAAGTATTAGAAATAATGGGAAAAAAATTTATGCAAAAGAATATTGGAAACATTTTTGATGAGAAAAGAAAAAAATATATCATCGACAGTGTGCAAGTGGAAGACCGTGGATTGGAAGATTGGCGGAGAAGGAGAGGTCCTGTTCATGGTGAAGTGGCAGGATTGGAAGAAGCTGGAAACGGAAATTTGACAGTGACATTGGTCTCCGACAGTGGAGGTACAGGCAGGGCCCAAAGACGAACCAGGCCGCTGTCATTGGCAGTGCAACCATTGAATTACCATCGAGTTGATCCTGAATTTATCACTACCAGAAATAAACATCCAAACATGACGAGTCAGGAGAGCATTGGCAGTTGTAGCTTGGACGTCGATCAATCCACCTCCGACCGATCAGGTTGGCAATTTCTTTTCTGCAACAATTTTGCCTCAGATTTTCCATTTTTATTTTCATTTTATTTTTACGAAAATATTTTTTCCTTTCTTTGCTTCAATTTCCAAATTATTCAAACAGATTTCCATTTTTATTTTATTATTCGAGACAATTTTTATTTACTTTTATTTTCGGCACTCAATATTTTTTTAGTTTTAAAAATTATTTCAATATAATTAAATTTAAATCGAGAAAAGTGTTAAATTTTCAAGACTGAGGATTTAAATTATTGCAGAAAAAAAACGAATTTCAAATGCAAAAAGTATCAGAGAATGAAGATTCAAGATTGAATTTTGAGAAATTAATTTCTGTGTGTGCTTATTTATTAAAAATTTTTGGAAAATAAACTTTGCGAGTCCATTCAGCACAGAAAGATCTAATTTTCAAAAAAAAAATCGGATTTTCTCAAATTAAATTTCGTACAATGTACAATGTGCAAATTGTCGTGAAGCAAATTGGGAAGAATATTTACTGACAAGTAAAAAAAATTAAATTAAGTGAACAGATTAATTATTTAGTAATTAGTAATTGTATTTAGTTAATAATTGAATAATCAAATTATTGAATAATTAATTAAATTGTTCAATAATTAATTGCATTCAATTATTAGGAAATGAGAAACGTAGTTTCTATTGTAAATTTAATTTTTTCTTTTCTCTTTTTTTTCCCACAGAAAAAGCAGTAGGCTCTTTATCGGAGAAAACATTGCACAGTTTCAATTTATCGTTCAACGGCGAGCAAACACCATCGGCGGAAAATTTGCGAAACGGAAATAGTGAAAATCAGCAGATTAAACACACGACTTCTAACGGAAAGAATTCAAGTGTTAACAATGGCCATCACTACATTGACGTTGAGCAGATGACAGTGAAGAAACCTAGTTATCTAGGACTTGCTTGCAGTATAAGCGGATATTCGGGAATCACTAGATACGACAGCAAATTACGAGAGGGCTTCCGGTCTAGAGATAGCAGTCCCGGCTCGAGATTAATTAACAGAGAAGCTAGTCCTGTTGGATTTCGGTAATTTTCCCCTTTTTTCATTTTGTAAATGAAAATGAAAAATTTATCAAAATAAAATTGAAATCAGATTCGAAAATCGTATTGTCTATTTTTCGTTTTTGTTTTTACTTTTTATTTATATTGTTTGTTAGTTCTTTATTTTTTTAATATTTATTATTTTTTTCAATTATTTTATTTTTAATTTATTATTTTTAGAAAATATTTATTATTCGCGTTGCAGGTCCAACGAGAATTTGAATATACCATCGAACAAGGGTTTCCCACCGAAAAGTCAATCTATTTCGCCATTAGCGATGGATCGTCAAAATGGATACACAAATGGAACGAAGAATAATGGTAAAATTGATAAGTATCTTGATAATAAAAGCTCAATTAATTCTGAGGGATATTCGGTGGTTGATAAGGGAATATCATTAAATTCAACGTATTCGGAAATTAGTCCCATACGCAATAATTCAACAACGAAACGCAGTCCTGGAAGTGTTCACGTAGCTTCTTATAATCAACAAAATATCTCCTATTCTTCGACTATTTCCACTTCGTCGCCAAAGCCAGCTACCGTTAATGGTAAGTCGAAAAAGAAAAAATTCACAGTTTGATTAAAAAATAAATTTTTACTTTCATTAAAATTTGTTGATTTGCATTTTCTTTTTCTTGTTGCAGTATCGAATATCTCGTTTAGTGAAAACAGCATACACAATGGATCGTCATTGGATGTTGATAATCATTTATTGAACAGTTCGTCGAGTAGTGAGAAATCGTTTATTCAACAACGGGTGGAACGTCTTTACGGTCCAGGTGCACTTGCTCAGGGTTTCTTCTTTAAACGCAGCTCTTTTAATAAATCAAATACAAGCGATTCCAGCTTTAATAAATCTAATATCGATAATAATACTTCTATAGATAATTCAAGTACAGAAGAATCCCTGCCTGTTCTAAGATTTTTACAGCCGGAATTTCGCGCTAAATTGCCAGTCGTCCACAGCCGAAAGCCAACCGATGGTTCTGAGCAAATAATAAAGCCCCTGCAGAGGTAATTGTCAATCTCTAATTTTTTCACTTCTTTTATTTATTTATTTTAGTATTTATTTTATTAATTAATATGACTTTTGTAACATCTATTTGCTGAATATAATTTATTTTTTGTCTACCAGCTTCTTAATTAATTATTACTCTTTTCAATCTTTCAATTAATTTGTTCCAGAGAGATTAGTTGATTAATTTAAATATATTCTAATTTAATCCACTCATTCGATAATTTATCTGTTTACTATTTCAATTTATCAATTTACTTTATTTTTATTTATCCATTAATTTATGTATCTTGTATTTTTATTTACTCTATATTCTCATCTCAGAAATGCGAGTTCTTTTTTTTTGCAATGATAGAATAGTTTTAATGATTAAATTCTATTTCACGGACAGGTTATCAGTGGCCTCGGCAAAAAATGAAGCCAAAGAAAAGAGTCCTGTGCCAGAGGAGGTTGAGAAAAAGGATTTGAAAAACAATTCCCTTCAACTTAGTTCCAGTACCACAAGTATAACGGATCAGCAACCAGCTGCACCGCAAGTTGTACTGCCTGTACTTGAATCAAGCACAAGTAATGTAAAACAAGAAAAAGAAGAGGAAAAACAGGGAAAAAAGGAACATGAAGAAGAAAAGGAGCAAAAAGTGATAGAAATTGAGAAAGCGGTTGTTGAAAAGAATGGACACTATTTCATGAAGGTAGTTATTAAAATACGTTTTTATTTAAGAAAATCTAGAGATAAAAACAGGGGATAAAATTTGTTTTCTTTTCTAGTTGCTAAAAGAAGAGAGGGACAAGCTTATTTTGTTGGCCGAATCAGCGGAGAGTGAACTCTCCAGTGTTGATCCTTCATTGTTACCCGAGGAAGCAGCTGGAAAATTGCGTTCGGCCTCCGGAAAAGCTCGACTCCTGGCTTCTCAGAAAATGCAACAGTTTGAAGGATTGTGTCACAAGAACATTGTTAGTTTAATTCAAAGTTTCTAATTTTATTCATTTTTTATTAATTTATTTTATTAATTTTATATTATTTCTGTTTTCTAATTTTAGAACAAAGTCGAGGGCGAAGAATTCCCAACGATGAATGAAGATTTAGAAGGATTCTGGGATATGTTAATGTTGCAGGTGATTCAAGTCAACCAACTCTTTGAGCAAATTGAACGTTCGAGAAAATCACAATGGCAAGAGGTATGTCAAGAAAATTCTAATCCTAAGTCCCCGTCAAAGTATCGAAAGAATTCGAAAATTTTCAAATCACTCAAAGGAATAGCGTTTCCAAAATTATTGAAATCATCGTCGAAAGAATATAACAATGATTCGCAAAATCAATTAGAACTCGCAGTTGGATTAAATGAGAAATTCAATCAGGAGATAAAGGAAAATTTTGAATCGAAATTAAAGAAAAACTACGAATTAGATGATAATTTGGATGATAAAAATTTATTACGTCTCACGCCGGAGAATGAAAATTTATTCTATTCAAAATCGACAAAATCGGATGTTTACGATGAAACTGAATTCAATTACGCCGAGGCACGCAGTGTTTTGTCGCAAATGGAAAATAATTTCAATTTAAAAATGCTTCGCACAAAGAAACGAGAATTTAGAGCAAAAAATATTCCCGACAAAAGTAAATCATTTTCGGTCGATTTTCACGAGTTGGGCGCAATGAATTCGCGAAAAAACTTTCCAAATAATCGATTCAACTCAATGGATTCACTAAATAAGGATAACAGATCGAGGTCTTTCAGTCCCGAGGAGAAATCAATAGGTGACACAATTTTAGAAGGACAGAAATTTTATGAAAACGACAGGAATTTTAATAGTAAACCTTCGATTAGATCGCGATCACTTGAAGCGAGACGAAAATCAAAACTCAATGTTACATTTGCTGATGAATCTGTTTTTGACATTATCAATTACGACGAGAATTCTCTATCAGAAGACGAGAAAGAATCGACTGAGTCCTCAATTCTCGAAGATTCGGAAGATCAGATTTCTTCAAAAGACCCGGAAAGTCATTTTTCAAAAGTTAGCATAGAATCGAAAAATAGGCAACCTTTAGTTTATCCTGATTTAAATAGAAGTCAGTCCTTATATCGTTTACAAAATATTGATATTTACTCTCCAATTATCGAACTGCCGGAAAATGAAAGTGAAATGAATTTAGAATCAAATCCTCAAATTTCCACCTCACCGAAAGGAATTGCCTTCACAATTCCAATGGTCGACAATTCTTTATTGGAAACCGAAAAAAATAAATCTCATTTAAAGGAAAAATTCATTGAAAAATTGAAATCGCGCAAAATTCATAACGAAGGGGAAACGAAGAGTAAAAATTGCAAATCAACAGAATTGGTGAAATTCGAAAAAAATTGTCAAAACGATAAAAAACGGGAAACTCCAAGTCTAAGAGATTCAGTATTAAGACCTTCTTCGTCCCACAAGGAAAACAAAATCGACGATAATAATTCGAAACAAGAGAAAAATGTTTCAAGTAACGAAAAGAAAACGAAAAAAACTTCCTTTTCGAATTCGACAAAAAAAGAAAAACAAGAATCAAGACCCTCATCGGTTTCGTCGAGAAGAAGTCAAGAAAGTAACGTCACAACAAGATCAAAATCTCTAGACAGAAATTTTCTAAAAAAAGATAATAAAAAATCTCCAAATTCACCGAAAAAACAAAAAGATTCATTAAAAAGTCCCAATAGCAATGAAACTGTAATAATAAATCCTACAAGTGAAAATAGTACCGAAAAAGAAGATAAAAATTCCGTACAAGAAATAGTTGTGAAACAAAATTCCGAAACAAATAAAATTGACGAAACGAAGAAAAGTTTGAAGAAAACTTCACTAAAGAGGCGTGTAATCGATTCATTGAGTAAATTAAAACCAAAATCGTCTGAAATGCAAAATACAAAAATAAATGAAAAGTCGTTAAAAAAAGTAGAGGAGAAAAATTTAATTAAAATCGAGAATAGCAAGAACGCAGTTGTAGCAAATTGTATCGAAACTCCTATTGTAAAACACGGACAATTGAAAAATCGTGTAAATAATTTAAAGCGGTCCCGAGTGTGCTCAAAAAGTGTTTCACAATCAATTCTACCGTCACCGAATATTTTCAATTTTCCCCGCTATTCAAAAGAAGCGCAACGTTTATTAATTAAAAAATACACAAACCCAGTGAATCTGTCAAGTGTGAGTAAATGTAAATTTGAAAAAACAAAAAAATCCCCAATAAAGAAAAATTATTCCAAGGAAATAACACCAAATTTACATTCATTACCGAAAATAATGGAATCGAATTATCAACAAAAGACAAAATCGAAAACATCAAATTTTTTAGAAACAATCGTCGACAGTGATAAAAATAAAATCAATAGTGAAAATTTACAAATTGTCAGCTATCCACTAGAAACGTCGAAATTTCAAGAAATTCAAGTCGATTCAAATTCACTGTCACTGGCAAGTTTTTGTGATTCTGAAACAAGTATGACGCGAATGCTACTCGAAACATCGAGAATTATAAAATCGAATTCCAAAATTGAAGAGCATTTTTTTGCGAATGTTTTAAAAAGAACTAATGAAGAATGCTCTCTGGTGAAATTTAATGGTCGTCAATCGTCAAATAGAGAACAAAATAATAATAACAATACAATGATTGAAATATGTCGCAATGAAAATTATGGTTTTATGAAAATTTCATCAAAGAGAAAAATACCCAAAACACGAATTATTGAGAGGAAAAAAATGTTTAATACGACAATTAATGTACGTTATGCTTGTAATTTTTTGAAAACGAATCGAACATTGTGTCGTCTTTCATTGTATCTCTATATTTACGGAATGCTCAGTATCATTTTGATATTTTTGAAAGTTAATCCTTGTAAATATTGCTTTTTTGGAGGCAATTTTTTTTTATAGTTTATCCTTTGCTTTTTCTATGTTGCGATTTAGTTTTTAAATCTCAACCTTTGGTTTTTTTTTAAATTTCGACTCTTGTTTTTTTTATATTGTGATTTATTATATACACACGTTTTGATGAAAATATATATTTAAAAAAGATTTTTTTAAAGGTATGTATATTTTTATAGTTTTGGTTCGATTAATTTTTTTGTTGAAAAAAATTTTCGAAAATTTAAGAATTTTCCGAATTCAATTTTTTTGTTTCTGGATATTTTAGACAAATAAATTAATTCATTTATTTATGATAATGAGCCAAATTCACCGAAGCATGTTGAGAAAAGAGAAAAAGTACCAAATGAGGAAAAAAGAGCAATGAAGAATGAAATGAAGAAGAAATGTTTCTTTCTGTTTGAAAAGACGGCGACGAATTAACAAATAAGTTATATTTTCATTAACATTTTCATTTGCAAAAAAAAAACGAAATTTTTTTTGTTTCAATTTTAAATTACAATTTCTTTGATTGTATTTTTCTGAATAATGACATGAGTTAATTTTATTTCTTTTAGATTGTTCCCGAGAAGAGAACGATTACTGGTGGCACATCTCTAAATGGAAGTACGACGAAAAGACGTATAAATTCAACGCCAAAAATTAAAGCCACACCGTCAAGTGAAGCGAATAAAAAAGCTCGCGAAGCTAGGGAACAATCACGACGACAAATGATTGAAGAGAGGCGACGCGCAATGAAATCAATGACTAAAAATGAAAACAATTCTGTCGAGATTTTTATTCCCGAGACGTAACGGTAATTATTTCAATAAAAATTAGTTTCTTTTTAAATGATTATAAAGAAAAAAAAAGAAGAAAATTTCACGAGAATGCGCTTGAAAAATATATTTGTAAAAAATCATTATAGATTTTAAATGACGAATATAGAAAAAAATATACTATTATTATTATAGAAAATAATTACATAAAAAAGAATAATTTATATTTAATATTCGTCATTTCTGCTGAGAATGTTAAATAAAAAATTAACCCTCCAAGAAAAAGATACAAAAAAAACAATTATTCGTATTTTAATCTTTTAATAATGTTTAAATAATTAAAATTTTACGCTTATTTTCTATTTTATTTAACATTTTTAGCAAAGATCGTCGCCTCATGAATTAAAACATTTTTTTTATAGAATGAAAGAAACTTGTAAATATTGGTCAATTTTTAAATTTATTAACAATCTCTATACATCTTTTTTTGCGGGTGAAAATTTAACTTGGACTGAATTGATGCGAATTATTAAATTATTATAAACGTCGATGTAAATATTGTTGATAATCGTCTGAAAAACAATTTTATGTATGAACATTCTATATGACGATTTGCGTAAAGAAAACAGAAGAGTAATTTAACAAAGTTCAATTTTTTATTGTCAAATTTTTTCTTGTTTTTAAGAACACAAAAAAGTTCTTATATTTTTGTTTTGTTTTTGTTCCTATTAATAATCCAATTTCTAAAAGTTTGTAATTTTACAAACAATTTCTATTTATATGACAAAATATTATTTATTAAACGTTTATTTATTCTTTTCAAAATGTCGTTTGCATGTCACATGTGAAATTTTTTATTTTTCACGCACATGAATATGTAGAAAAAGAAATAATTGTAAAAAAAAAGTAATAGAAAGAAAAAATAGAAAAGCGAATGTTATTTAATAAAAAAAAATTCTTGAAAACTAATATTTATTTTAATATGAGAAAAAATTGCTAAATAGAAAAAAATTAAATTCGAATTCATTTTTAGTGTAGAATTAATGTGACATTCCGCAGATTTTTTTTATGGAAACCTAATATAGATTCTTGCTTGCGTTAATTGCACAATGTGACCGATTTTAATGAATTTTATCAACCAAATAACAGAATACTCATTTACGTTAATTGTACATTCGATTAGGTTATATATATATATACAAAAAAGAATATCACAATCTCTAAATTAGCGTTTTGAAAATAAATTATTTTTCGTACGATAAAAATGCAGGGTTAAATTTTTAAAAAATGTTAATTAGGCGTATAATCTATTAAATGATTAACAATTATTAATAAAGAAATACGAGAGGATGTTTTAATCGAATTTGTTTGTTAATGTTTTTGCTTAACAGAGATTGTGACGTCGAAGAGTTGTAATTATTTGTATAAACTAATAATCGTGTAAGCTTAAAGATAAATTATATAACTGCGAGTGATAGATATTATTTTCGCCTTTTATTTTTACGTCTGAATCTTCTAGTGCCTATTATTCCAATTATATAAAGTAGTAATTTATATTCAGAACGAAAACTTTTTTTCCCCTTGGTTATTTGTTTCTTTTTTTTTAAATACGCACATTTTCGTTTGTTTTCAAATAATTAAATCACTCTTTTCTTTTTTTTTTAGTAATTATATATAATAATACGCTTATAAACAAAATTGTAACGTTTTACGAATATTCTATTAAAAGTAAAAAAAAATTAATGTACGGCTTTATTTAGTTGCTAATTGATATAAATATTGTTATTTGTGGAATTTGAGAAAAAATTCTTTTTTATTAATTAAATTTATTAAAACGAAATATAAATTATATATATATATACGTATATTATATCGAAATTTCGCTGAGAATTATAATTTTTCAATTGTATGTTTTCTAATGAAATTTAAATATATGCCAACATTTTAATAACTCAATTTTTATCTAACGTTAACAAAAATCCCTAAAAAATCTCCTAATGATAATTTTTTTTATTCCAATTTATTTATTATTTATAAATATTTTATATTTAATAACAAATAAATATTATTAAAATAATAAAAAAAATGTATTTTAAAAATTTTATTATTATTAACAAAATAATACTTTGATGAAGATATTTTTCAGTTCAGAAACACAAGGACATGAGAGGAATTTTTCAGAGGCTAGTTTTAGAGTTGCAAATTATTGTCCACTCAATATTTTTTGGTAAGAATTCTTTTTTCTTCTTTACTTTAATTTATGTTATATTTTTTCCTTTTAAATAAAATTGTTTTGAGTGTTGTAGAAATAAAGTAAAAGAAAAGTATTTTTTTTTAAAGTACGGAAATATTTTTATTTATCTAACATTAAATTTAATTTATTTTAATTCAATTCACATTTTTTCAGGTCATCGATGGCATTTATGTCAAATTCAAATTATTCGCATCAGCTGTCGACAAAAACAAGGACAGTTTTCAAGGGCAATAATTTCGACAAGGAAATCTCGGGTAATATTATTATTTACAATTTTCAGTTTACTTTTTATTTATTGGCAATTTGAAAATTAAATGAAAACTAAAAATAAATAAAAACATTAAAAGGTTTTTTTTAAAGGCAGAGCATCTTTATTTTATCACAAATAAATAGTATTTACAGTAAATATTGTTTGCGCTTTAAAATATACACTTTTTAGCGGAAATAAATATTTTGTGCGCTCTTGATAGATTTTTACAATTTATTATTTGTATATAATAATAATATAGTAAAATTATCGAGTTTAAAACAATGGCTATTTAAATATTTGCATTAATTCAATAGTCTCTATTTATACATTTTATAATTCTCTTTTCATCATTAATAATCTAACGTACAAATATTTCATGCGACTGACTCACTTTTTGGAATTAAATTTATGCAATTAATTCTTTTATTAGAAAAAAATTTAATTATTTTACTTTTCCTGTAAATAATATTTGGCAACTCGAGCATATTTTCGAAAAAATTGTAGATTATATTTGGAACTATTTTTTTTGCAGATATGCTTAGATAGTCTCTATACATTTTCCCTTTTTTTATTTTCAAAAATTTAATTAAAAATATTCTCTATGAAAATAAAATTTGTTTTTGAATCTCTTTTTAAAATTGAATAATTTAGCAAACTGTGATAAATATTAAGAGAAAGGAAAAAAAATTAAATATTTTAGGGAAAACTATTATTATTATTATTATTATTATTATTATTATTATTGAGAAAACTAGTTTTTTAGGAGAAAAGAATTTTTTGTCTAGAAGGAAATGAAGTATTCTAATCAGTAATTATTTCTAATTCGTTAATGTCGAAAGAATAATTATATTATAAATATTTTTTTCATCAATGTTTATACTGTTGTTTGGAAATTGAAAAATACTATAAAATATGACATTGACAAGAAAAACAACCGGATGGTGTATAAGTTCTAGTATCAGACTGACTTGTTTCAATTGATTCCAGATTTAGAGAATCCTCGCTGCCTTCGCTTAAAACTTCAATACTGAATGGATCAGTGAGATCCTTGAGGATTTTATTTCCAATTTTTGTCCTCGACATGGGAATAAGTGCCATTTCTTCTTCGCTGGAGAAAAAAAAGGAATTGTTGATGACAATAACAATAATGATGAAGAAAGTTTTTTAATTATCTTTTGGAAGTTTAAATTAAATTATTATATACCTCCCACTGTCGCTGTTGCATAATTCAACGAGGGGAAGATTTTTCTTCTTCTTCTGGGGAATTGGTAACCTTTGAATGGGAATTATTCCAATTCCAGGACTCGCATTGCAATCATCATTATTGGAAAGTTTCATATATTCTGAATTTTTTTGAATTCTTTTCGCTTGCTCGATACGTGCCTCTGAAAAATGAAAAAGGAATTCTTATTTCGAAAATTTTTAATTTCAGAATTAAAAATATTCAACAATGGAAAAAAAATTATTATTTTTTTAAACTTCTATATTTCAAATTAAATTAAAAATAGAATAAACTATTTTCGTTAAAGTAAACAAAAATTTTGAAATTGATGCAAAAATAATAAGAAATCGAAATTTGATAAAAAATAAACATTTTTATTATTTATTTACCAAGTTTTCTTTGTAAATGTTTTGTCGTTGCTGTTCGTCGATTAATTATTGAATTATTACTGCTACTACTGCTATCACTGGCCTAAAAAATATATTTCTATTACTACTTACTATTTTCTCAAAAATATTTTTTAATTTTTCAATTTTATCTTTTAATAAATAATTTTCAATTAAAAAAAAAATTTTTACCGCAAATAATGTTTCGTCTTCTAAATTAACATTATTTTTCGGATCACTATCTATTCCACTGTCTTCAGTCATATTTTTTTATTTTCCTCTGATTTTTTCAATATAAAAAAGAAATATTACTATTTTTCTTTGATTTTTACAGAATAATTAAATTACTTAGAAAAATCTGCTTAAAATCTTCTGGAAAATAAACATTTGACACGAAAACATGACAACTTATCTCATTTCGTCTATTATTGATTTTCATTTCGACAATTGCGCATGTCACAAATTCAAATAACTATTCTACAATATTTTTTTTTGAAAATTATAAATAAACTATATATTTATAATAATTAAATTGTTTCCACAAAATTAATATTTGCTAATATTTTTATTAATTAAGAAAAAAATTATTGGGAAATTTATTTTGTTTTTAATTTTTTAATTTGTACTTATCGAGTAAGTAAATTTTTACTTGTAAACAAAATTAAAATTCTTTTTTAACTTATGTAAAAATAATTTAGTTTTTAATCATTATTTTTGAAAATTTTTTTTCGTCCTCAATATTATAAAAATCATTGCCATGGAAACGAAAACAATGTACGAAGTGTGAACTGAGATAATTTGGTTACATAATTTTATTTTTGAATGTTTGGATTAATTTTTCTGTTTTTTTGAGAAAAGTAAATAAAATTTTGACACTAGATTTTGTAAAATAATATTTAATTTCAAAATTCGGGGAATTTTTCAATTCTTCATAAAAGCGATTGTAATTTTTTTGTTTGTTTTTTGTGTATAGGTTCTCGTCACCGGACAATTAATGAGTGAATTATGGGAGGAATTTAAATAAACAAATAATGCATACAACGAAACCAACAATGTCAGCAGGAGTTCAGAAAAAACAAATTTCCAGACTTCCTGAAGTTTATGTAAGTTACAAAATTTCTTTTATAATTTTAAATCAAAAAGTTTTACGAAATTCTCTTTTTTTAGTATTTGTTATTTGGTTTTTTGAAATTTTTGTTTTTTATTGGTATTTTTATTTTAGAATTATTTTTGTATTAGAATTTTTTTGTAGGTATTTTTAATTAGTATTTTTCGATTATTATTTTTTTACAATAAATTTTGATAATAGAATTAATTTTTTTTTTATTTTGACAGTCAAGTGGAAGTAAAAGTCGTGCTTCGCGTTTGGATTTAATGGGAAATGAAGAGTGGACACGAACTAAAACTCTTCTCAAGCCGGACGACCAATTGCAATTAACGGAAAATGTAAATTTCTATTTTTTTATTTTCGTAAAAAAAGTGGAATTCTTATTTAATACATTTTTCTTTTGCAGGAATTACAAGAGGAAATCGCCCGAGTATTGCAAATACAAAACACGAGGATACCTGACAATCTGGTAGAATGGTCCTGGAAGCAGAGGGAATTTATTCCGGTGCCAAATCCACCAAATATTGTCACTATTCTCAATGTTCCTGGTATTCTTTTACACAAAGATTCCGAAGAGGCGAAAATGCAATTGGCCGGTGGACTTATTGGTAATAAATTATTATTTATTTTTATTGTTCACAATTATTTATTTTTTTGTTTCTAACACTGTCCGACAAAAATGAATTTTTTTTCTGCCCCTTTAATAATTCTGGTCACTTTCGATAGATTTTTTCACGCTGATTAAGAATCTGAAAAGAAAAATGCTCCAGCACGTCGAGTTTTTGAGAAAATTAGTGTTAAAAAGTGAAAAAAGCATGTTTTTGGCTATATTTGATTATGATTAACAGAAAAATAGGAGGTGCTAGAATTTTGTTTCTGGTATCAAATGAAAGCTTGAATTACAACCAACAATTTCCTTGAGGAAGAATTCGAAGGCATTTCCGATAAGGCAATTAAAAATGATTTTTTCTTTTGCATTAAATTTTGTTATTAATCAAATTTTATTAGCACCATGTATAACCTCAGCATTGTGAAACAAGTGATAAACAAATGAATTTTTTTTGCATTTAAATTCATAACATTTCAAATTATTTTCAGGTTACTTATATTTTATTCCAAAAAAAATGTTTAGCAATCTAATTTTTAGAAATCCCTACAAAAGTTTTTAATTAAAATTTTATTCAAGCTTTCATTGTATTTTACTGTTTTTATATCTAAATTCTAAACAAATGAAATTAATCAATTCTTCTAATAGAAATTAAATGCCTAACTAGAAGAAGAAAAAAAAGTATATTAAATTAGATATTCAGTGATCATACAAATAAAATTTTTTGTTATATTTAAACACTTAATTTATTCATAAAATTAATTATAATTTAATTGTTTATTATAAATATTATTTTCTCGTTGTTAGATGTTGAAATTAATTTTAATTTTTAATATTGTCTGCTTTTATTCTAATGAATAAAAACAATTTCTGAAAACAATGTTTTAATTTTGGAAAAACAAAACGTTAAATTCACAGGAATATTTTATATTTCAAAGACATCAATTATATGTTCAAACTATTTATTTATTTTGTTGAGTATATACGTCAAGATTGCTAAACATTTTTTTTTGGAATAAAATATAAGTAACCTGAAAATAATGTAAAATGTTATGAATTTAAATGCTAAAAAATTCATTTGTTTATCACTTGTTTCATAATGCTGAGGTTATACATGGTGCTAATAAAATTTGATTAATAACAAAATTTAATGCAAAAGAAAAAATCATTTTTAATTGCCTTATCGGAAATACCTTCGAATTCTTCCTCAAGGAAATTGTTGGTTGTAATTCCAGCTTTCATTTGATACCAGAAACAAAATTCTAGCACCTCCTATTTTTCTGTTAATCATAATCAAATATAGCCAAAAACATGCTTTTTTCACTTTTTAACACTAATTTTCTCAAAAACTCGACGTGCTGGAGCATTTTTCTTTTCAAATTCTTAATCAGCGTAAAAAAATCTATTGAAAGTGACCAGAATTATTGAAGGGGCAAAATTAGTGTCGGACAGTGTAATCGAATTTGCAATAAATTGTAGCCGACTCTCAAGAAGAGGAAGTTTCGGTTTCCGAAGAATTCGAGGAGCAAATGGCGGAGGAAGAAGAGGAAAGAGAAGACGAAGAAGTAGGAGAAGAAATAGGTAAAATTTGTTTAGGAGAATTATTTTTCTTCTTTTACTAAGAAATTGAATTTATTTTTTTTATTAATAGAGGATGAGTCTGAGGAGCAAGGGAAAGAACCTCAGGTCGAAGTTGAGCAGGAAATAGACGAAGAGGAAGTCGAGAAAGCAAAACCAAAAAAAGTGCCGAATCAATTCAATTTTTGTGAAAGAGCAACTTTGACGTACAATAATCCTATTCGAGTCAGTAAATTTGATTAAAGCTGTTAGTTTTAAATATTGAAATTGTACAAAATATTGAACCATACAATTTATCGATTAAAATAATTTTATTTTAACAAAAGGACATGAGTACGCAAACGGTGCCACCTCCAAGTGCCTCATACAGTGCGGACGTTTATCAGTGGACAATTTACGACGACTATCAAGTATGATTAATTTTTTAATTTTAATATACAATTTTTCATTCACTTTTAATTTATTATTTTGAATTTTACACTAAATCAACGTTTATGGACATGAAAAATATTGTTTTTTTTTAATTTATCTCCTTTGTTTCGCTTCCGCAGGGCGTAAAATAATTTCAATTATTCATTTTACAAAATTGTAAATTAAATATTTTTAAGTAAAAAATTCTTGTAACAGATCCTTTTCTTGGGAGTTGTAGGAAGACTATGAACGACAACAGAAGGAAAAGGAGAAGGAGAAAAAAGTTCCCGCACCGCAGACTAAAAAGGAAGAATTAAAAAAACAATCGCACTTGGAAGTGGTGGCTGTAACAAATAGAATGTTACAAGCCGCCAAAACATTGGAACGAATGGTGAATCAGAATATTTATAATGAAATATTGCAAGGTACAATAAAAAAATTGTCGAATTATTAATTTCTCTTTAGTTATCTAAAAATCATAATTGAAAAATTAAGGGAATTTGAAAAAATTTTTCTGAAAATAGATTACAGATATTGGGATGATCCAAGCGATGAATTTAAGGATGGAGAAGGTTCTTTGTTACCCTTGTGGAAATTTAATTATGAGAAGACGAAGAAACACGATGTCACAGATTTATGTTTTAATAGCAGATACTACGATTTGTTCGCCGTCTCATTTGGAACAAGTAAATTAATTTATATTTATTTTGAAAATAAAATTACCAATTCTTATAATATGTGAATTAATAGTTATTATTATAAATATAATAATTAATATTTTTATTATTATTAAATTAAAACAATAAAGTTTGTGTGTAGTTGATAAAAATAAATACTTTTTTATTGCAGTGTCTTTCGATAGTTCGATAACAATGGGAGTTGTTTGCCTATTCAGTTTGAAGAATCCTTCATATCCGGAGTGGATTTGTCCAACAGAGTCACCTGTCATGTGTTTAGATTTTAATACCCAGCATCCGCATCTTTTAGTCATAGGTAAATAATTTAAAAAATTGTGTTTCCTTTTTAAAAATAGTTTTTTAAAAATATTTAATTATTTAATTACTTAAAAAATACGTTTTTTTTAAGGTACTATGGACGGATCAGTTGCGGTCTACAATGTAATTTTACCATCTTCTGCTCCACAATATAAAAGTAATGATGTGAATCAAAAACACGCTGGAATCGTTTGGCAGGTAATGATTTTAATGGAGAATAAATTTTCTCGACTGAACTTTATTATTAAAAATATAATTTTTTAATCTTTGATTTTTAAAAATATGTCTTTAATTTTCTTTCTTCAATCGGAATTTACTTTTATTTCAGGTATGCTGGGCCTCGGACACAGAAGAAGGAAATCTCGCTTTCTACAGCATTAGCATTGATGGAAAAATTAATTATTGGGTATTGTTGCAAAATGATCTTGGATTTACGACTATAATGACACTTTTTCTCGATTCGTCTCCAATAACGGGACCTGACGGTACAATTGTTACATTGAAGAGTAAGAATTTCTTTCAAATATTATAATTTAATAATGGAGATACTAAAAACAAAATTTTAGATCATTAAGTTCCAGAAAATCTCTGTTAATATTTAATTGTTTAAATTTATTATCAAGTTTTTTGGATTTTTTAAATAATTTTTTACCTAATTAAGAACAAATTGTAAAATTTACTAATGAAGAAAATTGTCTTTTTTTATTAAAGGTTGCGGCACGTGTATAGCGTTTCATCCGAAAGATAAAAATATTTTTCTCGTCGGCACAGAAGAAGGGACAATTTACAAGTGCAATACGGCTTATAATAGCGTTTACATGAGGACTTACGAAGAAGCACACAATATGCCCGTTTACAAAATTGCATTCAATAAATATAATTCGAATATTTTTGCAAGTTGTTCTGGCGATTGGAGAATAAAAATCTGGGAAGACGATCGACCGTAAGATAAATTACTGAAAAGAATAAAACAGAAGAATTAAAACACTAAAAAATATTAAAATTCGTGAAAACAAACTTTTAATTTTTTTCAGAGAACCACTATTTATGTTTGATCTTGGAGTACCAATTGGTGATGTTCAATGGGCTCCTTACAGTTCGACGGTATTCGCTTGTGTTTCAAGTGATGGAAAAGTCACCGTTTTTGACTTGAATGTCAATAAATATCGACCAATTTGCTCACAAGCGATTGTCAGTAAAAAGAAGAATAAACTCACTCGACTTGCATTCAATGACACTCTACCTTTCATCATAGTTGGCGATGACAAGTAAGTCTTTCTCATTTTAATCCTTAGTTTTAACTCTTTTTCTTTATAATTAAAATTTCTCTAGCTTTTCACAAATAAGAATATTCCAATTTTATTAAAATTTTTAGTATTTTATGACAAATAGCATTTAACAGAAAATATTTTGAAATTCTTTAATATAGGGGCACTGTACATACGTTAAAATTGTCACCAAATTTGAGGATAAAAGTGAAACCAACAAAGAAACAAACACATTTATCTAGTGCAGAACTAGAGACTATGAAATTAGAAAAATTATTGAGTTTTGTTAGGGAACCAACAACGTTAACACCTCCGAAAGATGTGAGAGTTTCAAAGCAGTAAATATTTCTTGAAAATGGAGAAAAATTTGATTAAAAAAAATAAATTTATATTCAATTTATAAAAATATTAAATTAGTGAAATTATTGAATAATTAACGAGAAACTAAAATAGTATTAGATTTATCGGATTTAGTGTTTCGGTTTAATTAAAAATTAATCGATTGAATACGTCAATGGTTTCGATATGGTTTATTATGCAAAAAAAGAAAAATTCGTTTTTACTGAAAGAGACTAAATTTTTTTATTCAACAGTAACAATCTATCAATACATATGAAAATGAAACAATGTATATATAAATATACATATATATTATATATATATAATATTTAAATATTTATCTTCTTCATTCATACACTCTACACAATGATACATTTTATGTATCAAAATCAATTCTCGCCAGGCAGAGGAAAATCGATTTTTTAAGAAAGCGCTTTTTTTTATTAAAGTTAAAAATAGTTTATTACCTATAGTTATTTTAATAAATTTTGGACTTTACTGAGATTAGAAAAATTTCCCGGGCTTTTCAATTCTCTTTAATATTTTCGAATTAATACAAAAAATTCACCTCTTTATTTTTTTCCATTTTATGGAAGTGAAAAAACTGCTTTACTTTTCATTACTTAATTATAATTTCCCGTTCATCTTGAATTGACATTTTTATTAATTTGAATTTTTCTCGATACTTTGGCTGTTTTTATCTGTTTTAGAATTTTTTTTTTTCATTTAAAAAAAGGATTTTTTATGGCCGAAAAAAATTTTGTTCAGAAGCCCAAAATTGATGTCTCAGTTCTTACTTTGAGAAATCGTGTTTTTAATTTAGTGTCTAGTAAATATTTTTAGTATATATTTAAAAAAATGTTATTATATGTTGTTTTTGGAAAATTTTACTAAACTATGTTCTGTGTATCTTTTTTAATAATTATAAATTCGAGTGTGTATTTGATGCATGCTCTTTATATTTATTTATTTTTTTACTGACTCAAGCAAAATATTTCGAATAATCGCAATATTCGTTAACTTTATCAATAGTTGATTGAAAAAAAATTCGTCTTGTTGAAATAAAGACCGTCAGTTGAAATTAAATATTAATAATAAATAATGTAAAAAAAATTCGAGAAAATCGTAACTATTAAAATAGAATTCAATAATCAACAAGTTGAATAAAAGCTATTTCTATTACACATATATAAATCCCTTGAGATATCACATTTGATGAAGAATCAGTCTGACTGAAACGGATAAATAAGAAAATTTATTGATTTTCTTTTTCTTTTTGGAAGACTACTTAATTTTTCTTTTTCTTTTAATCCAAAGACATTTTTCCTGGTATCTCTGGATTTTCAATGACTCCTTTATAGTATTTGATTTCTAAAAAATCGCGTATATTATTTGGACTAGGAACTTGACGACCGGCAAAATCAATTGTTGACATTGGATGTAAAAATTGTTCGGGAAAATCTCGATTTCTCATGAACCATGCGTCTCGTATCATTGTTCCATTATTCGAATAAAATGGCAATAAATTCACGTGCAAACGATTTACCTTTGAATATTGTATTTTAAAAAATTCACCCTCTGTCGCTTTCTCCCAAACGAAACCGTGATTATCGATAATTGGCTTATTTTGTGCTTTTATTAACCACGGCGATCGCGCTAGATCGTCGCGATTAATTCCAATTTCAACTTCATGATGCCATGGGAGAATGTCGCCATTTCTCATTGCGCCCAATAGGGAATTGCCCTCGAGCCAAAAACGAATTCCAACTTCTTCGAGTTTATCGAAAACGTGATAGGCAACTTTTCGGAGACTCGCGAGACAACACGGTGGTGTGTATCTATTTTGATAGAGATAGGATGGCACGCCGTTTACAACTGATCCGAAACAGCGAACTGTTTCTCGCGAGCAGCCGTACCATTCGACGACACTCGAAGGTCGTATGACTTTTTTTATGCCAAATTTCTCCAGCATCGCACGCTCTCGACTACGATGTAGTTGCTGCACCTTCCATTGCGTCTGTTGACTACGGTACAATGGCCTTCCCTCATTGAAACGATGTTTTCGTAAAATATTTACCTGAAAAAATTATTATTAACTATTGCAAAAAAAAAAAATATTCTCCAAGAAATAAATTTTTTTACCTTAACTCCAATCGCTCTTGTTTGCAAGTAAATTGAATCGGTGAATGGCAACATGAATGGATCGGATAATTTCTTCAATAAAGAAGTCTCTAACATGATAACATGCCTTCCAATCACAGCATCACAAATCGTACCACCAACATTTTGAATACGTAAACTCCATTCTTTTATTTTCAAACCCATATTTAAACAGCTCAATGAATTTTTACCAACTGCAATACTTGTCATTCCAAATTTTGTCACATGATTGATCATATCCTTTGAGAGAGAAACGGAAACAATTCAAGTATTTTTAATAATTAAAAAAAATTATTTTCTTTTTTTTAAAAGAATAGAATATTTTTTCGTCTTTCCACATACCTGTAACATGTGCTTACTCGATATTCTGGTTGAATCCGGAACAATGAGAATAAATTTTGTACGTACGTAAAATAGGGGATTACGTTCGTCAAATGATTTATTAAAATCTGGCTGTAAATTGACGAGTCGTAAATTTTGTGTATTATTCGATAGATTTAATTCGAGCGGCGGATAGGGTAATTCATCGCAGACTATTAAAATTTGTATTATTGGAAATGAATTTAATATTGACTCCACTGTTGATGCGACATCATTTTCAAATGTTTCGAATTGTCTTATTACAACGGTGACAAGACGTGCGAGACGTCGATGAAATTTCTGTGGATTCTCACTAATATTCGAAATATCCTTTAGAGATTTATTTTGTACTGTGAATAACCTCCAAATTTTATGCCACACTATTATATTGCCTAATAATATTAAAATTAATATTCCCCTTGCGAAACGGAATCGCATTTTATTTTTAGAAAATTCTAAATGCCAATTTCATCATTCAATAATTTTTGTCTTCTTTGTTGGTTTTTTATTTGGATCTTTTCTTTTAATTCTGATTTAAACGAACATTATAACAATCCTTTCGGTTTCATCCTCGTGAGAGCAAAGGGTGAATATAAACTGGAAACTTAAAGTTGCGCGTGAAACAAAATGTCAATGCGCTAAAGTTCAATCCACTTTTCAATCATTTTTTTTTCCTACGATCATTGATTAAAAATAATCCACCACTATTTTGCAAACTATAATAATTCTTTATAATAGAAAAAAAATAAATATTTATTAAAAAAGAAAATGAACTTCTACTTATTAAAAATTTAGAATGAATATGAATTTATATTTACAGACTTGAATATTAAGAAAATTTTATTAATAAATACAAATCTAATTTAGATTTAGAAAAAAATGGAATAAACAAACAAAAAATGGAGAAAGAATTTAAGTCTTGTTAACAATTGTTCTATATTAAAATATATAAAATAGTAGATTATGGTCTTGAAGAAAGAAAAAAAGGGGGTTTTCGAAGAACTTGTATTATAATCACGGTTTGTAAGGCGTGAGAAGATTTTCCGAAAATTCTTTGACATGTTCCACACCACGCACCTCTCTTTCGAGTAGAGGCAATTTCGTCACGTGAAAGTCTTCATACAAATCCATGATCTTTAAACAAAAAAAAACTTTTCAGTATATTCAGAAAAAAGTAAATAAAAAATAAGTAATATTCAATTATTATTATTATTGATAATAGTACTTTGTATATTATAAATTAATAATAAAAATGAACTTTCTTTGAATAGAAAATTGTTACCTGATCTAAATATTTGTCCTGAATTTTCCGCCTTGAACGACACAATCTACAAGGCACTTCACCCTCTTTCAAGAATAATAACTGATTAACAATTATATTGTGAGTGTCTATTCCACATTTTGTTAATTCTTGAACCAGTCTTTCAGTTTCATAAAGTGATAAAAATTCTGCTATACAAACACAAACGAATGTCGTTTGCTCGGGATCTTTAAATTGCTCATTAACTTGTCGTATTATTGACAACATTTCTTCCATTTTTTGCGAAAATGTGTCAATATTAAAGTCTGACATTCCCAGTAAGGAACTAATCTGCAAAATTGAAATCATAATAGTAAATAGTAAATTTTTAAGTAAGGAATTTAATAATAATTATTGTCATTGAAATATTAACAATAATTGTAAAAATAGAAAATATACTTTACCTGTGAAATGAAGGGGCTGATTTTCATCCTTAGACGCATTAATTTCCCTAGACCTTTTTCAACGACTTGGGGAAAGGACAATAACCTCAGTGTGTGTCCCGTTGGAGCAGTGTCGAACACCACAACGGAAAAATTCATACCCTTTACTAATCTTTTTTTGTAAAAAAGAAAAAAAAATTATTTAGACAAATAATTAAATTGTAAATAATTGTTTTTAATAATTTTTTTTAATTATTTTTAGTTTAGAGAAATAGTATTTACTTCATAACTTCTGCATAACTCATTGCTTCGTCAATTCCGGGAAATGATCCAACAATATCTTGTATGACACTTCTACTTAAACGCATCGCTTCTCCACCTCCAGCACCTTGAAAATTACATTTTACGTAAATTAGTTTTTGCTTTATAAAATTAACTTTAAAAAAAAAAATTACTTAGCAATAAATAATTTCTTCTACAAACCCATTTCATTTTCAAAATATTCATCCGGCAGTTCATTTACACCAACATTGGGATCAATTTCCATTGCAAATAGATTTTCAAAACCTCGAACCAATGTTGGCACTTTACTGAATTTTTGATCAAATGCATCTGAAATATTGTGCGCTGGATCTGTCGATATAATTAGTACATTTTCACGAACTTTTGATAATTGTACCGCTAGCGAACAGCTGTAATTTGGAAAAAAGTATACAAATTATATATATATCAAAAAATCAAATCGGAGATGATTGAAAATAAATTACAATACGTAGTTATTTAATTGGAAAAAAACATTTTTTTAAAGAAAAATTTCTTTGCCATACGTTACCTGCAAGTTGTTTTTCCAACACCACCTTTTCCTCCAACAAAAATCCACTTGAGGGATCTTTGTTCAATGACATTTTTAAGTGATGGTTCGTATTCTAAATCGTCTACATGAAGTGCAGTTGATTCTTCAGCAGGTTCAGTCATATTTACAAATTTTTAAGAACAATGTTTTCAATTAAAAATATCTATTTTGGTAGTTTTCCTTTTTCCTTGGAAGAAGTTGTTTTGGGTGAAAACTTTTGAGGTAAAAATATATATATTTTGAAGAGGTACTAAAAATTAAAGTAGATAACTTTTTTTTTTGTTTGAATTTAGAACACAAAGTCCAAATTACACAATGTATTTATAATTATTTTCTATTTCTTTCTAGAGAGGTAAAGAATAATTTAAATGATCAATTATTATTATCATGATTAGGACAATTTTAACAACTATTTGAAGGTTAGATTTTTATGCGCATGCGTTGATTTTGACACACCACAAGGCGTGTTCACATGTAATTTCACGAAGAAATTTTACTGACATTTTAAAATCGGTGAAACATATTTTTATTTCTCGTTTATTGAAAAATATGAAATAAGTATTTTTGTAAAAAAAAAAATTAAAGGGGGCGATTTTGAGTAAACTTTAAAGAAATTTTTTGTTTTGTTTTTAATTTTACCGCCATGATAAAAAGTGACATCTGTCACAGTCATGAGGATAATTTTTTCTAATCAACGAATCGGAGCGGAGAATTTGACGTTACTTCCGGAAACAATAGATTCTAATTGGTGTGGAGAAAAAAGCGGGAAATGAATTTTTGAAAATGTGATTTGTCACTTTATCGTTGGGTGGCGCAAGTGCTATAAATATAGCAGTGCCAGCGATTTCCGGTACAACAAACTCTGCCATTTTTCTCGACACGCGCAATGGAGAAAGAAGCAGTATTCATAGAGCCATTTTGTTACTGTGGCCGACGTGGCGGCCGGCGTGTATTCATTTATTCCTCGAAAAATGAAGATTCGTGAGTACTACTTTATTTAATTATATTAGAGATAAAGTTTAAATATTTTCGGGAAAAAAAGAATCTTTGCGAAATTATTTCCACAACTCCTGCATTCTGTGCAAATTACAACAAGGATCAGTTATTAACCTACATTTTTTTTTAGTTAACTTTGTTTAAAATTGTTTTTCTTTCTGAATTTTTTTTTATTCTTTCCTGGAAAATTGTTAGATTTTGTTTATGAAATAAATTTCCATGGGTTTAATTTAAAGAATTATAGAGAGAAGAATAAAATTGCCAACGTATCACCGCGTGGCATCAACTAATCAACTACCTTCAATTTATTATCATTAATAACTGATTTTTATTTATTTTTTTTTGTTTTTATTTGTTAGACCTTCCTTTTGGTTTTGAAAATTTCATTGAAAATAAAAAAATTAAAAAAAAGGAAACAATTGTTGGAATCTAAAAATGTGATTTCCTTTTCAGATTCTTTTTTAATTCTCGGACTGATCTTCGTATCAGTGCTCGCCGAAACACCATCTTCGACGAGTTCTTATCTGTCTGATGCAGATCGAGTTCGCTTGAGGAAAGTAATCGAGCCAGGTTTTCAACTCAATGATGTTTCTGCTGTTCACTATGCAGTTTTAGGTCACAATTTAATTGGAGACACTATTCCAAGAACAGCTGTAAGAAATATTGAATTTTCGAAATTAATTTTATCGTTTTTAGAAATATATTTTATTAAATATTTGTCTTTTTTAAATTCTCTTTTAACTTAATGATGAAAAATTTGCTGTTTTGCTGAATTTCGATGAAGCTTTGATTAGTCTTACTGATTTAATAATTAATATTCATGTAATGAAATTTAGAATTTTTCCTTCATCAATCTATAATGTTTTGTATTTTCTTTTTCAAAAGGAAATATGTAAATTTTTATTACAAACAACCGGCGATGGAGGTTCCTTAACACCTGAAAATGCTTATTACATCACGACGACGTGGAAGTCGTTGAAAGTCTGTCAAGCTTTGCCAGTTGCTGCAATCGCAAAGGTATTGAACATGAAAGAGTCCGAATTTTTTAATTAACAGCATTTTATATGTAACTCTTGATTTTTTTTTTAAATATCAAGAGTTATGTTAAAAATTGTTAATTGTTAGTTATTAATGACGATGAAAATTTATAAATTATTTAATGAATTACATGAATAATTTATATTTAATTTTCGATGTAACATTTATAAAATGATGTGTTTTACAACTTTCGTTCTACTGTAAGAACATTGAAGAAACTTTTTATGATCTGATTTTATTTTTCTGAAAAATTAATTAATCGTGAAGAAAAGAGTAATTTTCTAAAATTTAATAGCGAAAAATGTGAAAATTTCCAGGCACTGACAGCAGTTGTCGAGAAGGAGGGTGCTACAATTTTAGAATTGCATTATGCGATCAGTTCTCTGACTGCACTTTCTCAAAAATTGTCCGATGCTGTTACTACGAAGGTGGTGAAAAATTTACAGGCTATTTTGAAAAAAGATGATAGTCTCTTGAAGTGAGTTTTCCTTTTCCTTTATATATTTATTCGATTTGAAAAGTTCCTTTTTATATTTTACTTTATTTACATTTTTTTCTTTTTCAGTCTTGGTTATGCTTTCAAAATTGCTGCCGATCTCGGAGCGGCCGGAGCTTTTGCTTTCGACAGAATTGAAGATACAATTGTTCAAGCCGACGAGGTTAATGGTCGATTTTTACAATTTGAAGGAGGTCTTAGCGTCACTAGTAAGTTTCTGTATAGATAAAAATTAGAAATTATTTTTTTAGTTTAAATTGAAGACGTATTTGATAGTAAATTGGAAAGTTTTGACAAAATATTTATTTTTTTAGTACAAGGATTTTAATATTAAAGAAGACTTTATTTGTAATTATTGTAGTATAAAGACTTATTTAGTTATATAATTTTTTTTCTATTTTCAGGTCACATTGTAAACGGAATCTTCCAACTTTCCTCGAATCTAAAGAAGAAATTGCCTCTCAGCTCCCAACAAACAGTAAAGTTCGCTAATTATCTTTTGTCGCGTCGTTCCGTTCAAACACCGAAAGGCGTCGTTTCACTTCTCTCTGCACTGGACGTTCTTGCCACCAATGAATATGAAAAACCAATTTGCATTGCACTGATGGAAAGTGAAAATATTGTCTCGACGAAGCAACCATTAATTCGCGTTAAAATTTGCAATATTTTGGGTAAACCACTTGCATCAACGCCAACTGTTGTTGCCAATACGGCGACGCGTATCGGTGACGAAGTCGTTGTTCTGAAGAAAAAGAATTTCCAAGTCGATCCCAAGGACAAGTGAGTAGAATATCTTTTTTCTCAATTTTAAAAAAAAAAAAAAAAACCCCAATTTTTTTGCTGGATCACAAGATTTTTTCATGATACTAGTTATACGCTTGGGGTAGAGGGAATTTGTTGAATATTTTTTATTATCGTCTTCAAGGGATGATGTTTTAAGAAATATTTCATCATACAGTTAATTGAAATTTCTTTAAATTTCATTGAATATTTTTGTCATTGTGATTATTATTATTTTTTTTTCTTAAACAGGACTTTGTTTACAACGAACTTAATGGATGCAAAACCTGAACGTGGATTTTACAAGGTGTCAATATCGGCCGGTTCCATCTCGAATACAGTGACCGTTAAAGTATTATCAGAAGCTGTTGTCGATTATTTGGAAATTGGAACTGCTGACGCTGATCAAACTATGCAACCGAAACTCGTCAGGTAAATAAAATTCCATTTTATAAATCTTATATTTTTTGTTACAAAACGATATTGATAAACTTATAAAATAATTTACAAATTAAAAATGCCAAGTGATGGTAAAATAAAATTTGTATTTGTATAGTAAATATTTGAATAAAAATTTACAGAGTATCCTATTCGGAGAAAATGAAAGACAAAATTGAAGCGGATTCGCAGCAGAAACTTGTAATGAGATTTTTATTGAAGGATTCCCTAACAAAGAAAGCAATGCGAGTTCATCAGGCTTTCGTTCGTTTATCCTCTGTCCCTCAATCTGGAAAGGAGAAACTCACGAATGAAATAATCTTCGTCGCCGAACCTGATGCTTCACATGTTTACAAATTCGATATGGTGAGAAAAATAAAATTAAAGTAGAAATTAAATTAATATTATTGATTATTATTAATGAATCCTAGATCAATAATTAAATTTTGTTTCAGCCTCTAGCAACGGCTGCCAAAAACTTTGGCCACCAAAGTGGTGACTACAATGTTGAATTAGTAATTGGTGATGCTGTTTTGAGTAATTCTTTCCAATGGAATTTGGGAACAGTTAATTTGAAATTTCCCGAACCAACAGCCGCTGAACATGCGGAAAAATCGTCTGTCTTCAAAGACAAGCAGAATATGTACCAACCAAAGCCAGAAATCAAGGTAAAAATGAAAATTTTCATCATTTCTCGTAAACAAGGGGCCAATGATCGTTAGTGGTAGAAAGTTTTTCATGTTTCCATCACTTCCATACCATTGGCAAAACAAATGGTCTTTCTTCAATTTTTAGTCTTGTTAAAAAATTTATTTTACTAAGATAAAACGCGGTTTGACCGACAATTGTCAAAAATTATTCTAATCTTTTGAAAGTTAAAAATTGATTTTCTGTAAATAAAAAGAAAAACTATAATGGAATTTTATTTTTTCAGCACATGTTCCGCGAACCGGAGAAAAGGCCACCAGTTTTCGTTTCGAATCTCTTCACTGGACTTTGTTTAGCTCCAGTTATATTGTTATTTATTCTCTGGGCAAAATTAGGAATAAATATCTCCAATTTCCCCTTATCACTGAGTGCTATTGGTTTCCACGTTGGCCTAGGAGGTAACTTTTTCTATATTACTACTATAAAAAATAAAAATTTAGTTGAAAAATTAATGCTCGATGCTTGACAGACAAATGTTTTTTTGTAATTTGAGTTTGTTTTCAATCGAGCAAATAGTAAAGGTTGAATTTTTCACAGATGCAACTTCTTTTATTTGTTGCATTTGCAGCCCGATATTCACGACAAATATTATTGAAAAAAGAGAGAGAGAGGAAAAAAATAATTAGTTTAATTTGATTGTTCAATTTCCTTCAAATTGCAAATCAAGTTAAATTTAATATATTTACCTAATGCAAAATTCGAAAATATCTAAATATTGTTCTTAATTTCAGGTATTTTTGTACTTTTCGGAGTATTCTGGTTGAAACTGAATATGTTCGTGACCTTAAGGTATCTTCTTGGCCTTGGAATTGTAACATTCCTCGCTGGAAGTAAATTACTTTCACAAATTGCTCAAGGTCAAAAGCATAATCGTTGATTTTTACGAGAGAAACGTTTTTGCAAAAATTAAAAGAAAAGACAAAGAAATTTTTTTAAACAAATTCCTGAACGAGTATGATAGCAAAAGAAGAATAAAGAATCGTTTATCGTTCCATTTTTTGTACATAAAGAGAGTAATAGCAATTTTTTTATAACTATAATTTGATAACTTCGTTACGAATTCAATAGATTATTATTTTCTTAAATAATAAAATTATCACTTCTACTTTCCATTTATCACTTAAGGCACTAAAAAAAAAATTTTTAATACAATTTTAACACAATTACAAACTATGTAATTAAAAATATTTTTTTAATTTTCTTCAGATTTTTACGAAATCTGATTCTTTAAAGAAAAAAAAAAAAGAATTTAGAAGACTGCTTTGGATCTCAGTTGGATTCCGAATTATTACATATATATTTAAATAATATGTAAAATAAAAAAAATTCTTTAAACGGATTTCAAGTTTTTTGTTCTTTAAAACAAAATGTGAGAAGATTGACATTTTAAAAATAAAATTATTGAAAATAATTTATTTAAGATACACGTGAGGTTAAATGTACATTTTCTGTCAACGAAATATTAAAAAAAAAAGTGATAGAAAATTGAAAAATTCTCGTTGCAGAGTTTAAATTCATATTAAGTTATGGTTTTATACCTGTACAGATTTTTGAAAATATACATTAATCTTCTATTATAAAATTGAATTTGATTTATTTGTCCTTGAGTAAAAACTTGTTTTATCTTTTTTCCTCGGAAATATAGTGCTTTAAGCATCGACATAAATAGTTTGATTCCTCTTTTAGGATTTCATGTCTATTTTTCAATTCGGCTAATACTGTTGTCACTGAGCCGACACGTTTCCAGAAATTTTCCAAAAATTTAAGTTCCTTGAAAGAAAGAATTTTTTTTTGAAATTCGAATTTTTGAAAGTATAAGTTTTTTTTTCAAACCTCTAAGCATCGGGTCCAATTTAAATCAGTGATTATTTTTTCCTCCCGAGTTATTGGCGTTACAGTAGAAATGAATTTTTCATTTTCAGTTTCATATTTTTGGCAAATTTGTGTTAGAATTAAAATATTTTCCAATTTTTTGAAAAGTCCTGTTAAATGCTGAATTGTTTGATTGTATTCTATTGCCATTACTTTCAGTAGATTTTTATCGGTCGCTTGCTCTGTGAAGAAAAATGTTTTCTTTTCATTTTAATAATTAATATTCAATTTTAGTTAATAAATTTAATTTTACTATTGAAGAAATTTGTAAATTTAAAATATCCTTTTTTTTAAAGGAAAATGGATAAATTTTACCATTTAAGAATCTATTTTTCACTGTCCAGTAACTTTCTTGAAAAAAATTTCGTTTTTCGACAATATCATTGATTGGTCCTTCATTTGTCAATTTAACGTTTGCTATTTTTTTCTTGTGTTTTCGAATTTCTTCGAAAGCTGCAACAGTTAATTCCATTTGATTCGCAATAATATTTCTTTCAATTTGATCTTTTGCTTTTAGATTCTCATACGCATTTCTTCGTTCTTTCGTTTCTGTAGCAAATATTTATTTCTTTCAATATTAAAAATTTTCGAAATTAATTTTCAATCAGGTAAAAAGAAATTAATTAATTGGAAAAACCTTTTATGGAAAAAAATACAATGAGGAATTTTTGAAAAAGAAATAGGAAAGCGAATTTGAATTAAAAAGACTCGGGTATAAAATATTTTCCAAACTTACTCGATTCGTAGTCGGAAAAAACATTATGAAGTTCTTGCCATGAATTTTTAATGCTCTTAATTTTCAATCCTTCTTCTATTTTTCGACTATCTTGAAAATCACTTGCCTGTGTTTCAGCTTTTCCTGTAAAGGAAAATTAATATTTCGGAAATATTTTTTTCAAGTTTTAAAATTGTTTTATTAATATTTGAAAATTGATTTAAAAAAATATAAACAAAAAATTTTAATTATATAATTGTGAAATAAAACTATTACCAAATAGAGTGCTTTTCACTTTACTCAAAGATTCGTCAAGTTTTTGATTCATAATAAACAATGTGGTTTGTAAATAAATGAGTTCTTCCTCATTATCAACATTAATTTTATTAATTTTCATTTTGAATTCATTGAGAAAATCTTCCAAAATTGTTTCATAATTAAATTCCAATGATTCAAGACGTATTTTATGAATTTTCAAAAATTCGTCAATTTTTTCAATATGATCTCTTTCACTCATTTGATATTGCTCCTCGGCATTGTCAATTGCGTCCAATAATAAACTGATACTATTTTTTAGCAAAAAAAAAATCTCATTTAAATTAGAAAAAATAATTACAATTATAATTAATCATTATTCATGAAAATTATTATTATTAATTCCACTGCATAATTAGAATTGAAACAATTATTACAATCAATTGAGAATATATTTTATTTATTGAACTATAATATTAAAATTAAAAACATAAATTATAAATATAAATTTTAAATTGAATTAGAATTAAAATTTGAAAAAGACTATAAATTGTGATAATTAATTAAGTAATGGATAATTATTTTTTTTTGTAATAGAAAAGAAAAATAAATTATGCCTATAATCTTTAAAGTCAAGAACACGATTGAATGTGTGCCAGGCATTCTGAATATTTTCCTTGATATTTGGCATTTTAATTTTCATCATTATTTCTCGCCACGATTGTTGAAGACGAATTGCGTTTTGTGATCCCAATTGAATTTCTCGTTTTAGGCGTTCCTTTTGAAAATTTTTCTTTCTCTCCTCGATATCAAGACGTTTCCTTTCCCTTTTTTCCAGCACGACCTTCGCCTTCTTCTTTCCCCTTGTTTTTTTAACCATTTGAATTTCCATTTGAGTTTCGGTCTGTATTTTAATTGCATATGAAATTTTTCTTTAATTTATTTTTCATTTCATGTGAATTCATTATTTTAACGATAGATTGTGTCACAGCAGAGAACAAAAATTTTGTTAAATATTCCTCATTTCACAATAATATGTATTTAGAAAAATTAATTATACATACATACATATAAAGATTTTATTCACCTAATTCCGTAAATTTAATTATAATTAATTTAATTTCGTAAAATAATAATTAAATTCATTAACATTTGTAAATGTAAACAATTTTTTTTGTTATAATTACTATTTTTGTTAATTAATAATTTTTCTGAACAGGTTAAAATAGAAAAAAGTTTAGTAAAATTATTTTTGAATTTGTCACTTACTTTCTGACGCAATTTTTGGGATTTCATTGTTAATTGTAGATTTCTGGTAAAAATAAATAATTAATAAAAAGAAGAGTAAAAGTAATATAAAATTTACTTTCAACTAAATATTGTACTCTTTTTGACATTAAGTGACAGTGTTATTAAAAACTGCCTTCGGATCATACATTATTATTATTATTAATAATAATAATCTTGGTATTCTTTCATTCATTCTGTCAGCAGTTTGAAGTTAGTTTTTGTAAATGCTTTTGTTTTTTTTTCTTTTTCAAAACACTTTGCTTGACAGATCGAAATTATAGTTCTTCGATTTGTCAATATCAAAATTTTTATTGTTTAAGAAGAAAGAAGGTTAAAAGATATTGTTTTTATAAAATAAATAAACGAACATATTTACAAAAAAATACAAAAAACGAAAAAAATTATTTATTATAAAATGTTGTTTAGTTCCTGAAAAATCCGCTTATATGCGACAAGTGGCGCCAAAAATTGAGTCTAATTTTGGCGCCACTTGTCTCATATTAACGGATTTTTATGGAACTAACCTATATTATAAATAATAAAATAAATTGATTAAACAATTGTTTTTTAATGTTGTTTATAGACGTATGATGCTTATTAACTAATGAAAAGAGTGAACAATCCTTTCTTTTATCAAAAAAATACAAATAAAAAGAGAAAACAATTTATTTAATTTTGCCATTAGTTCCTGAAAAATCCGCTTATATGAGACAAGTGGCGCCAAAAATTGAGTCTAATTTTGGCGCCACTTGTCTCATATTAACGGATTTTTATGGAACTAACCTATATTATAAATAATAAAATAAATTGATTAAACAATTGTTTTTTAATGTTGTTTATAGATGTATGATGCTTATTAACTAATAAAAAGAGTAAACAATCCGTTTTTTTATTAAAAAAATACAAAAAAAAGAGAAAACAATTAATTTAATTAAGCCATTAGTTCCTGAAAAATCCGCTAATATGAGACAAGTGGCGCCAAAAATTGAGTCTAATTTTGGCGCCACTTGTCTCATATTAACGGATTTTTATGGAACTAACCTATATTATAAATAATAAAATAAATTGATTAAACAATTGTTTTTTAATGTTGTTTATAGACGTATGATGCTTATTAACTAATAAAAAGAGTAAACAATCCGTTTTTTTATTAAAAAAATACAAATAAAAAGAGAAAACAATTTATTTAATTTTGATATTAGTTCCGTAAAAATCCGTTAATATGAGACAAGTGGCGCCAAAATTAGACTCAATTTTTGGCGCCACTTGTCTCATATTAACGGATTTTTATGGAACTAACCTATATTATAAATAATAAAAAAAATTGATTAAACAATTGTTTTTTAATGTTGTTTATAGATGTATGATGCTTATTAACTAATAAAAAGAGTAAACAATCCGTTTTTTTATTAAAAAAATACAAAAAAAAAGAGAAAACAATTAATTTAATTAAGCCATTAGTTCCTGAAAAATCCGCTAATATGAGACAAGTGGCGCCAAAAATTGAGTGTAATTTTGGCGCCACTTGTCTCATATTAACGGATTTTTATGGAACTAACCTATATTATAAATAATAAAATAAATTGATTAAACAATTGTTTTTTAATGTTGTTTATAGACGTATGATGCTTATTAACTAATAAAGAGAGTAAACAATCCGTTTTTTTATTAAAAAAATACAAATAAAAAGAGAAAACAATTTATTTAATTTTGATATTAGTTCCTGAAAAATCCGCTTATATGAGACAAGTGGCGCCAAAAATTGAGTCTAATTTTGGCGCCACTTGTCTCATATTAGCGGATTTTTACGGAACTAACCTATTTTATAAATAATAAAATAAATTGATTAAACAATTGTTTTTTAATGTTGTTTATAGACGTATGATGTTTATTAACTAATAAAAAGAGTAAACAATCCGTTTTTTTATTAAAAAAATACAAATAAAAAGAGAAAACAATTTATTTAATTTTGATATTAGTTCCTGAAAAATCCGCTTATATGAGACAAGTGGCGCCAAAATTAGACTCAATTTTTGGCGCCACTTGTCTCATTTTAGCTGATTTTTACGGAACTAACCTATTTTATAAATAATAAAATAAATTGATTAAACAATTGTTTTTTAATGTTGTTTATAGACGTATGATGTTTATTAACTAATAAAAGAGTAAACAATCCTTTCTTTTATTAAAAAAATACAAATAAAAAGAGAAAACAATTAATTTAATTTTTCCATTAGTTCCTGAAAAATCCGCTTATATGAGACAAGTGGCGCCAAAATTAGACTCAATTTTTGGCGCCACTTGTCTCATATTAACGGATTTTTCAGGAACTAATGGCTAAATTAAATTACTTGTTTTCTCTATTTATTTGTATTTTTTTAATAAAATAACAGATTGTTTACTCTTTTTATTAGTTAATAAGCATCATACATCTATAAACAACATTAAAAAACAATTGTTTAATCAATTTATTTTATTATTTATAATATAGGTTAGTTCCATAAAAATCCGTTAATATGAGACAAGTGGCGCCAAAATTACACTCAATTTTTGGCGCCACTTGTCTCATATTAGCGGATTTTTCAGGAACTAATGGCTTAATTAAATTAATTGTTTTCTCTTTTTTTTTGTATTTTTTTAATAAAAAAACGGATTGTTTACTCTTTTTATTAGTTAATAAGCATCATACATCTATAAACAACATTAAAAAACAATTGTTTAATCAATTTATTTTATTATTTATAATATAGGTTAGTTCCATAAAAATCCGTTAATATGAGACAAGTGGCGCCAAAAATTGAGTCTAATTTTGGCGCCACTTGTCTCATATTAACGGATTTTTACGGAACTAACCTATTTTATAAATAATAAAATAAATTGATTAAACAATTGTTTTTTAATGTTGTTTATAGACGTATGATGTTTATTAACTAATAAAAGAGTAAACAATCCTTTCTTTTATTAAAAAAATACAAATAAAAAGAGAAAACAATTAATTTAATTTTTCCATTAGTTCCTGAAAAATCCGCTTATATGAGACAAGTGGCGCCAAAATTAGACTCAATTTTTGGCGCCACTTGTCTCATATTAACGGATTTTTATGGAACTAACCTATTTTATAAATAATAAAATAAATTGATTAAACAATTGTTTTTTAATGTTGTTTATAGACGTATGATGTTTATTAACTAATAAAAAGAGTAAACAATCCGTTTTTTTATTAAAAAAATACAAATAAAAAGAGAAAACAATTAATTTAATTTTTCCATTAGTTCCTGAAAAAACCGCTTATATGAGACAAGTGGCGCCAAAATTAGACTCAATTTTTGGCGCCACTTGTCTTATATTAGCGGATTTTTATGGAACTAACCTATTTTATAAATAATAAAATAAATTGATTAAACAATTGTTTTTTAATGTTGTTTATAGACGTATGATGTTTATTAACTAATAAAAAGAGTAAACAATCCGTTTTTTTATTAAAAAAATACAAATAAAAAGAGAAAACAATTAATTTAATTAAGCCATTAGTTCCTGAAAAATCCGCTAATATGAGACAAGTGGCGCCAAAAATTGAGTCTAATTTTGGCGCCACTTGTCTCATATTAACGGATTTTTATGGAACTAACCTTTTTTATAAATATTACATTTAATACTTAAATAATTGTTTTTGTATTAGTTTTTACTGCTAGATGTAATTGTATTATTTTAACTATTGAAATAGAATGTGAACGCGCGCTTTAGCGCGCGTATCCTATGCTAGTAAATAATGAATAGAATAGAAAAAAGAAATATTTTTAACTTTTAAAATAAAAAACCTATTTTAAATATTTTTTTTGTTTCTAAATTTTTTTGGGAATAGTTTTTAAAATCAGGATTTATTGGTAAAACAATAAATAGAATATAAATTAGAAACAAACAAATGTGATAATTTAACAAAAATATTTATTTAATAAACGGAATAATAAGAATAATAATTAAATATATTTATTTAAATATTATCAATTAAAATCGAAATGAAAATAATAAAAATATATTTATTCAAAATCATTATAAATGAATATTTTATCAACCTTGAAACTTCACACGTGTCTATATATATATATATATATATATATATATATATATATATATATATATATTTTATATCTTAAAAAAATACCGTTCAGCATCAAAATCTATTCCAATGTGAATGTGAGGTCACTGGTGGGTATAAATTTTTCGTATTTAGTATTTAGTATTTAGTCAGATTTATACCTATCAAAAAGAAACCTGTCTGCTCGATTTATCAAAATTAATTTATATCCATTTGTTATTTATAAACAAAAAAAATTAAAAGTAAAAAAATTTCTCCTCCTCAAATGTGAAATTTCGAAAGGGAAATAAGGATTTCTAAGCAAAAATGGTTTGTACATGTTTTTTCATTGTTTGTGGCTAAGGAAAAATAAAAACTTAATATACATTAACATCTTTTTTTATTTTTTAACAATAAATTAAATTTTGTAGTTAAAAAATTATTATTATTATTATAAACAAGAAATATAAAGGAAATTATCAATCTTCCAAGTCAATCAATAAAATAAATAAGGAAAAAAGCTGTCCTCTTTAGAAACTGTAATGTTTTTTTATTATTTATAATTATTTTTAATAATAATAATTATTATTAATGTAAATTTTAAATTATTCCAAAAATTTATCATAAATAATACAATAAAAAATATTTTTTTTTACCGCAGAAACAAAACATTGATTATTATGTTTGTTACTTCGATTATTAATTATTACTTAAAAATCTGAAAATATTTACTGTTCAGTATTGTAATCGTTTTTTGGAATCAATTTTGTTAAGTAAGGAAATAACACGACGATTATAATGTTTAATACTAATAACTAATATTTTCACTTTCTTTTGTTAAGCTATTGAAGTAAATTTATGTATTTCAGAGAAAGTTAATTTTGTAATATTTATAGAGACGTTGAAAATTGTTTTTTTTTAAGTTTTTTTTTGAAAAAAAGAAGATGACGTTTGATTATAAAATGTATTAAAAGCAGAAAAAAAATTATTGGCTTTTTTTTCAATTTCACAGACTACTAATAAGTTTAAACTGGTAACAGTGATTTTTATCGTCGGAGTTTCCGTTATAATTTCGGAGGCTGTTGATCCATCGGGTAATCAATTTAATGCGCCTCATCAAATTCTGGAAAGTATTATACTTCATAGTGGGCGAATTCAGCAGAAACCCGAGCCAAGCATTTTAGCTTCGAGGTAAAATTTATCTATTTTCTATTATTATAATATTATAATTATATACATTTAAAAAATGTGTGCGAATAATTATTTACAATGTTCATTTTCACCATTATTTATTTTACATTTACATTTAAAATTTGAATTTAGAAATCGTGTAGAATAAATTCACACTATGGTTACTTTTTGTTTTCAGGATTACCAACAATGTCAAGGAAAACTCAAAACTTGAACTTCTCGGTGGATACAGACCATTATTTCCACCGTATTTTCCCTTGAAAAATCCTTACGCGAATACAAAGTTGTATTACGATCAGGAATATTATACACGTGGAACGGACGAAATTCTTCTGAACAATGATCAACAAAATTCGCAAAGTGTCACAACACTTACAAAGCCAGCTGTTCCTTTGATACAAAACACGCCAATATTGTTTAAAAACAATAACAACAACAACAACAACGTTAATAATAATGATATTAATAAGAAAGCTCGATTCTATCAAGAAGCAAGATCAAGTATCAGTACCATCAGTTCTACGCAAAACGTTCACTATCTTCCTTCTGTAATCACCACTCACTCGAATGTCAACAACCACAACCAACATCAAGTTACATTTATAACTTATCAATAAAAAAAAGGACCTGCGATTTCCTCTTTATGTTTTTTTCAAAATAAAATAAAACTATTTACAGAAATCAATTGATGTAAAACGTAACTATAGTCTCATTGATAACGATTCTTGTGGTAAAATTCAAAACATCAGTAAATTGTGGCAGATTACTCAAAATTTCTTTATTCATATTATGTACCAAAAGACCTTCCATAATTTTGCCTTGTAGGAGTGTGAAAGAATTTTCCAATCACCTGTGTCCCGGATGTTAATGGCAAGATACAATCGTCGTTTGGATTTAATGGTGCAATAGGAGAAAATTCATTCACTTCATTTCATGTCATTTGTGTAATAATAATCAAACACTTTAGTGGAAGTTATAATTTTCACATTTAAATTCATTTCGATTGCAACTACATGAAATATTTTCAGTTCCTCCACTTCGGTGAATATAAATTTTGGCTTTAGAATTTTAAATAGATTTCATTTCTGTAATATTTATTTAATGTACAGATAGGATAGGAATATCCATTTTTTCATGTTGGACATTTCAATATTTATAAATTGTAAATTTACCATTTACCAGCAAAATAATTACAATATTTTGGTATTTATAATTCAAAAATGTTAAGAATTCATTCGACTATGCGAGCAATTAAAGACAATATCATTGTTTCTTCAGCCTAAATAGCACAACGAACACTCTTCTCGGACATTTTTTGATAAGCTATTCTTATATCCGTTAAAAAAGAACATTTAAAAAATTTGAACACATAAAATTTTTGCATAACAAACATTAAATAGTGGACTGTTGGTGTATGTTTCTTTTTAATCGAGTTGTTTTAGCAGTTCTCCAACTTTAAATTTTCCATTAGATGTCATTGGTATAGAATCGATAATTTTCACCACAACTGGTAATTTAATGTGACCGCAATTCTTGGCAATTTCACTGAGTTCGCTTTCTGTGATCTGAAAAGAATTTTTTTTTTTAAACTTGAGACATTTTTTTTTGAAAAGTGCAAAAAGGGAGAAGAATCTCCATCAGCCATTATTGCTGGGAGTTTCTTTTTTTTATTTACCAGTGAACCTATAAGCAAAACAACAAATGCAACAATTTTTAATGTTCCAGAACATTCGTTGCCATGGGTTACAGCGCAAACTTCCACAACTTCTGAATTTAACAACAATCCTCGTTCGACCTGCCAAATCGGAGTAACTTTTCCATCGGCCAAGACAGAATTATTGTCTATTCTTCCATGAAGAAATGTTAATTCATTCTCATCATAGTAACCCAAATCTCCAGTATGGTACCATCCTGTAAATTAATGATTTTTAAATGAACTTTATAAATGAAATAAAAATAAAAATAAGATTCCAAAGACAACAACCTTTCGAATCTAGAGCTTTTGCAGTAGCTGCTGAATTTTTGTAGTAGCCCTTCATCAAGTACGGTGATTTAAAGCAAACTTCACCCGAATTTTTTGCTCCCAAAGTTTTTCCCGACTTAATGTCGACAATTTTCATTGACATATTCGGATACAAAGAGCCACAGGAGTTTACATCAATGTCATTCATTATTCCGCGACACATTGGTATTGCCATTTCGGTTGCACCTGAAAATTCATTTTTTACAACTCTTTTCAAGAATCAACAAGAGACTTGGTAAAATTTGAACTCTGTGTCAATGCAGCAATAAAATTTGTTGTACTCTAAAGAGATTTTGGAACATCTGAACTTGGAGCAATTTTGAATACTATTTGTTTGAACAAATAATTCATTACCGTATGTTTGCTCTACTATTCCATTCTTTGGCACCTTAATCAAACCATTAATGATTTCTGGTGGTAATTTCACACCATTGAATGTTAGTGTTTTTAGTGACGATCTATCATATGTTTCCAGTTTCGCCCACTTGAAAATCCGATACATCATGCTAAGGGAAAATCGTACCTGTGTCACCTGAATAATAGAAAAATGATTTTACTTTCGCACTGTTGCACAAAACAACACTAAATAATGTTGGTACAAAAGATCATGTTTCTACACCTTATATTTATCAATTAATTGAAAAGCTTCATCCAAATCATATTTTGTTTCACTGATGACAATTCTCCTTGTGAAACTTAAAACATCACTCAGCATTACTCTTAGGGAAATTAGCCAATAAAGCGGCAAGTAAATCAATGATGTATCATTAGGCTTTTCACCTTCCTTCCTCATAGTGTGAATTAGCAGACCCTCCATAATTGCCTTGTAGGAGTGTGAAAGAATTTTCGAATCCCCTGTCGTCCCGGACGTTAATGGCAAGATACAATCATCATTTGGATTTAGAGGTGCAACAGCAGAAAAATCATTGACTTCATTCATGTCAGACTCCATAAGGATATCATTTAAATAATAATAACCTGATACTCTACTGAATGTTATAATCTTCACATCTAAATTCTCTCTTCTTGCCGCTTCTTCATAAACTTTCAAATCTTCCTCTTCGGTAAATACAAATTTCGGTTTTGTTAAGTTGAGAAAATAACGGATCATATCTAAAAGTAAACATTCACAAATACGGTTCAATAAAGTTTTAATATTTTTAAAAATGCAATCATCTAGGGAAATGAAAAAAAAATACCAATACGTATTCCTGGATAAATGAAAAGTAACACAGCGGCATTGTAGAATGTTGCTAAAATTGGAATATAAGAATCCAGACGATTATAACAATTGGTGAATACAACATCGTGAGACTTTATTCCCTGCTTTTTTAACCACAATGCACAACGAACACTATTTTCTGCCATTTGTCCGTATGTTGTCTCTTCACTCGTAACTGCATCAATCTGTGAAAAAAAAATTAATTTCAAGAAGAATCGGAATCTAACAAATTTTTATATTAAAAAAAAAAAAATAATCACCTGTCCCAAAAACTCAGGTTTGCTTCTCAGCGCATCCAACAACATTTTTCCCAAATTAGCGTCGCCAGCGTCAACGTCTACTTTTTTTCCCGATAAAACACCATCAAATTCCCTTGAATCCTAATATTTAAACAATTATTAATTTTGCCAAGAATTTTATTAAAATCTTAAAAAAATTATTGAATTTCGATTAAGAAATTCTGCAAAGAATCGTTCAAATTATTTAAAAACTTATTGATAAAATTCAAATTAAATTTCAAGAAACATTCAATTATTCAATAAATAATCTATGTTTGTATTTAAATAATTGAATTCTAGTAGAATTTTCTAACAAAAATAAATTTAAAAATGAATTGTAAAAAAAAAATGTTATAAATGTTTTATTATTAAACCATAAAGAATTTATTTTTTTACGATTTCTTCTTCTTTCAATAACTCATGTTTGGAAAAATTTATATTCACCTCGCCGATAAATTCCGGTTTACTGTTCAAAGTATCTAATAACAATTTTCTCAAATTAACATTTTCCATTTCAACTACACGTTCACTTCCCATCATTATTCCATTATTAATCGTAAAATTTCGAGAATCCTAAAATTTAATCAATTCTATTAAAATCTTTTATAGAAATTGTATGACTAAAACTTTTTTACATACCATTTTTATTATTCCTTTTCGTAAAAGTCTAAAAAAGACGGAAATTCCTTTGAAAATATTGATGTGTGGAAATTTTCCTATTACATTAGATAAATCATCATATTTTATTAACTTAATGACTCTGATTCTCTGACTTCCGAAAGAGTAATGTCAGGTATTTTTCATGTAATCTCTTATCAATTTTAATGTTTATTTTGCACCATGTGATCATGATACACAATATTTACTCTATTTTCTTCTCTTCGAACTAATCGGATTTGTTGTAAACAAATAAATTTTTTGCGAAGAAATGTAAAAAAATCGTAAATTTCTTATTGTAGGAAAAGTTTTATTCTTTGCGTACATTTAATGAAAATGTAAATGATCCCAAATTAATTCTTATTAATGTCAAATTTGTAAAAACTTGTTAGTTTTTAAAAATTTGACAATAATAAAGAAAATTAATTTGGGATCACTTATAGGTAATAAACATTAATTAGCACTGTGACTGTTTTAATTTTCAATCGAGTCGTTTTAGCAGTTTTCCAATTTGAAATTTTCCATTAGATGTCTTTGGTAGTGAATCAACGATTTTCACAGTGATTGGTAATTTGACATCACTGCAATTTTTAGCAATTTCGACAAGTTCATTTTCCGTTATCTATATATACAAAAGGGGAAAAAATACATTTTTCCAATGACAACATTCTTCAAATATTAATAAACATTACTTTCCACAAGAAAAGAATTTTTCATTTAAACTTTTCAAGTAATGAAAACAAAAATTTATTTACTATTTCACCTGTGCATTTGGCAGAAGGGCAACAAAAGCGAAAATTTGCAAAGTGCCCAAACTCTCATCACCATTGGAGAAAACGCACGTTTCCAAAACTTCTGCATTACAAAACAGTGCACGCTCAAAGCACCATAGAGGAACAATATTTCCGTTTGCTAATACTGTACAACCTTTGACTCTTCCTTGAAAAAAGACAAATCCATTCTCGTCATAGTAACCCAAATCTCCGGTATGAAACCATGCTGTAAAAATTTTTTTTGTTGCAATAAAGTCTCATATGTAAAGAATGTTGGTCATCATTTTTTATACGAATGTGTGATAAATATATTTAATTCTATTTAATACTTTTGCATTAAATTTGGAGGAATCTATAGTAAAAAAGAAGATCATGTTTATTTTCGGATGGTAGAAGGGAAAATTCAAAGACCTTCCGAATCGATAGCCTCTGCAGTAGCTGCTGAATTTTTAAAGTATCCTTTCATTAAGTAGGGTGATTTGAAGCAAATTTCACCCGATTCTTTAGGTCCTAAATTTTCACCCGATTTCACGTCAATAACTTTCATTGACATATTCGGATACAAAGAGCCACAGGAGTTTATATCGATTTTATTCATTATTCCCCGACACATTGGTATTGACATTTCAGTTGCACCTGAAAAATTAATCTTTCGTCAATTTGCAATTAAATTTAATTTCCATTCAGTCTCCATTTGATGCAAAACTCTATTTTATTGAATAATTCCTTTATTCTACTTATTACTTACACAAACAAAAGAAATTTTTTGTTAATATATTAATAAAAAAATTCTTTTCTTTGTGTTTATTATTTCACACCATATGTTTGTTCGACAACTCCATTCTTCACAACTTTCATCAAAATTCCAATCATTTCCGGCGGCAATTTGACACCATTAAATGTCAAAATTTTCAGTGTCGAGGTATCATACACCCCTAATTTCGTCCACTTGCAAATCCGATACATCATACCCAAGGAAAATCGCACTTTTGTCACCTAGAGGAAAAAGAAGATTCTTTCCATTTTCAACACAGTAAAACGTGAGGTGTTAAAATAACGCCAGAATGGATTAAAATAATCTGCAACAGTTTGATCCCTCTAGGATTAAATTAACACCAAAAAGAATTAAAATAATCTATTTTAGTGTTATTATTAAGTATGAATTAAATTTTATTTTAAATAAAACGCCAAAGTCAACGATTTGTAAAAATTCAACGAATTTAGCTTCTCCAGGGAGAATAGTAAGTTACTAACTAACTTAGTAACATAGTTACTAAATGCAATTAAGTTCAAAAATTTTTAAAAATTCTCTTCAAAATTTCAATTCTATTTATAAAAAATAAAATTCTTCTCTCATATTCAATTGTTTTACCAATTTTTTATCAAATTCTTGTCAAAATTGCATTTACTTTCAAAAGTTTTCTAAAATTCCATTATTTTCAATATCTACTATTTCAATAAAATTTTTTAAAAGAATTCAATTATTTAAGTAAAATTTTAATAAAATTATACACAAACATTCAATTATTTTCATAAATATTAAAAAATTTTACAGGAACTCAATTATTTACAAATTTTTTTTATAAATTTCTTCGCAATAATTCAATTATTTTTATAAATAATAGCATTTTTTACAGGGATTCAATTATTTTTATAAATAATAAAATTCTTTTAGGAATTCAATTATTTTTATAAATAATAAAACTCATTGCAGAATTTTAATTATTTTCATGCAATTTTAATCAAATTCCTCGAAAAATGTAATTATTCTTGAAAATCTTATTAAAAATCGTCTAAAGAATTTAATGATTTAAAAAATTTGTTGAAAACATTTTTTATAAGAATTTACTTTTAACAAACATGAAATTAATAAATTATTTATTTTTGTATCTAAATAATTAAATTCTCGTAGAATTTACTAATAAAAATGGTTTTAAAAATGAATTTCAGTAAAAATTTTAGATTATACTTAAGTATTAAAATCACTATAACGTGAATTTTTGGAAATAATTACATTTTGAAAAAGTTTCAAACTAAAATCATTGAAATTCTTAATTTTTCATATTTTTGACATAAAATTCTGTAGAATTAATTCTTTTTAAAAGTTTAATAGGATTTTTATTGAAATTATTTCAAGTTTTTATTTTTCAATATTTATTTAATTGCAGAATTTCCGAATAATTAAAATTTTTGTAAAATTGAATTGTAAACGAATAAATTTGAAAATTATAAAACTCATCGCAGGGTTTTAATTATTTTTCATACAATTATAATTGAAAGCCTTGAAAAAAGTAATTATTTTTATGCAAGTTTTAATGAAATTCGACAAAAGAATTGAATTATTAAAAAATTTGTTACAAAAATTCTTTACGAGAATTAAATTTTTAGAAACATTCAATTATTCAATAAATTATTTACTTTTGCATTTAAGTAATTAAATTCCTGTAGAATTTTTTAATAAAAATTGATTTAAAAATTAATTTAAGTTAAAATTTTAGATTATAATTGAATATTAAAAGAAATATAGAGTGAACATTTTGTAAATGATTGAATTTTGAAATTCATATTTTTGAAAAAGTTTAATTGAATTTTTTAAATATTATTTGAAGGTTTTATTTTCTAATTTGCTGTTAATTAAAGAATTTAGGAATAATTGAAATTTCGTGAAATTGATGAATTAATTATTATTAAAAATAATAGATATAAAGTAAACTTGTAGTTAAGAATTTTTGATAATAAGAATTGAATTAAAATAATGAAAATAATTTTGAAGAAGTATTCTTATAAGATAAAATAATGATTTTATTACTTGGTCATCTTTAATTATTATAAAATATGAAGAAATGATATCTTCATGTTTTAAAGTTATAAAAAAATTTAATAAACTAAAACTTCATTCATTGTAAAAAATAACACCAAAATTGATTATTTTAATCTTTTTTGGTATTAATTTAATCTGCAACACTTTTTAATACCTCACGATTTACTGTGAAATATTTAAATATTTGGTTATTTCTTCCATACCTTATATTTTTCAATCAATCGAAAAGCTTCATCTAAATTTTGATTCACTTCACTAACGACAATTGTTGTTGTAAAATTTAAAATCTCACTCAGCATCACCCTAAGGGCGGCCATCCAATAAAGTGGCAAATAAATCAGTGACACACCATTTCCCTTATCTTCATTGCTATTGAATACTAGAAGACCTTCCATAATTGCCTTATAGGAGTGTGAAAGAATTTTCGAATCACCTGTTGTACCTGACGTTAACGACATGATACAATCACTATTCGGATTTGATGGCGGTTTGGAAAAAAATTCATTCACTTCATTCGATGTCGATTCATCGAGAATATCTTTCAGAAAATAGTTGCCTGATACTTTTGTAAAAGTTACAATCGTCACATTTAAATTTTCCTCCTCAGCGATGTCGACAAATAATTTCAATTCCTCCACCTCGGTGAATATAAATTTTGGCTTTAGCAATTTCAAGAGATATCTGGTTCTTTCTGCAATGTGTCATACACGCATAATATATAATTTTTAATCCAGAAGAAAGAATTCTTCAAAAATTTCACCGAATAATTAGTTTTAAAAATAGTGAAAAATTGAAGAATAACGTACGAGGAAAAATTCCTTTATGTCCAATGGCAAAAGTAGCTCCATTGTAGAATGCTCCCAAAATTGGAATGCAGAAGTCTATTCGATTATGACAACAAGTAAATACGACATCATTAGAATGTAAACCATTTTTTCTCAACCAAATTCCACATTGTACGCTTTCGTGAAAAATTCTTTCATTTGTCACTTCTTCGCCAGTGTTTCCATCAATCTATTTTTCAAGAAGAGAAAAATTATTTGTTTTGAAAATTTTAATTCACTACTGAAAAGTTTAATTTTTTTTTCACTTTTAATCTACTGTAAATTTAAAGAAAATTTTACTATAATAAACACTGAATACTACTATAAATAAATTTCATAAATTTCATAAATTTTATATAAATTTTGAGAAAATTTATTTCGAACAATGTCACACGATTGTTTCCCAATGATTAAAAATTATAAAACATACCTTTCCGATAAAATTTGGTTTGCTCTTTAGCGTGTCAAAAAATAATTTTCCCAAATTAGCATTTCCCGTCTCTATTACTTCATTACTACTACTGATTATTTTATTTTCAATTGTAAATTTAACCATTCTTTTTCTTAATGTGCGAAATTTTAAATGAAATTTAATTTTTAATGTGTTAGCAAAACATTAAATTTATACACTGTATTTTTTTAAAATTGTTTTCAATATTCAAAGCATATATTTCGTTAGAATGACAAAGTAGTAAACAAGTTTTATTTTTATCTAATTATGATATAAATGAGTTACGAACAGAAAATAGTTATATTGCACTATATATAAAGAAACAATATAGTATTTTTTTTTATTTTTTAAAAAGCAATAAATTCATTTTTAAAGTAAATAAAAATTAATATTAAAAATTTATTTAATTTTACAATACAAGTGTTAAAGAAACATAAAATTAAGTAATAATAGTAGTAGTAGAAGTGTTGCAAAAAAATATTGTCCTAAACATTGATTCTAAAAACAACAGTTAAATTTTATATAATTGAGGAAGGAATTTTTTTTATTGCTATAAGAAGACTAGACTTCCGTCTATAATCTGCATGCTAATGAACCTTTTTTTCTACTATCGTTCCAGAGGTTGCAAACTTGTCAAACAGGTGGTTCAAATTTTATTGGCGCTATTTTAAACTGAGCGAGGACATTCAAATCAACGCCTATGTGCTTTTACATTTTATACGCATACATTGAAAATATTTATATTTAAAATATTATCGAAGTAGCAAAAAAAAAAAAAAAAAATGGGTTCTTTTTGAAATCAACAGTTAATTGCTACTTATATTTTTAATTGCAAAAATTTGAACAAATAAAAGTTATTTTTTACAGTAAATGAATATATTATTTGTCTGTGAGATCAAGTTTCCTCTCCTCTGGGTTTATTTATTTAGATTGTAATTAAAATAAAGGTAAATGAATATTAAATATTAAAAAATTAAAATTTTAATAAAAATAAATGTAAATAAATGTAAATAAATGTAAATAAATGTAAATAAATTTAAATAAATATAAATGAATATAAATAAATATAAATAAATATAAATAAATATAAATAAATATAAATAAATATAAATAAATATAAATAAATATAAATAAATATAAATAAATATAAAGAGATATAAATGAATAGAAATAAATAGAAATAAATATAAATAAACATAAATAAATATTAAATAAATATTAAATAGCAAAATAATATAAAAATTGTTATAAAATAATTCGAAATTGCATTATTTAATTTAATTATAGTTTGCGAGAAGTAGAAAACAATAGAAAAAAATTAATATAGATTGATAATTCTTTCTATAGCTTTTCATTAAAAAAAAAGACAAGTGACAACTTTACGGTTAATCATGATGCAAGATGACTTTCTCCTATTTTTAAAATCTATGCACATTGGCATTGAATTTCTACTCTTCCAGGTCTATTTGCGCAAATTTATCCAAATTTTAATATATTTCATGAATTTCTCACTTTTAAGGGGTGGGGGAAAATATCTTTTTCTTCAAAAACTAAACAAAATTAAGAAAAATTATTTGAAAATTGTCATTTACAAATAAAAGAATATTCGTCATAAATAAATAATAAATTAATATTAGTCAAGTGATAGGGAAAAAGAAATTTGTTAAAAACAGTTTTGAAACAATGAGATAAAAAACATATTTGTTAAAAAAAAAAGAAAAATTAGTCTAAAAAAGTTGATTGGAAAATATCTTTTTCTTCAAAAACTAAACGAAATTAAAAAAAATTATTTGAAAATTGTCATTTATACAAATAAAAGAAAAGAATATTCGTCATAAATAAATAATAAATTAATATTAGTCAAGAGAAAAAGAAATTTGTTAAAAACAGTTTTGAAATAATGAGTTAAAAAACATATTTGTTAAGAAAAAAGAAAAATTAGTCTAAAAAAATTCATTAACAAAATTTTAGAAAGAAAACCAAATTCTTAGAGGAAAGATAACTTAGAAAACAAAATAAAATAAAAAATGTAGTTAAAAATTAGTTAAATGGAAATTTTCTAAGAAAAAAAGAAAAATTTAACCAAGAATTAAAAAAAAATTAAATTTCATAAAAATTATTATATCTATTTTTCCGCACGTGAATATTACTATATAATATACAGTAATCGAGCTTTTAAAATTTGATAATAGAAGCAAATAAAATGCAAAGGTTCAAGGTGATGTCTTATGGTGTATATTCCTTTTTTTTTTTTTTTAATATAAAAGTATCAGGTAGTATATGCAAATTTTTAAATCTTTTACATCTACTCGGAAACGCCCACTTTGTACGTTTGACAAAAATTCCTTCATCATCAAATATTTGATTCTCAAATAAATTTTTGTAAAGAAGTAAAAAAAAAGAATGATGCGTGGATTATAGTTTTTGTTTCTTTCAAACATAAAAAGAAGAGAAAAAAAAATAACTAACATTAATTTCATTCAAAGATCGAATTCAATTCATTCAAAAACGTTATAATTTCATTCATTCTTATTCAAATGTAGTGCGTGCTATTTATTATTCTCAAATTAATAAAGCAATTAAAGAAAATAGTATCCCATGTATATATATAATTATCAGTCAGGGAAAAATTCTATTGAGACCGAAAATATATTTTGAGTTAAATATAAACTTGTTATGATATTTTTTTATTTTCGAAAAATCGAAATTTTAACTTTTTTCAAATTTTAGAATTCATAGTAATTTGAATTGTTATTTTAATTAATAAAATCATTATTTAAATATTTATACTATAATGAATATTTTTACTTTAAAAAAAAAAAATTTTATTCATCAAAATTATTTTATCATTTAAATCAAATTGTTATTTTCTAGAATTTGTAATCATTATAACTAATTATTACTTTAAAATGTTTGAATGATTTTAATTTTGTTCTAGAATATTTTTTTTAAATAACGTATTCTTAATAATTACTGAAAAAAGTTCTTTGAAAATTTTCAAATCCATTCGTTTACAGTTGAATTTTACTAAATTTCATGAATTATAATTATAATTATAATTCTGGTAAATTCTTCAAAAATTACATTAGAAAATAAAAATTTGAAATCATTAAAAAAAAATAAATTCCTTACAGAATATTTAGGGAAAAATGCGATGGAAATAAAAATTCATTATATACGACATTAAATAACTTGGAAAAGGCATCTGTTAAAATTTTCTTACGTAACCACACAAAAATAGTTGAGCGATAAAATCATTCTTAAAAAAATTTTTTTTTTTGATTAATTTCTGTAATGATGAGAGTTTAGGATATAGGCGATGGGAAAAATTGCCCTTGGGTATATATATATATATGTATAAATATTATATACCATCAAAGAATTTTGGCTAACTTTCTCTAATTTTATGGATAATTATGATAAGAGAAATTTCTCAATTTCACTAAAGAATTCATTTAGTATGCATAATTTCGTTAAAATTATTAGAATAATATTTATAAATGATTTGATTAAATCAAAACGCGTCAAAAATTTTTGCACAAAAAGAATTCCGAAAGATCAAAGAAGATGTTTTTATTTGACAAAAAGAAAAAGTTTCTCACTAAAGCTTAACTTGAAATCGTTAATAATCGATTGGAAATAATGATTATAAATTAAATTTTGAAAATTAGTATTCTTACAAAATGGAATTTTCTTTAATTAATTACTATCACACATTCTACAACTAATTTAGTAATAATTATATACAAGAGAAGCGAATAAATAATGTTGATCAATTAATTACATAATTGTTCCGTTTCACACGTTTGACAATAAATTTCCCAAATTTTTACTTTTTAATTTTTTTATTCATTATTTATTTAGATTTATATTGGGAAAATAATTTATTTGACATTATTCGCTCTTAAATAGTAGTAATAAAATTTTATGAATAAAAAAAAATTATAAAAAAATGTTTAAAAAATTATATAATTATTTTTGTCAACTATAATTTTTTAAATAATTTTTTTACAATTACACACCATTTTTTTATATCATGATAAAATAAATTTATACTGTAAATTCGTTCTGAATTGTAATAAAATTTTGTAAATTTATTATAAACTTATTACAATCAAAGAGAATTTATTATATGAAAATTTATTTATTTAATTTATATAATAATAAAATAACAGAAAAAAAATAATTCTAATAAAATTAACCAGAAAAAAGATAGTTTTTGACTCAGAGGCAATTATACGTTTTATTAAAAAAAGTCAGAAAATTCCCATCCAAATTTTTTTTTTATAATAAATATTTTTATATTTTCCAATAATTAATAATTTTTTTATAATAATTTATAATAATTTTTCCCTATTAATATTTAATGATAACTATACATTTTATTTGATTCAAAACCAATTTTACAAAAAAAAATTTCTAATCTTTTTATAAACAAATTTTTCTTCTAATTTTAATTTGTTGATAAAATTTTTAATTTTTTTTTTCAAAATTAGATTTTAAAGAAGGAGAAGAAGAAGAAGAAGCTTTGGCTTGTATGAGTTCAAGGTCATTGTTGAAAGTGTCTCCCCATTTTTTTTCCCATCTCACATTATACATATCTTCCTCTATAACTAAAAGATTGAATTTGACGATGCTGGGAAACAGGAGGAGTCCTTCTCTCTCCCAAATTAGGAAAAGGTTTTCAGGAGTAGGGATACTACACTATCATCTTCCTATAAAGTCTTCCGTTCCTGTTCAATTCAGCGACTTTTAGCGTGAAATTCGTCAAGGTTTGTTTCCAACCAAAAAAAAAAGGGAAAAAATCTACTTTTTTTCCCAATTCTTCTTCTTTTTTTCCATCTTTTTTTTTTTAACTATACACGTGAAATAATATATAGAAGCACTTTAATACTCAAGATTAGAGATAAATTGAAAAAAAAACTGTGCGATTCGGAAATTTGTGCGCGATCAAAGTGATTCTTTTTTTTTTCTTTCTCGAATTGTGAATAAATAAAATTTAAATAAATAAAAAAAACAATTAAAATCGTACTTTAGACGAATAGATAAATATTTAAGAAAACAATTATTTTGTCAGATAAATAATAATTTTCTATTTAGTTTCGTTCTTTTAGATTGCTTTTTTCCGCAAAAAAAATTTTGTGTATTTTATTTTTTTAATGGTGATTGAAAGTGTGAAAATGTAGTAAAAATTGTTTAATGGGACTAGATTTTCATGAATGATGGAAAAATTTTTTATTTCATGCTGGAAAATTATTTATTGATTCTTGTAAATAACGAAAAAAAAATTTTAATACTTTTTAGAAACGTTTTAAATATTTCAAATTTTATTTTTAATTTTCAATATTTTTTATCTAAATGTTTTTTATTTGAAAAAAAATATGTTAATCGAATATTTTCCATCTTAAGTGTTTTTTATCAACAAATTTTTTTATTTTAAATTATTTTAACGTAAATACATTTAATTTCAAATATTTTTGACTTAAAATATTTTTTATTTTTAATTACTTTGAACTCGAAATATATTTAATTAAAATGTTTTAAACTTGAAATATTTTCCATTATAAAAATTTTTGACTTGAAAATTTTTTTTATTTATATCCTTTTGACTTGAAACAATTTTCATGTAAATATTTTTGACTTTAAAATTTTCTTTATTTAAATATTTCGAACTTGAAATATTTTTTATTGAAATTTTTTTTTAATTTGAAACAATTTTTATTTAAATATTTTTGACTTAAAATATTTTTTTATTTAAATACTTTTGACTTGAAATATTTTTTATTTAAATTTTTTTTTAATTTGAAACAATTTTCATTTAAATATTTTTGACTTAAAATATTTTTTAATTTAAATACTTTTGACTTGAAATCTTTCTGACTTGAACTATTTTTCTTTTAAATATTTCCGACTTAAAACATCTTTTATTTAAATTATTTCTGAAAAAATATTTTTATTCTTAATCATAATAAAATAATAAAAAAAAATTTACACAATTATCGTAAAATCTTGTATTTCAATAAATAATGTTAATTTGTTATTTAACAATTTTTCCGTGTTTTAAAAATATTTTTTCTTTCTTTTTTAAGTAAAAAGTTGATCTTGATATTCGTGCAAATATTTAAGCTTTGTCACTTATTCGAATTGACACGTGTAAATATTTGAAGAATGTGAAGAACCGCTATTAATATTTCGTAATTTCGACTTTCGAATTTCGCGGGCTAATCATCATTTTACGCCGGATTTTTTATTGCATAATATTTATATACATAAAACAAAAAAAAATACTCACGCGCGAAACCTGATGAGAATTTAAAAAAAAATGGATCGAAGTACTAAAAAATTATTACGTCCCCAAAAAACGAAGTAAACGACGTAATACGTTTATTTAAATTCCGAAAACAATATTAATGCGTCTGTTATAAAATTAAAAAAATTTTTTTTTGTTAAAAAATTAATTTAATTACATAGAATTTCGTTTTAGTAGAATATTTATTTGTCGAATTATAAACAAATTGGCTCAGCAAATAAATATAGTACAATTTATTAATAAGAATTATTTTTTAATTTTATATAATTTTGAATTTTTTTTTTTTTTTATTCAATTTGGGATTTTTTTTTAAAGGCGCTAATAATAAAATAAATTTTTTTCAGATGCGTTTCCTGTACATATTTTTGGTAGCTGCCTTCCTAGCTGTGGCCTATGCAGCCACAACTTCTGACACAGAAACAGAAGTGGAACAAGTTCCTCATTCGCGTCAGAAAAGAACAATTCTTTTGAAAAAGAAACTTGCACTTCTAGGAGGAGCGTTACTTGCCAAAAAATTAATTGCAGGCAAATTGTTATACAAAGGGTGAGTAAAAAAAATTTTTTTTACAAAATTTCTACCTTTTCTTTGAAAGTAAACTTGCCACCATTTTTTTTTTTTTGAACAAATATTGAAAAATAAATTATTCTACTCTACTTTCAATTTATTTCTTTATTTCTTAATTTATAAAAATTAAAATTAAAAATAAATTATTCTACTTTAGTTTGAATTTATTTCTTTATTTCTTAATTTATAAAAATTAAAAAGTTTACAATTTTTAAAATCTTTATTCAAATTTAATTTATTTTATATTTTGTAAGTCTCTTAATAATAAATAAATAAATAAATAAATGAAATTGTTGGGAAAATTATTTTAAGAAACTTGTAAATAAAAAAAAAATGTTGAGTGAATTAAATTTGTAATAATTAATTTTTTAGCTTCGGTGGAGGATATGGTGGAGGATATGGAGGATATGGTGGTTATGGAGGACATGGAGGATATGGAAATGGAGGTTATGGTCATGGAGGTTATGGAGGACCAGTAGGATATGGACATGGAGGAAATGGCTACAACGCTGGCTATGGAAAATCGTTTGGCGCAAGTTATGGTCTGCAATTTGGAGGAAATGTTGGCGCCCAATTTGGTGGTCACGGAGGAACCAATAATGGTCAATATGGTCCACCACCAGCGCCCAGTGTATACTATCCACAAGGCAGCAGCAACAGCTATGCCCACGCTGGCTATTCAAGGTAAGAACAAATTTTTTATTTTTCTAATTTATTTTTTTCATTCTAAAATTTGTTAGAAAAAAATATTTGCAATTCAAAAAATTTACATAATTTCTTCATTATTACTCTTATTAATATTATTTACTATACATGTATTTTAATTTATCTAAAACTTACGCCCTTTCTTTCTATTTGCAGATAAAATGATTGCCATGAATGTTATATTTAGAAGAAAAATAACAGAACATCATTCCTCTTGCCATCGAGAAGACTTTTGATATAACATAAAAATAATAATTCAACACTTTTCAAACGCATCTTGTATTATTATTATTGTAAAAAAAAAATCATTTTCACGCTCATAAAACTTTTTTTTATTAAAGTTCAATATTGTCTCATTCTTTATTTTCCCTATATTGATAAATTCCCAATATTATCATAAAGTACAATACAACGAAATTAATTTACGAGTATAAGTTAGTAAAATAATAAAATTACCCAATAAATTATTATCATAGGAAAAAAAAATTTTTCCTTTTGAAAAAACAAATAAATTTTTGATTATGTATATATATATATGGTAAAACTTTCTAATATGAGGAAAAAGTTAATGCAATCAATAAAAATAAAAACTCAAAAAATTTTGTGGAAAAAAATTTTTTTTTTTAATAAAGAAATGATATTTGTAATAATTATATATTACGGTAGGTTACAGGAATTTTATTATTTTTCTCGATACTTAATGATTTTATAACATCTGACAAAAAAGCAAAAGAAGGCGTGTAAAAATATTTTTAAAATGTGTAAATCAAGGGGAAAAAATTTTTCTTTTTCCCATAATAGAAAGATTCATTGGAATCCCATTGTATATTTGAAGAAATGAGAAAATTTTCGTGTGTGACATCAATAAAAGCGAAAGTGATTATTGTTGCGTACGCACTGTAGTGACAGTAATAGAATTTTAGAAAAGTAGTCACGAATAACATTATAACATTGGAGAAAGAAATGGAAATGTACAAATTAGTGACAAATGTATTTTATTTTATTTTATTTTATTATATTATGTACCCGAGGCATTTGATTTTGATGTCTATAGACAGAATTTGATGGGTAAAAATCTTTGCAGCAAGGTCAGAACAAAGCCTCATGCGGTTCACACACATGCTGACTTTGACACGCGATCCAAGGCGAGCAGGATCTTTTCTTCTTTTTTTTTCTTTTTTTTTATTCTTAAAAAAAGTTCATTCACAAGTTATGACTGATTTCTTATGTTATTAACACAGACCTTCTTTTCTTCCGTTTTTCATTATTTTATTTTCAAACATTTATGCTTTCATGTGAAGTAAACTTTAAAACATTTTTTTTTTAATAATAAATTTTTTGTTATTTCTTTCCCTCTTTTTTTAATACTGTACAATTTTTATCAAGAAAATTGCAAAAATACAAAAAATACAAAAATTTTACATAAAAATTAAAATTGGAAAAATGGATAAATTATTCCGCATGGATGAGGAAAGACAAAAAAAATTCTTACACAAAATTAGAAAAATCTTTTGTTTTATAAAAATAAAATTTATATTATTGCTAACGATAATAATTATCGATTGTTATTAATAATGAGAATTATTTGTTATTACTAATTCTAATAATTATTCATTATTACTAATTCTAACAATTATTTATTATTACTAATACTAAAAATTATTTATTATTACCGCAAAAATGCAAATTATATTTTATCATTAATAATAACAATTATATTAAGTATTAATTATTTTGCAACAAATTATTTTTTTTCTAATTTTGTAATACGAACTTAAAAGAAAAAGATTATAGCAAACAAAAAAAGCAAATATTTTATTAATTATTGTTAAAAATATAATTGTTTGGTAAAATTTTTATTTTCTAAATATTAATTTTAATTTATGAATAATTTCAGATTTAAAATTAAAAAAAAATTAATTACTGATTCACTAATTAGTTATAATTATTAATAGATTTAAAAAAATTTAATAAAATTCTTATTACGATTTAAATGATTTTTAACACAATTTTAATAGAATCTCTCAAAAGAATTAAATTATTTCTTAAAATTTAATAAAATTCTTCGCAAAAAATTCAATAATATTGAATAATTTCAAAAAAAAATGAGAATTAAAATTTTTTCCATACAGTTTTAATGAAATATTTTGGAAAAATTCAATTACTTTAGAAAGTTTTAGTAAAATTCTTAGCGAGATTTTAACTGTTTTCATAATTTATAAAATTTTTCACAAAAAATTAATTATTTTAAAGAATTATAATAAAATTATTTTGAAAATTGTTGATAAAATTATTTACGAGAATTGAATTATTTTCCTAATCAATTAAATTCTTCCTCAAGAATTTTAGTATGTTTTGAAGAATTTTTATACAATACTTCTTAAAATTTTTATTATTTTGAATAATTTTATTTTTAATAAAGTTGAACTACTTTTATTTAATTCAATTATTTTTTTCACAAGATTTCATTTGTTACTTTCATAATTTATAATATATTTCTCGATTAAATTCAAGTATTCAGAAAAAATTGTAATTTTTGCCCCGTCAATAATTTAGAAACCATATTCAATTATTATTTTCCTAAAAATTTCCATTTTACTATATATTTTACGAAAAATCGATAGAAAAAAGGAAAAGAAAAATTCTTTAAGAATTTCATAATTTTTATTTTTTGGAAAAAGACTGAACAAGATAAAAATTAGATAGTCTACAAAGCATATATTATGTATATTTAATAATCATTATAATAATACAGGAATTTAAAAAAAAATTTAAAAATTGTATATTGATTTTCGTGCCTGTTAACTACAATGTAATCATCACCTGTAGACGATATATACGAGAAATTCGTTGTAAATTGAAAAAAGCATCACCATAAATTGACATTTACATCAGTAAATTTATAAGTTATAGAAAAGAAAGTTCATTAATATGTTATTATTATAATTCTACTATTGACATAATTACGTATTCCTTTCGTCGAAACATTTATTATCACTTTACAAAATTGATAGGAAATAAAGTATGAGATATTAACATTTAATAATGCAATTCTCAAATAAAATTCAATTTTAAATTTATATCTGTATATTATTAATATATAAATTATTCAAAAAATGATTGAAAAACTAGTCGAAAAACTCCCTTTGAAAATTTGTTGTTAACTTTTCAAAAAAAAATAGGAAATTACAATTAAAATTTAAAAATAGTCTACAAAAAAAGGCAAATTTTACGTTTAAAGTAAAAAACTAGATCAAAAATGGTTTTTAAAAATTTTTCTTGTAAACGCGGTTTTAGTCAAAAATAATTAACAATAATTTTTATTTTTCACACTAGTTTGATGCAGAGTGTTTTAATTTGTAAAAGGCACTGTGAACTCTTTTATAAGTGAAACGAACAATTGAGTTTGAAATCGATTTATTATGAAACAATGAATTTGATTTCATCATGAATGATGTACCTTCAGGGAATATCAATGACTGTCACGTCATTCCACGCGTCGCGTCGTGAAGAAAGTAAAAACATTATAAGAATAGAGAAATAAAAAAAAACGTGCGAGTGCAGGTCAAAAAGTAAAGCAGAACAATTTTATCATCAAAATTCTCGTCTAATTGGAAAGTGCATAAATGCAATTTGGACTTTCATAATGTACTAAGCAAATTTTCACCAATCAAACACGAATAAACTTTTATTATAATAATAATGTTCAAATATACCCACTAAATATATAATTTCAATTAAATTTTGTCTCAATTCTCGACTACTCGTTTTTAAAAATAAAAAAAGAATTAACAAATTATAAAGAACAATCAAACAAACTATCTTAAATTAAAAAAAGGATTTTAACAAACAAAAAGAACAGAAAATTTTATTAATTATTGTCAACAATATAATTGTTCGCTAAAATGTTCAATTTTCAAATATGAATTTTAATTTTTGAATAATTTCACATTCAAAATTAAAAAAAAAAATTTGCATACTATAATTCTCTAAAGAATTATAATTATTTATTGATTTCAAAAATTTTGATAAAATTCTTATAGAGATTTTAATTATTACTCTTCATACAATTTAAATAAAATTTCTCAAAAGAATTGAATTAATATTCTCAGAAGAAGTCAATTATTTCTTAAAAATTTGATAAAATTTCACATTAAAATTTAATTAATTTGAAAAATTTGTTAAAAGGAGAATTAAAATAGTTTTAAGACAGGTCTTAATTAAATACCTCGAGAAAAAATTCAATTATTTTCGAAAATTGAAATAAAATTCTTACCAAAACTATATTATATTTACATTAAGGGCATTTGAACCATTATGGCGTCACAATTGATGCAAAGCATATATTTTATTGCTGTGACGTCATAATGGTTCAAATACCCTTAAATAATTTTTTTTGGTTGAAATAAAAGTTTGATTTATGGTAAATAAAATTTTTTTTGTCTAAAACAAATAAATAGCCGAAAGTTCTTTCTGAGCGAAATACGTTTATTTAACTCGAAAAAGAAATTATTTTCTCTCTATTTGTTATTTTATTTTCATTTCTTTTCTCCCAACAATGTATATAAGAGAGTGATAAAATGTTTTTTCAATGTGCAACACAAAATTTCGTGTCATTCTATTCGGCAATTATTATTAAACAAATACAGTTGTAATTTAAAAGTAATTACAATAATGTAATGTATAATTAATAAGTTTACATAGGCACAGATGACTTTTTAGAAAGTAGTAGGATGGAAATTCAAAATCTAGACGCGAGAAATATTAAATAAAACCCAACATTAGAACTATAGTGCCGACAATAGTATTTGAAATTAGTCATTTTATTTATGTTTCTTGATATTTGAAAAACGAGGTGTTGAATTGTATGATGTAAAAGAATCAATATTATCATATAAAAATACACTCACCTCAATAATACGTAATATGTATGTTTCCCTTTTCTAAATGTAAGCTATAATAGACTCTCAAAAAAAAAAGAAAAAAAAAATCCATGATGAAATAAATTATCTAATGTACCGCACTTGGTATGCACAGGACAAACACTTTTTCAAAATTAAACTCGCCGAAAAAAGAGAGAATTTAAAAAAAATAATCCCCATCGGATGTTAATTATTATTTCACTATGATGAATCATGAAAATTTTTAATGTGAATAATTTCAATCGCGTCTATGATATGGTTTCAAATTTCAAAATAATTTCCGGCTTTGATTACAAAATTAGTTCGGTTTTCGACAATCGCGAAATTAGTCCGAAATTAATTCGTTCTATTTGCAATTAGTGAATTTGAAATCGCAATTAATTTCAAATTGTGCAGAGACTAGTAAATCGTTATTTTATTCCAAAGCGGGTTAATTTATGATTTTAAATAATGGGCGACGAAAAGAACTGAATTTTATTTTTTCTTATGCTATTAATATAAATTAATTAATAAAATTAATAAGTGTGTCAATTTCTTTGCACATATAAATTATTTTTAATAATATTCAAATAATTAACTTAATAAAAATGACATCTTTTCTCTAATTCTCGTATTAAATTACAATATTTGAAAATGTGGAATCAAATTTTTTCGTCTATTTGAATGTTTAAACAGTTTTTAATTTTTTTTAATTTCATTTAGTTTTTTCATTTTTTAATATTAGACCTTTGATTTTTAATTAAGTTCTCAACAAAGTTTATGATCAACGACTTAAAAAAAAGTATTTTTCTAAGCAAATTTTTTTTTAATTTTCTTGATAAACAATTTTGGAAAAAAAGTTATAAATATAAAATAGTTTATTAGAAAAAATACAGTTTTTTTACATTGTGAACGTTGTGAATTTTTTTTACAAAATAATCATTTTTAAAGAGAATTAATTAAAAAAACTTAATTATTATAATTTGATGTTTAAAAATATTTACCTAAAGTGCTTTAAAAATTAAGTTCACATAAATTGGTGATTTGAAAATTTCAAAATAAACCTCTTGCTAGTTATTAAAAGAGAAATTTAATTTTAAAAAGAAAAACAAAATAATTATTTTTGGTAATGAAAATTTTTCTAACGAAAAAATCATTCTCAAAAGAAAAAAAATTTGAATTTAAAAATTCTGTATTAGTACTAAATGTTAATTAAATCCTAATCCAAGCAAAAATGACCCGAGGTGAAACTTTTCGAAAATAAAAACAGTTAATTTAATTAATGAAAGTTGTTCAAAAAAAAAAAAGAAGAAGAGACGACACTTTTGAAATTTTTTTTTTTTGGTTGGCGTTTCTCGACTAATTGTCATACAATACACACACACACTGCGTTGAAATATTCTCGATTGTCATCAAAAGATAGAGGGGTTGCAGAGTGAAATTGTCACTATTTCTTTTTTCGCGAGTAGAAGGGATGTGGATTCCGCGCTATATAAAATCGAAAGTACCGCCTATCGATGTCACAGTTAACTTTTGCGACCTTTTCCGCTTTTATCCAATTCGTTCATTCATTCATTGTGTCAAGGTGAGAGTATTAAACGATTTAAAAAAAAAATAAAATCTCGAGTAAAAATTAACTGAAAGTTTAAAAAAGAAAAAAAAAATTTATCGAATTCAATTTAAAATTCGAGCAAAGAGTAAAAAGCCGTTCGGAAACGAGCTTTCGAGAACTTGTGCTATATATATATAGATACTATATACCATACAATAATTACGAACTCGACACTTAATCAATTTCAATCACCGGAAATGAATCGTTCATCGTTTTGCGATCCAAAAGGCAGCACTCTATTCAATTTCATTTCTAAAAAAGAAACTGCCTTTTTTCCAACTTCTTTTCAATTTTTCCGCGAGTTCTCTATTATGTGGCATTGCAAAAAATTCTCTTTTTATTTAAATATAGTAAAATTTGGAGAAAAAAATTTTTTAATTAAAAAAAACTCAATAAAGAAGTTGAAAGAAGAAATTTTCTACATTTATACTAAAGTATAGTGTGCTAAGAGAGAAAAGAATGTAAATGACAATGAATCAGAACAATTGAAAAATATTGGAATAATTTTAATGCAAAAATTTAATAAAACATTAAATAAAATATTAAATAAAAAAAAATAAAAATGAGAATTTTAAATTTAATGTTTCAGATGAATTTGAAAATTTTGCTATTTTTCGTTTTTGCCATTTTTGTATTGTACGTGACGGCGGATCCTGTTTCAAGTTCACTTAGGAGCGAGGAAAATTTAGTGCATACGAGAAGTAAAAGGACATTATTTTTAAAGAAAAAAGTCCTCGGAGCTGGACTTCTTGGTTTTGGACTCGGAGTTGTCAAAGGGTGATTAAAAATTTAATTCCGTTTATTCTAATTTAAAAAAAATTAATTGCAATTAATTTAATAATTTATAAATTAGAATTGATAATTAATAATTAATAATTAATAATTAATAATTAATAAAATAATAATCAATAAAACTAAACTACGATTCAATTTTTAAATTTGATTCAAATCTAATTAAAAAGTAAGTAAATAAATGAAAACTTAGTCTGAAAGTAAGTCAAATCGAACCAATAGAAAAATGTTTGTGTTGATTTAAAGAAATCATTAGCTTTGACTTTTGTTTTTTCGAATGAAAATTAATTTTTTTTTCATTTAAAGAAAATTTCTTTGATTCAAAAAAAAGTATTTGATTCAAGAAATGTATTTGCATTCAATATAATGTATTTAGTTCAAAAAAGTATTTGATTAAAAAAAATTAGTGCATACTAAAAAATATTTTCGATTCAAAAACAATTTATTTGATTTCAAAAAATTATCAAAATTATTTCCTTGATTATCAATGAGAAAATTTCTTTGATTCAAGGAAAATTTATTTTTTCAAAAAGTAATTAATTGTGCCAAATAATTTTTTTTTAATAAATTAAATAATGAAGATTCAAATACGTCGAGTCAAAGAGTAAATGAAATGAAATAAAATTTGAACAAATTTCTTCTATTTAAAAAAAAAATGGTTTAAATCAAAGAAAAATTGACCAAATCAAAGAACTTTTCTTTCAATAAAAAATACTCTTTTTGTTCAATAAAGAAAAATTTATTTTTAAAAAGAACAAAATAAGTCTAAAAAACTTGTGTTCGTCGTTAAATTAACAGAAACTATTTTTGTCTAACAATAAGTTCTTTAAATTCAAAAAGAAATAATTTTTTTAATTTAGAAAAATTCTGATTGAATTAAATAGAACACATTTTCTTTAAATGAAAAATATTCAGCCTTCAATTAAAAGATTAAATTTTTGTTTTAATTAATTTTATTCAAATAATTAATTAATTCTTTTACTTATAATCCCAATTTTTTTGTTTCAAGGGAAAAATTTTATTGATCTATAATCCGGATTTCTTTAATGCAAAGAAACAAAATTTTTTCTGTTAAACAAATTAATGATAATATTGTTAGGTATTAAAATAATAATAATTTTAATGATTAAAATAAAATAAAATCGTTGCAAAGTTTTGTAAATTTTTGTTTAATTTTTGTGAACACTTCGCCTCCTCCTCATAGAGAATGAAATATTTGTTTTTAAATACTTAATTTAAACCAATTGAATATAAACAATAAATAATTGTATAAAATAATTATGATAATAATAATAATAATAATAATATAAAAAAATTAATAAGAAAAAATGAAAATAGAATGAAAAGAGGAAAACTAAAATTCCCCACTTGTGGAAAGTAATTAAAATCGTTATAATGTGTTTTATATCCGACATTGTAGATACAAGTATGGTTACCATAGAGCACCGGAAGTGCATCACGTGTACCTAGCCCCACCACCGTCACCTGTTAAATACATCGAATACGTTGAGAAACCAGTCTTCAAAGAGCATGTTGAGAGTTGGCATCCTGAACCGCCTTCAACTTACGGGTAATTTCATCAAAATCAATTAATTATATTTTCGAGGAAGGATTCTCCAAATTAATTATTAATTTCACTTAATAAACCCCGCATAATTAGTTTACAAGACAAACTTCTTATTACCTATTCTCTTATATAGCGGGTAATATATTATATTCAAAATGATATTAAAAAAAGAAACATTTTCCCAATTTAAATATCTTTTTTAAATTAAATTCAATTTTTTTTCAAACCTTTTACACCTTTTTGAGCTAAATTTAAATTTTCACAAATTAAAAATTTTTTTTCTCGTATATTTCTATAGAATATAGAGAGAGAGAAAAAAGTTGAAGTCTAGATTTTTATATAATGAAAATTTTCTTTTTTAAACATGAATAAAAAGAAAACAAGAAAAGCAATGCCCTTAAATGCTTCAAAGTGTTTGTGAAAGTTTGCCTTTGCAATAAATATACCACATTCTATGGGAAATCGATATATTCAAGAAAGATAGAAATGCGAGGGAAAAAAATTATCGAGATTATTTTCATTAATGATTCTCTAATGTTGGGAAAATTCTATTTAGAATTTAATTTATATTATCGCAGAAAAAATTTCCTTTCTTAAAATAGAAAAAAAATTACTGCCATTGAAAAAAAGTATTTTTTTGGTTCAAAATAAAGAAAGTATATAAAAATATAACTAAATATTTATTAAATATTTCAATAAACATAAATATATTTTATTCAATATAAAATTAAATATTTTTACTGAATTTCTTTATTTGAAACCAAAAAAATATTATTTTTTTCAGTGTCAGTAATTTTTTTTAGACTCATTTTGTTTCTTTAAAAATAAATTTTTCTTTTGAATAAAAAGAGGATTTTATTGAAAGCTAATTTCTTTGATTTGGACAATTTTTCTTGGATTTTAAACAATTTTTTTTAAATCCAAAAAATTCGATTTATTCTTTGACTCAACGAATCTAATTATTTAATTTAGAAACGCAAAATGTCTTTGTCATAAAAAAATTATTTTTTAAACAAATAAATTTTCATTAACTGAAAGAAATTTTCTCATTGATAAAATGCGTCAAAGAAATGATTTTTAATTCGAAAGAGGAATTTTCAATGAATCAAATAAATTGTTTTTGAATCAAAAATATTTTTTTTTAATTCAAATACATTTTTTTGAACCAAAAATATTTTCTTTTAATTCAAATACATTTTTTGAACCAAAAATATTTTCTTTTAATTCAAATACATTTTTTTGAACCAAAAATATTTTCTTTTAATTCAAATACATTTTTTTGAACCAAAAATATTTTCTTTTAATTCAAATACATTTTTTCGAACCAAAAATATTTTCTTTTAATTCAAATACATTTTTTTGAACCAAATATATATTTTTTTTAATCAAATACATTTTATTCAATCAAATGAATTTATTGAATCAAATACTTTTCTCTGAATCAAATAAATTTTCTTTAAATGAAAGAAAAATTTAAAATTTCAAACAAATATCTTTTAGCGTAAAATAGAAAAATTGCTGAAGTAATTGAAGAAACAAAGTAACAAAAATAAATTTTTTTTCTATACAATATTGTAAGAATATCCCCGTAGAATATTAAGTAATATTACTCTACATTATCACTTGCGAAACATTACATATTTTACATATTTTATACATTTCTCCAATACTCCCAGGAATTCGAATAGAAAATTCCAAATAAATACTAAAATATACATGTAATATTGAAAATATTTTTCCCCCACTTCTTAAATTTCCATTTCATTGATAAATTTTCAGAGACACATATACATATATGTAAATCAGTTTTTAAATTTATTGTTATGACAAAAAGAAAATTGGAGAAATAATTGCAAGAAATATTTTTGTGTAAGAATCACTTTCTATATGAGAGAGAGAGGTGAGATAAAAAAAAGTGGACATAGATAATATAATGATCCGCGTCAATTAATTTTCCGCTCTCTGTGTGCGGTACCGCCCATTGAAAGTTTCATGTCATCATCATAATCATCATCAATGACACTTTTTCCATCATTTTCAATCCTTATTTGTACACTATTTACAATTTACGATATTAATGCATGGAAAATTAATTATAATATTATACTACTATGATTGTATAATATACAATTCATTCATTATTTATTTTAATTATTATTTTTTTTTATTTATTTTATTTTACTTATTCATTATTTTACATAAATTTATAACGAATTGATAAATCATTATAATAGCAAACAATTTAACATAATTTTAAAATTAATATTCGAAACTATGAAAACTGAATTTTTATTATCATTTTCAGGTCGTGGTGAGCTGAGATAGAATCAAAAAAAAAATTAATACTCAAAAATCAGAATAAATGAAGGGAAAAAAATATCCTAGTTATTTGTTGCATATGAAGCGATGATTTATTTATTGCGACCAACACATTATTTTATAGTCTAGTTTTTTTTTCTTTCCCGTGAATTTGAAATTACAATCAAAAATTTATATTTTCGAATCAGTAGTTCACCTCTTTATAATTCCAGACGTCGATAAATAATTTAATTATTTTTATACTAATTATTAGTAAAAGAAAATTAATTAGAATTGACTAATAACAAATTAATAATTAGTAATTAGTAGTTGAATTAATTAATTCAGCGACTAATAACTAATTAGTGATAATTGGCATTAGTACAAAAAAAATTAACATCATCCATTTAACCCGCAGTCAGTTAAATAATAAATAAATTCTAATTAATAATTAATAATTGTAATAAAATAATTATAATCAATTACTTTGTAATAAAATAAAAGTAATTGAACAATTAAAAAATTGTTTCAACAAAGAGCAAACTATTAATTAATTATTAAATTGTTAAAAAAATATTTTCAATTAAATTCAATTGTTTAAAAATGTATTCAATTAATTTCAATTGTTTAGAAGAACGTAAAAATATCACTGATTCAAACTAGTCTTATAATTTTTTGATTAATTTCAAATTTAGTGAGTGAATGTTGCGAGAATTGTGCTATAGAAATTGATATTGTTTACATGCGCCTGTTAAATAATTTTTAAATATATTTCGTGATATGTTTATAAATATTTGTCTTGTTAATTTATTTACCTTGTGACATATTCCCTTTTCAAACATTTACCAATATTTTTTAAAAAACTTTGATTTTTGTACATAAGTGGAGAAAAAATTTTGTTAGCTAATATTTGTGAATAAATAAAAATAAATTATTATTATTATTAATAATAATTATTATTATAATTATTATTATTTCTATTATTATTATTATTAATATTGTTATTTATTTATTTATTTAGAGGTACAATTGAGTAAAAAAAGAAAAATAAGAAATTACCATTATTACTAATCTTGTTATTTATAATTTTTTTTTACAGTCACAAATAGGTAAAAAAATAAAAAATTATTTATAATTATAATTATTACTTTAAGAGAGACAATAATTATTTTTTAATAACCAATAAACAATATTTTTCCAGTAAAAATGACTCTAAAAATTATACGATGTTTAATTTGTTAATTTAGTAGTTGATGAATTTCTCAAAAAAAAAAAAAAAAATGATGAGCATAGATATAATTAGTAAGTGTGAATAAATAAAAACGGAAGTTTAATTATGCCCTATGACGTTAGAATATGAGAAATGGAAATAAAATGAAAAATACATAATTAATGAATTTTAAATTACCGTATATATGGTTGTTTTAGAATAAAAATCTTATGAAATACACGTCACTGATTCTTGGAGTTCCCCAGAATGCTTCTGGGAATTTACTTTTATTGAAGTTTCAGTTTGATTTTATTGGAATTTCAGTGCCTTGAGAGATTCTTTTTTTTATACACATATGTGTATAGGGAATCCCAATAAGAATTTTATTTATTTCAAATTTTTTCAGAAATATAAAAAAAAAACGTATTACCATCAAAAATATATTGCTATTTAAAAAAAAAGTAAATATTATTAACAATTGTAAATTTTTTTTAACCTTTAATCACGCCTGGTTTTTATTTATATTTTTATAATAAATAAGTTTTTAATATTTTTATAAATAAGTTTTTATTATATCTTTATAAGTAAGTTTTTATTATTTTAACAAAGAACAATTTTTTTTATTCATTATTTAAAAAAATTTTTTGTTAAAAAAATAAAAATTTTGAAAATTAGAATTAAATTTAAAATTAAATTCAAATTTTCAACCTGAAAAAGACGAAACTTGATGAATATTATTTTTTCCTTTTGAGTAATAAACATTTTTTTTTTTTGAACAATTTTTTTTAGGAATTTCCAGATGAAATTTCTCTATTATTATTATTTAAATTTATCTATCATTCAAGGATTGTTCAGTATATGACTCATTTATTTATATATTTTGAAAAAAAATATTGCACTTGCGACATTGAATGAATAAAAAATTTTGTTTCGACGAAATAAACATTGAACACGACATTTAATTAATAATACATGTTTACAATAGTTGTTTACAAAAAAATACTAGTCTCTCTAAAAATAATTTTTTTTTTAATGTATCCTTCATAGACTCTGTTGTGATATTTAGCGTTCAGAGCATATATAGTCCGAGAGCGAAAATCTATTTGCACTTCGGGAATCCCCAAGTTTCTTCACTATATTTGTTATTTAATTATTATTTTTAAAAAAGCAAATTATTATAACTAGTTTTTAGAATGGAATTTTTCATACACTATAGTAAATAAATTTTAAATTTGTTACGCGTTACGATGCAAAAATTATATATAGGTTATGTTTGTTATTTTTTTTAATAATGAAGCAATGATTCTTTTTTAATGTTGTCAAATAAAAAATTAATTATTAAATATTTTCAATGTATTAAAGAATTATGAAGATTTAAAAAAAAAGTTAATTCGAATTTGCTAGAAAAAAAAATGTAAACGTTAAATAAATTTTTCCACTTTTAATTAATTTTATTACATCATTTCTTCTTTTTCCCCCCACAATTCTTTCTCCTGTATTAATTTTAACGACAGAATATTTTTTTTTCTTCACTTCTTAAATTTGATGCTTTTGCATTTATTTCGTAAATTATTTAAAACTCTCGCATCTGGGTAAAATTTTATGACTCACTGATTTGAAATTGAAAGAAGGAAAGAAAGAAAAAAAAACAAAAATTTGGAACTAGGTATTAATTCCTGTATACATTTTTTATGAATAAGTTCAAAGTCCCAAAAAAAAATTTAGTATAGATATTCAAGAGTTTAAAAAAAAAATTCAAGGGAAAGAATAAGGCAATGACCGGAAGAAGGTTAGTTGCTTATTTAAGTGGGAGAAATCTCAGACCTTACTATAAGAACAGGGATCATTTTAAGAAATCTTCACAGGTTTCGAGAGTTACTGTGATCATATATTGCGATCATTTTGCGTAGTGCGTTGTTTAAATAATAATTATCAAAAAAAAAAGGTGAGCGTGCCTGGATATACAATACTTCCTTTGAATTGTAACTTGTTTCTCTCTAAGAAAAATTGTGTACTTGTTCAGTGCTTTTCAACATTTATTCGGAAAAAAATATAAAAAAGTTAATTATAAAATTGAGACGAGTGCGAAGTACAAAAAGAAAACGTTTCTTTCCAATGGAAGTTGGATTTTTTTGCAACATTTCTAAACGTTATCTGAAATATTAAAAATATTTTATAATTTTACAATTCAAATGATCTTTTGTTAACCATTCGTTTAATATTTTAGTACTTAAAGTGGTAATTTTTTTAATTACCACAATTTTAATTTTAAAAAAGTTACTTTTTTTCACAGTTAAACTTTGTTTGCAACGTAAAGTTTTTAGGGATACCCGATTTTAGTTCAAAGAAAAATAAGATTTTGAAAATAAATTCTATTTACAGATGAGGGGAGAGATTATTTTATTCGTTACCCTCTGCCTGATGAGTTTTGCATTTGGCGACGAGGAAAATGCTGGCAATTTTGAGGAAAAAGTGGAGAGTCCTCTTTCAAAGAAATACGAATTTCTTTTGAGACCAAAACGAGGACTCTTTGATCTTGGGTAATGTATAAATAAAAAAATTTCCTTGCTTTTATTAAGGAAACTTTTTCTAGAAACATTTTTCTTTTTTAAACGATTATTTATTTATTTTTTTTTTGTTGAAAATTTCTATGAATTTTAATTTTGTAAAAGCAGCTCAAAAGCATTTTTAGTGTATCATCCCCAATTTTTTTCTTATATTCATCGTCACTAAACACTTTGGAGGTTGTCTGGCAAATTAACATTTTAAAAACGTTCAATGTTCTAAAAACTTTTCTCAAACATTAAACATTTCTTGAAGATTAAAATTCAAGATAAATTTGTAGAGCATTAAACACTTCTTTAACGTTAAAAATCAAAAAAAGTTTGTAGAGCATTAAACATTACTTGATCATTAAAATTCGAGAAAAGTTTTCTAACGTATTAAACATTTCTTGAAGATTAAAATTCAGGAAAAGTTTGTAGAGCATTAAACACTTCTTGAACATTACAATGCAACAAAAGTTTGTAGAGCATTAAACATGATTATTAAAATTCGAGTAAAGTTTTCTCAAACATTTAACATTTCTAGAACATTAAAAATTCAAGATAAATTTGTAGAGCATTAAACACTTCTTTAACATTAAAAATCAAGAAAAGTTTGTAGAGCATTAAACATTATTTGATTATTCAAATTCGAGTAAAGTTTTCTACAACATTTAACATTTCTAGAACATTAAAAATTCAAGATAAATTTGTAGAGCATTAAACACTTCTTTAACATTAAAAATCAAGAAAAGTTTGTAGAGCATTAAACATTATTTGATTATTAAAATTCGAGTAAAGTTTTCTCAAACATTTAACATTTGTTGAACATTAAAATTCAAGAAAAGTTTGTAGAGCATTAAACACTTCTTGAACATTAAAAATCAAGAAAAGTTTGTAGAGCATTAAACACATTGAAATTCAGGAAAAGTTTTGAGAACATTGAACGGTTTGAAAAACGTTAATTCGTGAGACATGAAACGATTTAGAAATGTTCTTCGAACATAAATGCATTTTTCGCCCACTAGGTTATAACTTTGGGATTTTGAAGTTTTTGTCTACAATGCCGACAGCAACGGTTATTAATTTATGATTTATTTTTGCCTAATAGATTGTACACAACGGCATATGGAGACTATGATGACGACGACTCTTACGGATACAACAGATATGGAGGATATGGTGGATATAACGGATATAATGGATATAATAATGGATATAATGGATACGACAGACACAGACATCACGGATATGGTGGTTACAATGGAGACAGAGGATACAATGGATATGGAGGATACTACGGCAATAGAGGATATAATGACTACTATAATTCCTATCCCTATCGCAGATATCCAGGAGGTTATAACAACAACAACAACTATGCAAATGCAAATGCTGATAGTTTTAGCGCATCGGCAGGATTGGGTCCTTTTAATGCAGGATTCTCAGTGAGTCACGCGAATGCCAATGCAGGATCCTCAGGGTAATTTTACTCATAATATCTCTTACATAAAAATTAATTTTTTAAAATGAATGTTATTTTTACTTCATGTAATCTGACCCTTTTTCTATATAAAGATCCTAAATTAAGACCATAAACAACATTAGCCTAAATTGAGATCATAAACAGCATTAAAATCATTAAAAATAAACAGCATCACAATAATTCGATTTGCTTTCAATTTGACATATCCGTATCCCTTGTGGAAAAATCGTCTTTCTCTTTCTAATTTCCATTTTCTGTTCTTTCAGTTCGTACTACAGATGAGATGTTCGTCAAAATGAAGGGAGAATTTTTGGAACCAATTACTCTCGATTATTTTCAAATGACTCGAGAATCATCTCATAATTATAAATATCAGCTAATTGTTGCGCCAAAAAATCATGTTCATCACAAATTCATTAGTTGTAATTTTGTATAATTAAGTTAAATAAAAAAAAATGTGTAAAAGCAAAGTTCGTTTCTTATTAATTTTCTAAATAGAAATAGTTCATCTGCGCAATAATTTTTCTCGGCGGCTTTTCTTCGTAACTGCCGAACCAATTACTTAAAACTAGAAACTATAATTGGTTTTTTGTTTACTTTTTTCAATTCAATCTCTACTATATAAAGTATAAATTAATTTAATAAATTTAATTCAAATTTAAATTTTGAATTTCTTTCATCGTAAATTCGAATTTGTTTTCGACTTATGGAAAATAATTTTAGATAGTACTATGTTGGTATAGAACAAGACTTACCGTTTCTGGAACATTTTTTGACGAGATCCAAACTCCACTTCGTCGGCCACAAAAAATTGCCAATATTCTATATAACGAATTCAAAAATTTCAAACACTTCCGAACCGTAAATGGGGTACAAAATTTGAGAGACAATGGGTATAGAAACTAGTTCCTTATTCTCTCTTCCTTTCATTTTCCATTTTCTGCAATTATAAATAAATAAAAATTAAAAATAAATAAACAGATAATAAATAATTAATAAATTTAAATAAATACAAAGAACAATGCAAGTAAAAATTTTAAAAATGAACTAAAAAAGAATTTCTTGTTTCTAAATAATCGAATATTTGATTATATTCTAAAATAAAAATTTAATTGAATTAAATAACTTTTTAAGTGAATCAAATAAATTATATTCGAACCAATAGATTCGGCATTTGAAGTGAATACAATTTAATGAATAGCAAAACATTATTGATGAGAAAAATTTACATTACATTGAAATATTAATAAAATAATAGTAATAATAAAAATGAAGTTGATAATTAATAATAATAATAATAATAATAATAATAATAATAATAATAATAATAATAATAATAATAATAATAATAATAATAATAATAATAATAATAATAATAATAATAATAATAATAATGATAATAATAATAATAATAATCTACCAAATTTCAAGAAATACTGTTAAGAAAATAATTCACAATGCAGTTTTCTTGAGAGTATAAAAATTGACAGTAAAGTGAATCAAACTGATACCAAAAATTTGGGTCAATTTTTTATTTGATCCACATTTTTGGTATCCAAATGGTTGTAATTTGATACTTTTTAGTTAATAGTGAATATAATAATAACAATAATAATAATAATAATAGTAGTAATAAATATTAACAATTATTTTTGTTTAAAATAATTCTGAAATCATTTAATAATTAAAAATGATTTGCCAAGACAAGTAATAGTTATTATTTGAGCCGAAATCAAATCCTTTTGCCACAGTCCAATATTTAGACGCAAAATTTTCTTCAAATTGAACCGAATAATTTGACAATAATATTTTGCAATATTTGCCACACAAATTTCTTCCTTTCTCTCTTTCTTGTTGGAAAAAAAATCAAATGAATAGCTATTTTCCAAACATCCATTGAATAATAAACGTCAAACAAATGTATATCATGAATATTACACACATACTACACACGATTATCAATGGCTATGACGTCTCATCTTTTGTGTTTATAATATTTTTTAACAACTCTTAGCTAACTAAGTCTTTCTTGACACTGCCTTGATGAGCCTTGGGAGTGACATTATCCGAGGCGTGTCCAAAGTCTTCAGACCCGGTAAAAACTATACTAAATATATACGTGCAAGTTTTGTTTATTTTAAAAAAAGGAGAGAATTTTTTTTTCTTTTTTTTAATGAAAGATAGGAAAAAAAGAGAAATTTTTTTTTCATTCAGAGAATCGTGATGATAATTATTATTATTATTATTGCTATCGGGAATTTCAAAAAAAAAAAAAGTGGTAATTCCCTTCGCGACAAATATAAAGGATTCAAAACTTCTTGGGAGAAAAAAAAAGAAGAAAAAATTTCCAAAGGAGCAGACAGAGAGGGGAAAGGGAGTGATGGGACTGGATAAATTCAAGGTGGGAGTCTCTCCAGCTTATAAGTACTGTCATCATTTTGAGAAATCTTCATATATGTTATCATCTCTCGACAGTGTTGGACCCTTTTGTTTTATTTTTCAATTTTTTGAGTGCATTTCTCGAAAAAGGTGCATGAGAAAGAATTATTAGTTTTTATTAGAGAAAGAAAATTTTTGTGCAACGATTTTCTTTTATCGTTGAAAAATAAATAAACATTGGAAAAAGTTACAAATTAACTAATTAATTATTATAGAACAACATAACTAATTAATTAATAAAAATTAATATTAATTAATACACTTATTGTAGAGTTAATAAAATTAATATAATTAATTAGTTCAGTTACAATTCATTATTTGTTTAATTTTAGTGTTTTAATTTTTTTTCCAATTTTTCAATTTTCACTTTGTAGAAAAAATGAAAAATTCCATTTAAAAACAAAATTTTCCTGTTACTTCTAGATGAGGGGGCAAATTTTGCTTTTTGCAATTATTTGCACTATTGGCATTGTTTTCACGCAGGATGTTAATCAGGAGCAAGTTAACAATTTAGCTGAGGAAAATAGTGATTTAGCGTTAAGTAAGGAATCCACACATCTTTCAAGGCCAAAGAGAACGCTATTTTTGAAAAAGAAAATTTTGGGCGCTGGTGCAATTGGTTTTGGCCTCGGACTTGGAGTCGGTGCATTCAAAGGGTAACGTATCTCAAATTTTTTCTTTCTAATCGCAATTATATGACAAAAAACAAAAAAATTGGGAAAAATTTCACAATCCAGAAAAATTTTTCTATTTACATCAAATATAGTTAATTTGTTTTAAATAAAAGCTCTAAAAATTTTACTTGCACCCAACAAAAATTTATTTAAAAAAAAAAATTTTCTTGAAACAAATGTAATTTCCTTGTAACAAATAAAGTTTCCTTGAAATAGATAGAATTTCCCTGTAACAATAATAAAGTTTCCTTGAAATAGATAAAATTTTCTCTGGGTGTACTGAATTATTTACTTGTTTCAATAAAATTTTATTTGGTATGATTAAATTTTATTTAGTACATTTCTCTGTGTCTACAATTGTTAAATAATTTTTTTTTATTCAAATAAATTTAGTGAGCAAAAGAAAATTTACCATAAAACAGAAAATCAATTTAATACACGCAGAGAAATGTTTTATTCAAAGCACATATATAATTTACTTGAATCAACTAAAAGTTCCAATATTTTTGTCACAAAATCTGCTAAATTATTTATTTCAAATAAAAATTTTTTTTTAACACAAAATAAAATTTCCATTTGAACCAAATAAATTTTATCCAAAGAAAATAAAAATTATTTGAACAAAATAAAGTTTCCTTGCAGCAAGTAAACATTTTTCTAGATGAACAAAATTATTTGTTGCAAATAAATTTTATTTCGGTTGAATAGAAATGCTTCTAACGTAAATCGAATTTTTATTTTGAGCCAAATAGAATTTAATTGAACAAAATAAAATTTAATTAAGCAAGATGAAATTTAATATAAAAAAAATTTACTCGATAGTTTTCAACAAATAAATACTTTTATATGAGTCAAAATATTATTTTTGAGCGTAAAATTCTTCGCAATTTTTCCTTCTTCCGAAAAGTAATTTTCCATTCATCATATACCAATTCTGCTTTTTCTTTTTAAAAAGGGAAAATATAAAAAAAAGTTTTTTTTGGTGAAGATTTAAATAAAATTCCTCCCATGTCCGAATACTCTCTATTAAGACAGTATTTTGAATAGCGGAATAATAATTCGAAATTTGCAAAATGTGCAATTTACTTATAACATGCTGATCATGTAAAGCTTACAACTTTTCATTAACAGACCATGATGTTCATTCTAATTCAAAGAACGTTCAGCTCATATATATTGCAAACTCATCCATTATACCGACAATACTCACAGAGAGGATCTCTTTAAATTTCGTTATATTTATACGCTCATACTGCGAAACGTGATTGTGCTTCAAATAGTACATAAATGAGAGTAGACTTCAATTCAACACTTCATATATGAAGTTACGTTATATGACAAAAAAAAACCATCACAAAAATTTAACAAACATTGTCAAAAAAAAAGAATAAATAAAATAAAAGTAAAATGATGCAATAACACGTTCGGCATACCTATAACAAGTTCAAAGATATACTAATGTGATGTGCAAATATCTTTGTCCCACTTTTCAAAATATTCTCTATTACATAAAAGTCGTGTTACGTGAGGAAGAACATTTTTTTTCACTTTAGAAAAACATAAGAAAATTATTTATCAATTTTCTCCTAATTAATTTCAATTTCTAATTTCTTTCATTGTCGTTCAGTGAATAAAAGGTTTTTTGTTCATTCTACAAAAAAAGGCTAATAAACACCTCTATATAATGGAGTAAAGCAAAAAAAAAAAAGAAGTGAATGGGCGGAAAAAAAGTAAATTGTACCAAAAAAAAGAAGAAGAGGAAAAAAATGTTTTAAATCTGTATAATTATGTCTGAAAACCAATGTCACATAAAAAAGTAATTGTCCTACACGAGAAGTGGCAGTATTCTATTTATAATGTACGAAAAAAAAACCTCATTAGTTATGAGAATAAGAATAAAAAAAAGCCGTAGTGTAGGTGACTTTATAAAGTTATGCTGTTTAACCACATAAATGACTCCTGATAAGTTTTTTCCGTTTTCGAATAATTTTGACATAATCCCACCGAATTGATAATAATATTATAGAATAATATTATGCAAAAATTATATATTTACAAACAGAATGTTAATGAAAAAAAATGCACTGACCTTTTCGATCTTTGTCTATTTTTTTATTTATCAAATTGAGCAGAATACTTTTTAAGCTCATTACTAATTGTTAAGAATTATAAAAATAAAATAATAATAATAGTAATAATAGTAATTTTTAATTCATAACAATGATATATTTTGTTAACGAAGAAAAATTTATATTTTAACCAAATAAAATGTTTGCTTTTTTCACGCAATGAAATGTTTCTTTTTCTGCTTCTAAATAGTATAATAATAATAAAAAAAATACCAGCCTTTTTAAATTAAAGAACTTTTATTCTAATTATAGTAATAAAGCAACATCTTCCGTTCATTCATGAAAATAGTAAAATCAGAAATAACCCATTGTATCATAAATCCCCGAATTGTAAAAGATTTCAAAAATTTCACAATTTGCATAATAATACGTAACGCGTTCTCTAAATATGTTTTATAAATATTTTCAAAAAAAAATATTCTATTTATTCAAATGTTTGGCAGTGAAAGTTCATCAGTATGCACATGTGAATATAACAAAAGGGTCGAAAAAAGAAAATCGAAAGCGTAACGGAAACACTGATTTTGTTTACGATAGTTTTTTCACTGATTAATTACATTATTGTTTTTCTTAAATATTAGGAAAGAATTATTTTGAAATTTAACGAATGCACTTATTAAACTACTTTAATATTAAATATTCTTATTTATTATTCAAAAAATATTTCAAAAATAATAAAATTCTTTAGAATTAATTCATTAAATTTAATTAATTTCAATATATGCGCACAATTTTAATCAAATTTCTTAATAGGATTCAATTATTTTGAAGAATCTTAATTATATTCAATTGTTTTCAAGAAATTAAATAAAAATTCAATTATTTTCGACAATTTTCGTGAAATTCAATAAAAAAATTTTTTTTTCCAAATTTTGAATAAAATTTCTTTGAAGTAAATTAATTATTTCTATAAAATGTAAAATCTTTCGCAAGAATTCAATTATTTTTATTTTAAATAATAAAATTACTTCAAAGGAATTCAATTATTTTCATAAATACTAAAATATTTCGGAGGAATTCAATTATTTTCAAGATTTTTAATATAAATCCATTATTCTGCTAAAAAATACTTTGAAACAATTCAATTATTTTTTATAAATTGTAATAATATTTTTCTAAACAATTCAACTGTTCATAAAAGTTTTTAATCAAATTCGTTGATAATTTCAATTATTTTCCAAATTTTCAATTAAAATTATTTTTAATAAATCCATTATTAAAATTGTAATTTAAATATTTGAATTCATGTAAAAAAATTTACTATTTATTAATTTTTACTGAATTCTTTCAAAGAATTTAAGCATACTTTTTAAAAACAATACAATTTTTCCTGATAGAATTTAATTAAAATTTAATAAACAATTTTGTAATTATATTTTAAAATAATTGAATTCTTGAATTGAACTTTATTGAAATTTTTTTTAATAATATAATTGAACTCCTGCGACAGATTCAATTAAATTTTCTCCTAGAATTTTTCCAAGATTTTTGAAAAATAATTGAAAACAAAGAAATCAATTAAAATTGTACCTGCTTTGAAAATAAGTGAAAGTCGAAGATAAGAATTTAGAAAAAATAATTGAATTTTTTTTTATACGAAGATTTTTATTATATTTATAATTTTATAAATTAACTTTTTACAAAGAATTTTATTACAATTTATTGTAAATAATGGGATTTTTGATAAAATTCAATATTACCTTCAAAAGATTCAGTAAAAATTATTAAAAAATACTCCACTAGGTACATTTTTTAAAAATAATTTAATTATTTAAAAGGATTTTATTAAAAATCTTGCCAAGCATTAAATTATTTTCAAAACAATTATTGTAATTAAAATAATTGAATTCCTGTAAAAATGTTTACTATTTATTAATTTTTATTGAATTCTTTCAAAGAGTTTAGGCATAATTTTTAAAAACAATATAATTTTTTTAATTTTATTTTCTCGAAACAATTTAATTATTTAAAAAAAAGGGACGATAAAATTCTTAAAATGAATTCAATTATTTTGAAAGTTTTTTTTTTATAAATACTTTACAAGAATATTCAATGAAGAGTTTAGAATTTAGCATAAATATTATATTTTTGTTCATTCAAAATTGGGGAGTCAAAACTGATATTTTTTTCCATGTATCAAGGAATTGTTTTTGTGTGTGTGTTTTGTTTTCAATGTATTATGAATATTTTTGTAAACAAGTTTGAATATTTTTCTAATTTAAAGAGAAAAATTTGAGTTATAAATGTGTAGGAATATTTTGTAAAGAAATTTGAATATGTTTCTAATTATAAATAAAAAAAAATTTCAGTTATAAATACGGCAGCAGAGGATATGGTGGATACGGAGGCTATGGACAAGGTTATGGAGGATATGGTGGATATGGTGGCTACTATGGTCCCAGCTACACAAATTACCATCGACCCTCATATCCCTCTTACTCGAATAATTATTATTGGAAAAAGCCAAGTTACAATTATGGATATCCGGGAAATTCGGGATGGACTGGCTATAATTATGCTAATAGTAATGCTAACAGTTGGAGCTCATCGGCAAATCTCGGCCCACTTCAAGCCGGCTTTTCCGCAAGTCAAGCGAGTGCCAATGCCAATTCGGGGACGTACAATGGTTATCAAAATGGAGGGTAAGCAAAAAAAAAATTGATTATTAAATATACTATTTTTTATAATAACAATATAGATAAAATATTTTTCTTTCAAAAGTATGAAAAATCTCCTTACATTTTCTGAAAATGTTTCCTAAATGTAGAATATTTAACCAATAATTTAACTAATCAATGAAATATATACTAATATATTTTCATTTAATTTTAGGTATTACTATTGAAGCTAATGATTGGAGTTTAAGAAAAATACCAAAAAAAAACTGACGCGTAAGAATTTGAATCCTTTTTCTTTTCTTTTTTTGAATTAAAAAACAAAAAGGATTTCTGACGAGTGGAAAAAATTCTGCAACGGAATTTCTCTAATCAACGTTTTATTTTTTTTTTAAATAAACTAGGTTAATATTTAGTAAAAAAAATTCTTAGGAAAAAATACTCATTTTACATTCCTTCCACGGCATCTTTGTTTTTCGCAATATTAACGAACATTGCGACAAAATATTCTAATATTGCATCTGTGGAAGATTTTACACACATAAACAAACAAATTAAAGAATTTAGCAAAATATTCTAATATGCCCTCCAGCTTTCAAAATACTCTGGAGGTTTTATCTATCAACGAAAAATGTGTTTGCGCAAGAAAAAAAAAATTTTTCCATCTTTAAAAGAAATATGGTGAATTTAAGAATTTTCTAAAGAATGTAATTACAAAATTTTGATTGAATAAAGATTATAGATTGTTAATAAAACTTTTTGTACAAAAATAAATTTTTTCATACAAAAGAATATGCTCTTTGAAAGTTATTATTTTCTTCCCCCAATGAATATGTCATTCTATTAAATTGTTTCTAGGAAGTTGGGAAGATAAATTGTTTCTTCTCTTTTTAGAAAAATACATTGTTGTTTTTAAATATAACTTTTATCCGGACATTTATGCATAATTGGAAATCTATTATTCTTTCAATAATAATTAATTATATAGCTGTAGATTGTAATATCATTATATGTATATATATATGAAGCTACAATTTAACGCGTGGCTAATTGTGTTGATGATTTGATTACTAAAACATCCTGTCATGTCCATTGGCTGCCAGTATTATATAATTCGAGTTTTTTTTTGAAATAAATAAATAGAAATAAATAAAACAGAAAGTAAAATTTTACCGAAAATTATTTAAACTTTTTACTAATTCAAATTTAAAGGGATAAAAATAAGAAATAAATAAGCACATTTAACTATTTTTCCTATTTTTCCAAATCTCGTTTTTGAGAAAAAAATAAAGGTTATTTTTTCCTATAAAAAAAAATATCTATTTCTGTATTGCTAATTACTCTAAAGAATAATCTTAATCCACGCGAAGACGGTATTGTGTTTGAAAAAAAAATGTCTGACGTAAGAAGCTAAATTTTGCAACGGATATTGGAAAAATTTAATTATCTACTTAAAAATAGTGAAGAAATTTCGAATTTTCGATTGAGAAATAAAAAGAATAAAAAGAATTTCGATACAAAAACAATAAAAATGATAAAATATCGAAAAAATTAATTTAATAAATTTTTAATAATCGTTTTAATAACAAAAATGGAAATCAAATAATTAAATAAATTTAATTCAACTCAATGAATTGTGATTTAATTACGATTTTCTTTTTATTTCTATATATATATATAATATGAATAGATTCATTTTAACAGAGTTTTTATCTAAAAGATACAAACACCCGACTTTCGGCGGATTTACAATATTTTATATTCCTACTAACAAATCCTGTCAACATTAAAACACATCCAGTTCATGAATTATTACATATATATTATAACGCAGACAATTTTTCTCTCTTTCGAAACAATAAATTCTGTTTTTTTTCATTAATATTTAAATTTATTTTTAATTAAACATACGACGTTGTCTTTGGAATTTGCATTTTTCAGTTCTATTTAATATTTCAATAAAAAGAAATGAAAGATTTCGTAAATTTTATATTAAAATAAATATATTTAAAAATAATAATAATTATATTAAAATATTTCTTTAAAGTATGATTTTTAAGAACGAAATTCTTATATATTTTTTTTTGACTGAAAATCAAATTTAATTATTGTTTTGAAATAAATTTGTGAAATTTTCAAATAAAAATAAAATACTGCTACGTATTAGTTAATGATTTTTTTACGTTTTTATTCTTCTTTTCATTTTAAATTCCTGAATACGAAAAATCGTATTTCACGATTAATACATAACTTGTGAAAAATACGACATCCCGCGTCTTTTTTTTTTATAAAATACATATTTACACAATTAATTCTAACATCAACCATTTAACAACATGTAAATATTTAGAAATCTTTCTCTCCCGCTCTCTCTTTTTCTAATATAGGAAGATTTTAAATTTATTCGCTCTTTTAAAATTTTTTGTATCTTTTCATCGATTTTATTTCTGCAGTGAACAAAAATATCACAGTGAAATTTACATAATTCAATTGAAAGCATATTTTATCATTAATTAAATTAATTAATTAATAATTAATCATAAATATAAACGACTTTATTAAGTACTCTAAATGTTGAAACGGATAACACTTTTAAATACACTCTTTTTGATATCAATTTAATTAATTAAATTTCCAAATCTGTTAAACTGAAAGAATTAAAACTTAATTAATTATTAATTTCCATTAATTTAAAATTATTAATTATTAATTATTAATTATTAATTATAATTCAGTTTAATGTAAATAATTAAATTTACCATTAAATTATCAATCAAATTTTCAATTGACTCTTTAATTCAAACATTGTTAAAATATTGATTTTTATATTAACATTATTTTTTGAATAATTTTACGTAATGGGAAAAAAATTTCTTTTTGTTGTATAATTATTTGCTAACTTTCTAATTTTTGCCACACGTTTAAAATATTGAATTGTTTATAACAATTTCCGTCTTAATTTATTTTTATCAAAATTCTTCATAATTAATTGGTATAATTTCGAATTAAATTTATTTAATTTCTTTAATTAGAATTTAATTTTTTTTGCTTAGAATTTAATTTTTTTGCTTCTAAGTTTATTCGTGTTCATAAATTTTTATATTTTTAAAACAAAGTTTGACAAATTTAAGGGAAAAAGTTTAACATTAATCTTCGAGCATTTAAATTTATTTTTATCACATTCATTCAATACATTTAGGTGTAAACAGGTACCTACGAAGAAATGTGAGCGATAATGAACTATATATTTATATATAGTTTACTGGTGTTTTGTCATTAGATCATTATAATGTAATCAGTGTAAATCGATAAAAAGAATTTTTCATTTTTCTAAATAATAAAAGAAAGTAAAAAAATTGCAAGAAAAAAAATCAGCAAGGGACACTTTAATACGGCACTGTTACGTTTAAAGCGCACGCGCATCCCCTCCAGTGAACAGAATTCCGAGAAGTGAACTCGACTATAAAAGACGGGCGCGCGTCAGTCACCTTCGCATTCTCTCGAATGCGGTCATACCATAAACTCCGAAAAGAAATATTTTAAACAAAAAATTTCTTCAATTTATAAACTTACACTGAATACATATAGATTTTTTTTTTTTGACTATACTTGTTTTGAAAAAATTTCGTAACGATAGTTGGAACGAGAGATTGATTTGAAAATGCTTAATTTAAATTTGACAGTGGCGTAGCGTTTTATACACAATGGAAAGGCAATGATTGAAGATTTAAAACATTTTTGTCCGCATCTCATAATACACTTCAATGTCCTTACTGGAAACTACGACTGTCCTTATTTAAATTATCTCTAAGTTAATAAATAATTTCAATTATTTATTTATTTTAACTTATCGCGACGCCACTTATTTTTGTTATTATTTTTTTCATAAACATTTTTCTATTTACAGATTGTCACCTAATTTGTCAAGTAATTTAATAATCCCAACTTCTGAATGTTCAAATAAATTGAATTTTCCATATTTTCAAAAATTGTAGAATCTAGAATTTTTTCATTGGGAATAAAAATTCATTTTTCCCTCAATTGAACGTTCAGAATTTTAAGGACATAAATAATATTTCATGATGTTGAAAGATGACATTGAAAAATTGAAGTAATTTAAAAATCCGAAAATGTTATTCGAGTCACTTTCCACTTTTGATAAGTATTTTAAAAGTTAAGTCGTCATTCAATCGTTTAAAAGTGTATTTTTTCCCACTGCTAATAAGCATAGACGTAAAATTTTTATTATAATCAGCTATATATATTTTTTTCATCGAATGAAGATTTTACCTTATACTATTTTTTCAATTTTTTTTTATTTATTTAAATCTTACGCGTATTCGCATAAAATCATTGACAAAAATCATCATCATCATTATCGTAAAAACACTTTTTATTGTCGAGACGATCGTGATACGCCGATATTGATTTTCTTTTTTAAAAATGGAATTCCATTGTATTCTTAAAAATTAGCTTCAAATAAATTGTGAGCGTATAAAAATATACCTGTAAGTCCGACAATATTTTGTACATATTGAGCATAATTTAATTTATGAATAAATTGCACACCATTTCTTAATAGCGTATTCTCGTTAATTTCTCTTTTTTTTATTTTAACCAGCAAGATTAATAATAAAGGTCTATGACAAAATTTATAGTTTTTTTTATTAATATTTGATAATATAAAAAAATTTTTTTAAAGAAGAAAATATAAACTATTAGTCATTACAATTATATTTATTAATGCGAGAAAATTTTTTACTATATGCGTGAAAGCAAAAAACAATTTTTGTTTTAGAATTAAGAAACGAAATATTTTCTTTTGTAAAAATTGAAAAATGTAGATGTTTCTTTAAAGAATGAAAAATCTTGTGATTTAAATGTAATGATAAGATGATGGGTAAATTGACACGTATTGAAACTCACAGATGACAAAATTTTACAAACTCAAATAAACAATAATAAAGTTTATAATTATTGTTTAGAAAAATTGATACGAACTTGTATAGAATAGACATGTATATAAAAGGAAGCACGATCGTTCGACGATTATATAATATCATTCGTCATTTTCTACGTATAATATCGTCTCCCATGTGATTGTTGATACACTTTAAATTACTGTAATTTTACAAGATAATTAATCGTCAATGACTTATTGTTATGACGAGTTTTTTAAAAAACACGAAAATTTTTAGGCCGATAGAAAAGGGTAACTATTTATTTATTATTAGATACTCTTGAAGCGAGTATTATTTTATAATATATATATGTATAATTAATATAATTAATAACTATGTAGATTTTTTAAACCATGTCGTCATTTTAAATTAAATTCCTCTTTTCGTAAAATTTTTTCTTTAACCTTATATTACATATATCATTTTAGTTACGATATTTTTTTTTATTTTATTCAGATTAAATATTAAAAAATCATGGAATTTTTCTACTCAACTGACCAGCAGTGACATTAAATAATTAAATTTTCAATCGACTTGCATTTTTTTTTTATAAACGCAAATATCACTTTCAGTATATACGGGTTATCGAAAAATTAATATTTTTATATAATTCATTGCTATATATGTTTGGCACAATTTTTGATTCGAATGAAAAACTGTTTCTCTTATAGCGGAAACAAAAAGAATTTTACACTTTCATTTTTTTTTTGTAAATCTTTCCTTCTAATCTATTTGGATTTTATTTCTCTTATTTTGTAAATAAAATCTTTCGCTTTCTATTGTAAATGAAACCATATGTGCGCGAGTGTTATTTAGAAAATTTACTTTTTCATTTAAAAACATTCTTTAAAAATTTACTCTCTTCTAATTTTGGAACAATAAGTGATTAAAACTTCTTTTGATCTTTTCTCTATAGAAATAAAAAAAATCGTTTTCGAAAAATATCTCTCTGCATTTAATTATAATAATTATTTTTTAAAAATTGTCATTTTCAAAGGAGGTAGTTTGACGTTATCAACGGAATTTTAATGCTTTTTGGGATTGTAATGAATTTCTATAACGTTTTAACTATATTGATTTTTGCATTACAAGCTTCTTTTTCTAATTTTTCGCAATGGGCGGATTGTAAATTATTGACGATGTCAAACGAATTAATAATTCAATGAATGGAAGAGAAATTAACAAATATTTAAGTATGATAATAAAAAAAAATAATAATAATAATAATAGGAATATAATATAAATTGTACATTATATTACTATTTATTATAAATTCCCAAATAAATAATTATTAAATAATTAACATATAAATAAATAAAACAAGCACAAGGAAAATAATATTACATTTAATATTTGGTCCAACAAATATTATACGTAAAATATATTTCCCCATGATATTATAATGAATGTAAAGAAAGAAATTCGAAATGTAAATTAAGTTAGAAATGAAAAAAAAAAATTGTAATTACCAAACAGGAAATTCGAGGAGTGAAGATGATTTTTTTGTTTGGTCTACTGCATAGTCAGGGATTCGACAGATAGAGACATGGAAGCATGACGATATACTTGAGGGCCAGGAGTGGATGGAACCTCTTCTATTCTCTCCAAGTCATTCGCAGCTCCAGCACTGTTTTGCTTGTTCAATCGTGGAGCTATTCTCTGAGTGTGTTGGTCGGGCACTATTATCGCCGGCTCATCTGCACGATCCAAGCTGAACTGTCTTTTAAGTAATCGACACGCGGAATTTTTCCCTGCAAAAAGAAAAAAAAAAGTTTTTCATTTCAAAACTTGCATAATATTCCATCTCGCTCCTTTTATTTGTACATTTTTCTCAAAAAGGAGGAAAAATAATTATTTTGTTTATATCTTTGGATATTTATTTAAGATCTTGAATGGAGAATACTGTTGTCAGAGTCGAACTCTAATTAAAGACAAACCAGTGGGCAAAAAAACATCATTGTTCCAAAAAACGTTTTTAGAACGTTTCATGACTGCCAAGTAACATTCCAAAAACGTTTTTGGAACATTATTTGGCAGACATGAAACGTTTTTTAAAACAATGATGTTTTTTTGCCACACATAAAATCTCACCATGATCATTGGGCGAAAGACATCGATAATGATTGTACGGAGTGCTGAGATCGTCATGATCGAAGACACCGACTCTTCTGTGTCGTCGATAATTTGTTCCTGGCACGGAGGCGAGTGACGTTGTCGATGCTCCCAAAAGAGCGGCAGCAACTTCCGCAGCGGAAACTGGTGTTGCCAAATTGCTCTGATTGTCACCGGATGTACTTTTTGTAATTGTTGCACTACTATAGTCTGGCGTCTTAACAATGTCTTTTGGTGTGTCAATAACTTCGCTTGATTTCAACGAATAGCTATACGTCAATGTTCTCTCATTATGGACGGAGACGGCTACTTTTTTCGTTTCCACTTTATCCACACACGTATTATCACCACCACTATCACTATTTGCGGTTATTTTCATCGACGACAATGATTCCTGATCGATTGCTGGCAAATTATTCTCCTCGAAACTCACGTCCTCAGCTATTGGCGATGGATGCTTTGGACTTCCCAAATCGGCGTCTTGATTCACCAGACTTCCCAGTATCAGACTTTCCTCGAGGCTGGAAATTTATTTTTTTCATATTAATAATGGAGGAGGAAGAAGAAAGATTTTCTAACACGAAAACTACTCCCTTAAGACCTTCTTGAACAACTAAAAAGGATAGTTGCTAAGATGGTATAAAGATGTTCCAAGCATTAAGTACCAACAAACAAAAATACTCACCGATGATCCTCTCTGATTAGGCAGCAATGGAACAAAGGAAAATTACAATTAATCTGAAAAGAAATATTCGAATAAAGTACAAGCACAGTTACTAATTATTTGATTAGGTTTCTGAAAGTAATATTCGGTTTTAAAGTGGATGGATGTAGTTTTTTCGAGGATGTTAATCGAGTGCACGTTGTGTATGTGAGTGTGAGAGGAATTGAACATCTCTGAGAGAGAGAGAGTTTATTGAAGCGTTACGCTGGGGAAAATGACAACTTACCCAAGAGGCGGCGGTGTCGGAAGCTCTTTGTCGAAGCCTTGCTTTCCGAGAAGCCAGTATGTTGGCATCTTCCCTTTACCCTTTACGTCTGTTCTTCCTCGATACTCAATGTAGTATCCGCCAACTTGCGTTAATCGATCTCTTGTCGCTTGGCTCATATGAATTCGCCATGGTGCACCAGTGGACTCCATTCTAGATGTTGTGTTTACCGTATCACCAAACAGGCAATATCTTGGCATTGTCAGACCAACGACCCCAGCACAACATGGTCCTAGAAAAATAAAAATAACATTCTAAAATTCATCATCACATAAATAAATATCAATGGTCTTTAATCCAAGGATCATCTAACAAAATTTAACCAAATAATTTAACTAAAATTATCAAATTTACTAAAACTGAAATTATCTAATCACTATATATAAAAAAGAGAAACAAATTTCAGAAACTATTGCTTAATGCTTATTTTTGGTCCGACAAACTTTTCACCCACATAACAATGTTTCAGAGTGGAAAATGTTGGTACTCCATTATTGTCTAAACTAAATAATATAAGTTTATGCTCAGTCTCTAATGACTATAAATTAAATCACAAATTCTGTTTTAGAGGACTTACCAGTATGAAGGCCAATTCTCAAGCGTAATTGAGTTTTCGGCAAATGCTTTAGTTTGAATTTTCCACTTTGATGAAGAAGATCTAATGCCATTGTTGCAACTTGAGACGCATGATCGGGTATCCTTACAGGACAACCGCCGACAACCATGTAAGCGTCTCCTATTGTTTCCACCTTTATAAGGACAATTCAATTATACTTCATTTTAGAACAAAAAATCATAAAAAACCAATTTTTTTTTACTATTTTTCACTACCAATAACACTTTTTAGGACAAACATATTTCCGAAATGAAAATACATTCAATAAAAAAGAAAAGAGGATTTTTAAAACTCTGCTAAAGTTATAGTGGAATATTTTTAATTTGAATTTAAATTAATTTTGTTATGCGCTTGAAAAATAATGAAAATCAATTCTCAACGCTTGTTTTCGAAAAGTTGAAAATTATAATCGAATTACACATTTTTTTATTTCAGTTATATCAGAGAATATTTTATTTGCATTAATTTTCTTTTGAAACACGTCAGCTGTGAATTTTATTTTTAATTTTTCATCATGAATTTTTTCTTTTAGAAGGCAATTTATTCGCGCAACATTTTGCATTTTAACCTTTTGCATCGAAACGCGCGTTATTAAATAGTTAATGGGATGTAAAAAAGAATTTTTCCACCAAGTTTCCATTTTATAGTGTCCTCTCGTATATATTCCCTAAATTTTTTAACTGACGGAAAATTTAACGCTTATTCAAAAGTATGGGAGGGTTTTGTTTTTTATTTTTATTTTCAAATGATGGATGTCAATATATTTATAAAAAAAAAATCACCTTATAAACTGTGTAGGCGTTTATCGTCGCATCAAAACAAGTGTACAAGTCGTTTAGTAGGTCAACAACTTGAAAAGGTGTTGAATAAGCAGAGATCGTCGTAAAACCGACGATGTCAGAAAAATAAATAGTGACCTCTCGAAATTCCTCGGGATCCACTGGCATTCCTAATTTTAACTTTTCCGCCACTGAACTGTTGATGGAGAAAAGTATTTTTTTGGTCAAAACATTAAAAATCTTTTATTAAATAATTTTTGTGGGTAATTAATCTTTTAATTCTCATTTAGTCGCTCTCAAGTCTTAGTCTTGATCTTTTTTGGTAGCAATATATGAAAAAGGCAAAAAGATCGAAAGATATTTTGGAAATATGAGTTAATAAAAAGAAAAAAAATTGTGAATCGAAATTGTGTTTTGCGTTTAAATATCATTTAGCAATTTTCTGTAATAAAATTGCCACAGTGCATTTTTTCGAATTGACGATAAAAATTGTTATCGAAAGATACTTTAGAGTAACGATAATCTTTTCTCCAGTTGAAAGTTGGTAAATGGGATTTGGCTTATCACATAAGTGATGCACTTTTTTCCATTTGTGCCAAATTTTATGTCTTTATAACACGTGCATGATATAATAAAATAAGTGAACTTTTCCATGGAAAGACATTTTCTAATAAATATATATAAATGTGAATAGGAAAAAACTTTACAACTTCCTATCTGGATCTCGAATAAAAGTTTCAATAAATTGACATTTCATTGCTTTACTATTTTTTTGCGAAATTCACTATTTTACAGTTCAAGATTAAATACACAAATTTATTTTACTATTAATAGTCACGTAACAAAAATGAGAAAATAATAAACTTACGCTGGCAGCATACGATTCAGCAATTGTTCAGTCTTCTTTTTTTCCATGTCCAACTGCTCTGTCCTCTCGCGAATTAGTTCCTCAAGATTGTTCGAGTACTTTTCCAACATTTCAAACATCGTGTCCACAAAGTTTACTTTCCTAGGAATATTTTAGGTACTCTTGTCAATTTAGTTAAGATAAAAGTTTGCCAACTGCTTTCAACCTTCAGTTTCTTAATTAAATATTTTTTCTTTTGCGGTCTTTCTCTATTGTCTCAAAAACTTGCCCAAATAATAATGTTCATTGCAGTAAATATAATGAGAAAGCTTAAAGTTCTCGTATTTCAAATTTTTTAATAATCAAAACATTGCATTTGTTTGCGGAAAAAGACAAAAAAATGAAAAAGCAATTAAAAACTTAATTAAATATTTAAAAAGACAATGAGAATTTAATAATAGAATTTAAAAAAAAATTTAATAATGTAATTAAAAATTCTTAATAATAAAATGTATTTAATTTAAAAATAAATGTGTTTTTAATGACATTACCTTCCGTGATTTAATTTTTTAAAAAGATCGTAAACAGCATTGAAGTCGGGTCGCATGTCCGCAGCTTCGGCCCAACATTGACGCATAATGTTGATAGCTTCCGGTGGTGCTGCGCCTTTACTGACCGAGGGCCTGATTAATGGCGGTGGCTTCTTCACTTTTTCAATTATATCTACAGAAAAACATGTGAAGAAAAAATAACCACTTTAGAAAAATTTGTTTTCACCAAAAATATACATTCCTTTCTTCATCCCTCCGTCAATAATTAATTTTCCACTTCACAATCTGCCTGAATAAATAATAGATTTTGTCTCGGAGGAGAAAATGAAATAAAACAAAAAGTACAAAATAAAAAAACAAACCGTCAATTCTTTATCGGAAAGAGAAAAGAAATTCTTAATGTTATATATATATTTTGAAAAGTCGCATCTAAACAGAAAGCAGTGATAATTCTAAATTATATCATTTGTTTTTAGAGAGCTGTCTCTCTTTCTCATTTTGAATATAAGCAAAAATGACATTGCCGCTCAGGGGGAAATTCATTTGGAAACTTGGCATTAGAAATGGTTTAAAGTTCAGAGAGCTTAATGTACAAAAGGGGGCGATAATTCTGTACGACACCGCAACACACGAAGCTCATTACGAAGCTTATAATGCAGCTCGTCATTAATTAAATCTCAAGGACGCATTACTGATGACAATTTGAAATTAGACTTTTGTCCTTAATACGGAAATCGTTCACTTTACCTCATTTACATGAAGTAATTCATTTTTTTCTCTAATTGGAGAAGAAAAAAAAACCTCTAACAAAAAATTATTATTATTATTATTATTATATATAATAATCGTCGTGATTCCGGATCTCTGTCTACACTTGAAGTTAGTTATAGTTATTCTTTTGTGGGTTATTGTCATTTTTTTAATGTCAAAAAGAAACCAAAAAAATTCGTTTTATTTACTTCACAAAAATGACAAAAATTCCATTCCATATTTTTTATTTTCCTGACTTTTTCCTAATTTTCATCAAAAATATTTACTTTTTTCTTATCCTGCTAATAAATTGAATTTATGCTACGAATTTTATTATTCATGAAAGAATTTAAAATAATTTAATTCTTGCGAAGAATTTTAAAAAAATAATTGAAAATAATTGAATTTTCAATGAAAAATGTTATTATTTATAAAAATAATTGAATTTTTCAGAAGAATTTTATTATTTACAAAAATTATTAATTTGTTTAGGCAAATTTTGTTATTTATTAAAATAATTAAATTTTCTTGAAATATTTTATTATTTATTAAAATAATTAAATTCTTACGAAGAATTTTATAAATTTTAAGAAAAATTGACTTTTTTTAATGAATTTCATAATTTATGAAAATAGTTAAATTTTTTTGGAATAGTTTTCTATTTTCATAAAAATAATTGAATTCTTGAGAAATTTTTTTTTTTTAGTTTGGAAAATAATTGAATTTTTGGAAATAATTTTTAAAACAATTTGGAAAGTCAATTTTAGGAAAAATTGACTTTTTTGAAGAATTTCATAATTTAAGAAAATAGTTAAATTTTTTTGGAATATTTTTCTATTTTTATAAAAATAATTGAATTCTTGCGAAGAATTTTTTTTTTCATTTGGAAAATAATTGAATTCTACGGATGAATTTTATTAAAATTGATGAAAATAATTGAATTTTTGCTTAGAATTTTATCATAAATTTTTTAGAATAATTGAATTCTGTTTCGTTATTTTATAAAAATAGTAGATGTTAAAAATCATTTAAATGTAAAAAGTTTTTAAAGATAATTAAATTTTACAAAGAATTCTATTAAAAGATTTGGCAATAATTGAATGTCGGTGGGAAATTTTATTAAATTTTTTTGAAAATAATTGGATTTAAAAAAAAACATTTTATCATTTATGAAAATAATTGAATTATTGCAGAAAAGTTTATTAAAATGTTTAAAAAAAATTGAATTCCTGTTTAAATTTTATTACTTTCGAAAGGAATTGAAATCTTCATAAGAATTTTATGAACATTGTTTTAAATAATGAATTTTTAAATGTTATGAAAATTTTATTAGTTTAAATAATTGAATTCTTGTCAAAAACTTTATTTGTGAAACTAACTGAATTTTACGATTATGAAAAGAATTAAATTCATGCTTAAAATTTAATCAAAATTTTTTTTTGAAAAAATGGAATTTACATGAAAAATGTTATAATTATTAAAAGTAATTAAATTATTGGGAAAAATAAATTGAATAAAATTTTGTTAAATAAAATTTAATTTTTTCAATATTAGCGAATTAAAAGTAGTGGAAATTCTCTAAAAAAATATTGTCTATATTCTTTGTTCGGAAAGTTAAATACCTATACATAACTAATAATTTTTTTACCTTCTCTATTCTTTAGAATAATTAAAATTTTCGTAATGAAGTTTTTTTTTAATTTAGGTATCAGATAACAATTTTTGGGAAATTCAATTTTCCTCGTACAAGAAAGTTTAATTATTTTCAATTTTGAAAATCTGATTCCAAATTTGAAATTAGTATCGAAATTTGTTAAAGTTTTTTTTATATACTTTAAAGTTTGAAAATATAATATATTTTGAAAATTTAATTCTAATTAGTTTTTCAGTTATGTGTCATAATATAAGTATTTCTTTAAAAATGTTTTGGTAAAATGTAATAACAAATAATAACAAACAATCACCATTTGCAATATTAAAGTGCATATAAAACTCGGGAGAAGCTATTATAATTGACACCGAGTCAACGAAATTGATCTTCGCGTAAAGTAGGTAAACAGTAAACATGTTATTTCATCTTGATCGAGAAAATAAAAACATTTACGCGACCTTGGCATTCTTTCCTTCAAGCATTAGTCTCATTGATTAAAATCTTTTTTCTTTCTAAAAGCTTCCTGCAATATTGCACAGCACAGTAAAAAGTAAATCTTAGTTTAAGAAAGAGCTCTGAAATTAAACATGTCTTGAAACTAAGAGCTTAATTTAAGAACAGCCATGGCACAGTTTGCTAGAAAATAGGCAATCTGAATTAACAATATTCTCATTACTATAGTTTTCTAAATAATTCACTGAATTTAATAGTTTCATTCTTTACTTTTCTCACATTTTATTCACTAATATTTTCAATCCTCAAACAATTGACATGCACTGCATCTAATAAAAAATATTTAAAAGTCTCTATAAATAATACGTTTAATGCAAAATAGTGTAGAATAAAAATAAAAATATAATCTAAATATAAAATAAATATAAATAAAAAATTCGAAATGTTTATTTCCAAAAAAAAACAGTTTACAGAGAGCTTTATGGTAAACATGTAAAAGGAATGAGAAATTGTTTTCGCAAGAGACTTATAAGTTGACGTTTATGAGGTTTGCAAAGGCTTTTACGCTTTTAGTTTATTTGGTTTTCGTACATACATAAATACAATATTTATGTTTATATATTATTTTGTCTCTAGAAAGTGTATTATCGGGACTCACCTTCCGGTGACAGAGCTAACATGCAAAAAGGTTCTCCACGAACAACGACTTCTTGCATGATAATACCAAAACTGTACACATCCCCAGCTTGAGTTCCTCTCTTTCTAAGGCCTGCATGCCTCAGCAATTCCGGAGCTGTCCAAAGCAAGTCTGAAACAATTTAACTCTTTATCGAAACCATAAAAAAAAAATCCCCATTTCATTCTCCCCTCTTTATTATCGACATTACAGAAAATCTCAAATTGTAATAAAACTAAATCGATGGGAAAATGTTCGTAAATCTGCGTGACTGTTTTTTTTTCCGTTATAGAAGATTTGGAAAAAAAGAATTCCCTCAAGAAATCAAAAGATATATTTAATTTCACAATATTAGCAATAACATTGTTATGCTTTTAAACCTTTGCGAATCGAATAATAAATATTTCCATATATTAAAAAGGTAAAAGTACTTTTATTACCCTTTTTAACAACTGAAAATTAATTCCCTTTGTTCAAAACGATATAAAAACTGAAATATTATACATCATAATTCAAAAAATATATTTAATGATATCACGAATATTGAAAATAATTATTTATTATGCAATATAATATAATACTTTTCAGCTGAAATAATTGATAAATAAATGCCAAAATCATTCTCTACTTTTTTCCTCTCGAATTGTGAGTATTGATCAATAAGATAAGAAAAGCGAAACCTCACCCCTTGCTGTTTTTATCGGCATAATGGCATTCTGGGCCTCGTAAAAGGCAGGAAGACCATAATCGGTGACTTTGAGAACCCAACGTGCATCAATGACACAATTTCTTGATGTGAGATATCCATGAACACGTACAGGAGTACTATGAAGGTACTTCATACCCTTAAAAAGCCAAAATCTTAATACACTTCGCAACTTTTTTTCCATATATTCTCAATGCCTTTTTATTTATTTATTTTTTTTTAATAGCTCGCACTTGTATTACCCACACATCTCTGGTTTACTATAAAAATCTCAAAAATATTCACAACTTTAATTTAAAAATATAATAAATAGTACGTAAAACAGAAATATTTTTAAATCCAAGATAGGAATGTTTTTCAATGTAAAATAGAAAATATTTAGGAAAAATAAAAAGGGAGTTACGTTTTTTCAATGACCTTTGGATTAAAGAAAAGGCAAAATGAGAAAAAAAAGTATTACATAATATAAATGAAGCGTTTAATAAAAAGATGAGCTAAAATATATTTAATAAGAACTAAGAAGTGAAAAATGTTTCAAGAAAAAGTTTGTATGATGAAATAACGTATTCTAAAATCAATTGTACCCGAACTTATATAAACTCCAAAACATTCTTAATTAAAACTTTTCTAACAGCAAATGTTTTATGAATGAAAAAAAGTTTTTAAAGAGTGAAAAATAATTGTAGCTATAGAGTTGGTCTGCCTCTCGACTATTAAATGCTTTATAATCCACTTTAAATATTCAATAGGGCAAAGATTTTTATTCGCAGATCTATACAACTTTTGTTCAAGATAACCAACGGTTTGGATAGTTATTCTAATCTTTTATTTTCTTTTCTAGACGATCGGAATTTTTTCTACATTTCCTAATTATAACAGACTAAGTAGAGAGGCAGACGAATTTAACAACGGTTCACTTTTTTTCAAAGAAAAATTCAACATTTCTTTTCGTACGAAAATTTAATGATCCTTTCAAAGCATGTGAGGGAAAAAAAGGGTACTCACTCGAACTAGATCGGTGAGAAGTGAGAGCCTAAAGGACCAGTCGAGCTTGATTTCATCCTGCACCAGAACGTCCTCCAGTGAGCCTCTGGAGCAAAATTCCGACACCAGACACGGTCTCGTCGGTTCGTTCAGACATCCGATCAGTGGATTCAGGTTCTCGTGACGAAGTCCATGGATCTAATGACAATGAGAGTCACTCTCGACGACGTCGAAGGATTAAAGGGGTCTAAAGATCATCAGAAATAACGATCATGAAGGTATCCTTACCGTGACCAGCACATCGATGGCTTTGCTCTTCAGCTCGAATGTCCCCTGGATCTGCAGTTCCTTCAGCTGCACCAAGTCGCCCTTTATTAAACAAAAAAATAGAAAAAGTTACATTAATCCTTTAATTCTTATAGTTCTGGTAACTATTTTAGATTCACAACTAACAGATTTAAAAATAGCTGACAAGATTGTCGAAAATAAGGTTACAGAAATCACAAAGTTAGCGTCAAATGAATATGGAATTTCGTTAGACAATATCTCCTCTAAATCAGACTCGAGGATGGATGATAGGTGGGTTGGCAGCTTATAACATCTTCATTGCTGGTAGGACAATTAAATCAGTGAATTTCATGGGCGTCGGGTGACAAAAGAGGAGGCTGACGTTAATTACGGCGCAATCTGCCATGCAACGCCTAATGTTATTAGAACTCACCGCAATGTCTGTTTCTGTCAAGAATAATATCTTATCATTTCAAAGAACAAGTCTTGAGGAAAGTTTCACGAAACGCAGAAAAAAGAGACGAAAAAATACAGCCGATCTAATGCTTAAATTATTACAAAACACCATCTTCCTCCTTTCCGAAAGAATTTAAAGTTAATGTAAAAGTATTAAATAATACAGAAAGGTTCATGATGTTCTGTACTTTGTGAATTTTCATGAATTGTATGAATTGTATAAATTTTATAAATTGTATAAATTTTATAAATTGTATAAATTGTATGAATTGTATAAATTTTATAAATTGTATAAATTGTATGCAATTTTAAAACGGTCATCCTTTATAATTAACGTACAACAAAGTACTTAATCAGACGCTCTTAGAAGATTGTTAGTTATTGAAGCTTTTGTAATTTTAAAGCTTCAACCTTAAATAGAACTTAATTTCAATCTAATTTAAAAACTTCCAAGGCTGAAACTTTTAACAAAGAACTTAATAATGCGCAATAATGTTACACTTTGACATTCGTAAATTAGATACCAACTTTTTTACCCCTCAAATGAGAAACAGGATTTCAATTATTTATTGGCAGTTTTTTTCCCCCTCTCATAAAGGAAAAATAAAATAGCCTGTTTAAAAAATTTCCAGGATACTTTTTAAATGCTAAATATAAGGAAGTAATTTTTTTTAACAAAAGTTGCACTGTGCAAATCCTCAGACAAGAGAAATTTTTGATTTTTTAGGAGTTGAAAATGTTTCAACAATTTAGAGATAAGAATTGTAAAGGGTCTATAAACATAGTAGGGGGATGAAAGTGAATTTGGTAGTTTTGTGTTTGAACCTATTAGTCTAGAGTTTCGTGCTATTTAATGGGCTTTATCTAATTTAATCTCTGATTAAAGTAAAAGGGAAGAGAGGAGCATTAGCTTCACAGTGTCTCCCTTTTCAACTATTCGACGAAGACGACGACGACGTTGAGATTCTCAATCGAGATTGCAAGGATAATTGACCAGACGTCGACTCAAGCTAGAAATCTTATTATCTTCCTTTCCACACTATACAATATCTTCGTAACTGGGTCAGCGACTTGTATATTACAAGTCTTATATAGGTTTTCTATCATCAGACTCTCCAAGCAACTTTTTATAAACCTCGTTAACCATAAAAAAAAATTATACTCTTATTAAAGTTTTATTCATTCTTATCACGATGCCTGCGCGTGTAATGGAGATACCAACACAATTTTCAATTTACTGCCGCCACCCTCAACTAGTTGATATAATGAAATTCATTTATAAGATTCAATAATTCTTTAGAACTCGATAATTAGAACATTCTTTATATAAGATTCTTTATAAGCTTCAGATATTAACATTCAGTTCTTCTTTTCCTAGTACTCAATTTACGACTCAAATCTAATTCAATGCCCTTTGCCCTTTAATTTAATTAGAATTAAAATTAATCACCGAAATCAAAACTATCTCCTACTGATTTGGGATTAATTTTTCAAAAATGTAACCTAAATAAATATTAAATTAAAAAAAAATATCTTTATCATCACATCCTCACGTTGAAACGAAACTTAACAAACTTCTATAATTAAGTTTTACGCCACTGATGTAAAAGTAAATTAAAAAAGCTTATTTCTCTTGGAAAACAAAATCCGATGAAATTCTAATTTCCATGATTAACAGCTCAGTTCGTTTCAAAAGAAGAGACTATATTCTTTGTATTGAGGGAAAAAAAATAAGTAGATCAAATTTTTTTGAAATATAAAAAAGGCCAAGGGATTTATATTGTTTTTCACTTTCTCCAAACAAAGCAATAGAAAGGTGTATACAGACAAGTGTCTTTTTTTTTTTTTTGACGAGAACATTTTCCCCAGCCTTAACGTCGTTAGTCAACATTTAATTATGAGATCTCGTTTTTATTTTTACTTTGCTTCACACTCAAGAATTTTTTCTTTTTTTTCCGGCAAATATTATCAAGGCCAACGAAAAGCTTTTACGCGAAATTAGTTTCATTAACATTATTTCCAACTGAGACTCCGGAGTGTATAGAGAAGAACTATTTCATTTTCAAAGCGAAATCACTCGACTTTTATCAGTTTTTATATTAAAAGTTGGGGAGACACTTATGAAAAAAATGTCCTTGAGCTCGAAATTAGCCAAAAAGACGCATTTAAACTTTGTTTCTCGCCAATCTTTTGAGTCCCGTCAAATTAGATATACTTTTAACTTCGTGAGAATTATTTGCAAAATGTATAATGCTCTATTTTTAGGATTCGACTATTGTCTTTTATTTTTAGATTTGAAAAATTAACTTTTTTAAAAATATTACTATATCCTTTTTTTAAAATACAAAAAGTTTTACAATTGAAAATGTCCACAAAAATTGAAATTTGTTAAAATCTTTAAAAAAATAATTTATGTTTAGCAAAATCTTTGAAAAATAATTTAAAATTTGAAAAATATTTTTAGAATAATTGAGTTTTTTTTCACAATATATAAGTTGATGACATCTTTCGAAGAATTTTAATTATAATTGATTTCGGAAAATTTCTAAAATTAAAAAATTATAATAAAACAATTCCAAGAATTAGTTTCTTATAAATATTTAAATGTATTTTTTGGAAAACAATTAAACAATTTTTGTATAATTTAAAAAGAAAATTATTTTTTAAAGTATTTTAATTAAAAATTTCGAATATGATTATTTTTTCCAAAAATGTACAAAAAGAAAATTTGAATCATTTTAATTTCATTACATTGTACATGAATTTAAAAATTTTCGAAAATATTTTTATAATACTAAATATATGGAAAATATTGAACATAATTGTATTTTAAAAAATTAGAAAATAATTCAGAGAATTTAAATTTTTTCAAAACTATTTTAATATTATTTTTAAAAACTGTTATTCATTAATTTTCACAGTTTTATTGAATTTACACTTGAAGATTATTCATTAAAAATTTCGAAAACTCAAAATTATTTCGCAAATGTTGAATTAAAGTTTTCTAAAAGTTAATTTTTCAAAAATTGGTAATGAAACTTTTGAAAAAATGATTCAGTATGTATGAATTAAATTTTACAGAATTTAAATTATTCAAAATCTTTCTATTTGTATATTTAAAAAATTTGTCTATTTTTATGCTTTTCACGCTATAAAAATCGAAATAAGTTGAATTTTATACTAAAAAATACGACAATTTGTTGCAAAATTCGGAAGAAAAGTCGAAATCTTTTAATTTCGACGAAAGTCGATATACTCGACTAAAATTGATAAAAAAAATATTATCTTAATTTACAAGCTATACAAAAAAAATTGCAAAGTTGAGGAAAAAAAGAATTAAAATAATACGAGATTTCTCATCCGTATTTTTAATTTAAATTTATATCCAAGTCTTTTAAAAGAGAATTAATTGAGAACTAAGCTACCACTGTTTGTTTGCATTTTTTCCTTTTTTTTGAAGATTTCTCTTGACACTCATTAAATTCTCTTTTTCTTTTAATTTCACATTCTCCCCCGTATAATCGAAATAGAATTTTCACATGAAGATTAATTACATCTTTTGGAAAAAAAATTTTTTCCTTCTATTTTCAAATTTAATGAGTGAAGAAAAATGGATGAAAAATTGAAAATAATGAATTTAAATTAATAAAATAATAAAATTGATTTTAGTATAAAAATAAATTACAATAGAGAATGAGAATAATATTTTTCTTTTTTTGGGGAGAAAAGAGAAAAAATTTCACAATAAGGAACTCTATAGGAGGTAAAGTGGAATTAGTAATTGCGAGAAATTCATTGAAGGCATTGTTCCCCTTTTACGAAAATGCCTTCACATTACATATATAATTCTGTCAGAAAGAAAAAAAACGGTCAATTTAGATGGGAAAAATAATAATGAAATATTTATTTTAAGAGCATATTTACGAGAGCCCGCAGAGAGCATCAATAATCAAATTAGTCTGTTTTTACATTTTATTTATTCACACGAGGGAGGAGGAAAAAAAAGTTATTTTCTTAAGTGGTTTCGAAAATAAAAATATCAATTATATAAGGTTTTTTTTTCACTTTCGTGAATTTGAATTTAATGCTGGAGATGATGATAATTTATGGGAAAATCGCGTATTGAAATAATCTCAGGTGCTTGCTTCTCGCGTATATAGGAGAATTGACCCAAGACTTTTTGAATAAAATGAATGGATTGAATCATTGAAGTAAACGCTACATTGTAGGAAGAATAAGGTAAAATCGAAAAGGCAATGTACCTCCACTGATTCCAGGCACTTACAACAATACCTCTCTTTCATCCATATACTCTCTCATTCTCTTCATATCCCTTTCTTCTCCCTCAACCTCGTTGAATTCAATTTCTCGCTTGGAAACGTGCGGATAAAACACTACGGTATCGCACAGTCAAACTGAAAATCTCAGAATGAAGCGTGTGATAAAAATTGTCGTCTATTCCTTTATAATTCGATATCCTGCACACAATACATGAAAAAGCGTCATTCTCTTAACAATAACCCCTCTCATCACTATTTCTCTTAACAAAAACTAGAAAAAGCAGAAAATCTGCTCGAAATAATTGAATAGTTTCACGCCTTTCATTTTGCAATACAGTAATTTTATTTCGGTTATTAAAAAAAACATCCATTTTATGTTCGAAATTCAACGAAAAATTAAACTAAGCTTCTTACTTCTCTTCCATTAAGCATCGTATCGATTTACTTTATTTTTAATTTTTCCCTCCTCATTTTTTCTTTTTTGAAATCTCCTACAGTGAATTTTTCTGCCGAGTGTACAGGTGGATTTATTACATAAACGCTATTTCGATTTAAGCTTTAAAGTAGATGTCGTTCTCTTTAAACGCGATTTTTATTTCTTTCAACATTCACTTAAAAAGTGATGTTGATTAAACGAACTGGAAACAAGCGAGCGGCAATAATCACTAGTACTTCGCTTGATTCGTGTTAAAATTATTTTCAATCGAGTGCCCCATAAAAAGAACCGATCTTCTCCTCTCCTTTCCACGTCGAAGAAAATATTACGCCCAACTTTTTTTTCCTCTCCAATATTTCAAATTCCAATCGACCAATACATTATTTAATTTTATTTAAATAAATTAAAAATATTCAATTCGAATAGAGATTGCTAACTTCTTTCACTCTTTAAATTATTTAAAAAAACTATATTTCGATAGATCCGAGAGATTTCGGGGGGAAAAAAAGTTCTTTAAATAAATTTTAATGATGGTGTTTTTAAGAATGGCAAAAAGTTTGTCAGAAAAAAATATTTGAAAAGCACTCACATTATATCTAACTCGAGGGTCGTTGAGAATTGCATGCCTCGCAAGACTTCCATTACTAGCTTGTAGATGTGGCCTCAACGATCCAACGCTTCCTTGTAGAAGATCTGGTTTTTCCACCTCCGGTCCTCCGAAGTCTTGCAGCTGTTGCAACCAACAACACAACATCGCCTCTATTCCCTCGTCAACCTAAAAAATATTATTTCCATATAAACAAATTTTCGGCAAAAAAAAAAAAGAATAAATTATCACATATTTCACCGCTGTATTTAACGATCTACTCTTACCCTCCTCGGATCGGGTACTTGCGGGAAAACAAAGTCAGAAGTTGTCAAGATAATCTTGTACGGACCCTTCGACATTCTTTTTTTCATCAAGTGCCTCCTAAGAAAAAAAGTGTTGCTAGTATTAATTTTTGGGTAAAAATTGTTTATACGAATTATTTTTCCATTTCAGGAGTTGTAGGTCCGTAAAAGTAGAAAGTCCGAAAAAGTCTCTAATTTGATTCACTGTTAACTTGAAAGTATCAAATGGCAACGAATTTATGCTAAAAATGTGGATCAAATAAAAAATTGATCCAGATTTTTGGCATCAATTCGTTGCCATTTGATACTTTCAAGTTAACAGTGTTGACAAAAGCCGAAAAGTTGGTGAATTATCATTCAATTCGATATAATTTGGAGAACTTTGGAGAATTTTAGAGAAATTACAAATTATTGGAGAAATTCAATCACTTTCCAAACTCATACAAAAATAAAAAGAAATACTTTTTTCATATCATGAGAAACGTAGTGAAAAAAAATCAAAATAAAAGCCAATAAACGATTTCTATCCATTTCAATAAAATTTGAATGCTTCAATTATTTGAAAACCGTTTTACAGAGCATGTAATAACAGAATATCAACAAATTGTTCACTTTGATCAATTAAATCATCCGAATATCACACATTCAGAATGAAATTCCACTAATTGTCTGACAAATCAGTTATTACAAATCTATTATAAATCAAAGAAAATTCGTTTATTGTGAAACAAATGCCATTGATACACCTAATGAAATTTCAATATGAAATCAATAGTCGATTTTCATTGTACAATTTCCAGTTCTCAATTTTTTTTCACAATACAGGTACTTTTATATATATATATTCTAAAACAATTTAATTACAATAAAATTTTATCAAAAAAAAATTAATTTATATTTTTTATATTAAAGTTCATATATTATTATTATATTATTATTATTATATATAATAATCGTCGTGATTTTGTGGGTTATTGTCATTTTTTTAATGTCAAAAAGAAACAAAAAAAACTCGTTTTACTCACTTCACAAAATTGACAAAAATTCCATTCCATATTTTTTTATTTTCCTGACTTTTTCCTAATTTTCATCAAAAATATTTACTTTTTTCTTATCCTGCTAATAAATTGAATTTATGCTACGAATTTTATTATTCATGAAAGAATTTAAAATAATTTAATTCTTGCGAAGAATTTTAAAAAAATAATTGAAAATAATTGAATTTTCAATGAAAAATGTTATTATTTATAAAAATAATTGAATTTTTCAGAAGAATTTTATTATTTACAAAAATTATTGATTTCTTTAGGCAAATTTTGTTATTTATTAATATAATTAAATTTTCTTGAAATATTTTATTATTTATTAAAATAATTAAATTCTTACGAAGAATTTTATAAATTTTATGAAAAATTGATTTTTTTTTGAAGAATTTCATAATTTATGAAAATAGTTAATTTTTTTTTGAAAAGTTTTCTATTTTCATAAAAATAATTGAATTCTTGAGAAAATTTTTTTTTTAGTTTGGAAAATAATTGAATTTTTGGAAATCATTTTTAAAACAATTTGGAAAGTCAATTTTAGGAAAAATTGACTTTTTTTAAAGAATTTTATAATTTAAGAAAATAGTTAAATTTTTTTTGGAATATTTTTTTATTTTTATAAAAATAATTGAATTCTTGTGAAGAATTTTTTTTTAAATTGGAAAATAATTGAATTCTTGGGAAGAATTATATTAAAATTGATGAAAATAATTGAATTTTATCATAAATTTTTTAGAATAATTGAATTCTGTTTGGTTATTTTATAAAAATAGTAGATATTGAAAATCATTGAAATTTGAAAAGTTTTTAAAGATAATTAAATTTTTGCAAAGAATTCTATTAAAAAATTTGGCAATAATTGAATGTAGCTGGGAAATTTTATTAAATTTTTTTGAAAATAATTGGATTTTCCAAAAAAACATTTTATTATTTATGAAAATATTTAAATTATTGCAGAAAAGTTTATTAAAATGTTTTAAAAAAATTGAATTTCTGTTTAAATTTTATTACTTTTGAAAGGAATTGAAATCTTCATAAGAATTTTATGAACATTGTTTTAAATAATGAATTTTTAAATGTTATGAAAATTTTACTAGTTTAAAAAATTGAATTCTTGTCAAAAACTTTATTTGTGAAAGTAACTGAATTTTACGATTATGAAAATAATTAAATTCATGCTTAAAATTTAATCAAAAATGTTTTTGAAAAAATGGAATTTACATGAAAAATGTTATAATTATTAAAAGTAATCGAATTATTGGGAAAAATAAATTGCATAAAATTTTGTTAAATAAAATTGAATTTTTTCAATATTAGCGAATTAAAAGTAGTGGAAATTCTATAAAAAAATATTGTCTATATTCTTTGTTCGGAAAGTTAAATACCTATATATAGCTAATAATTTTTTTACCTTCTCTATTCTTTAGAATAATTAAAATTTTCGTAATGAAGTTTTTTTTTAATTTAGGTATCAGATAACAATTTTTGTGAAATTCAATTTTCCTCGTACAAGAAAGTTTAATTATTTTCAATTTTGAAAATCTGATGCCAAATTTGAAATTAGTATCGAAATTTGTTAAAGTTTTTTTTATATACTTTAAAGTTTGAAAATATAATATATTTTAAAAATTTAATTCTAATTAGTTTTTCAGTTATGTGTCATAATATAAGTATTTCTTTAAAAATTACTTAAATTAAAATGACTTGAAATTGTTTACAATAAATATCGTAGCACAATAATTTGGCTAGTGTTATATATTTTACATGCTTTTACCGAGTGATAAATTGATAAGAATTGTGGAAATAAAATATACAACACGAATTTGAAAAAAAACAACAAACTCTTTAGAGGAGAATTCAAGTTATTAAACTAGAGTTAAATTTGACTTTTATGACAAATAATTATTGTTATGTATATGAACACCAACATTTGGCGAACAGTAGTCCATTTGGCAAGTGCTTTAAGTGTATTTCAATATTCCATAAATCAAAATGTAAATCAAAATTTGAATTGCAAAACAAGGATTGTACAGAGAACATAGGGAATCAAGTCTCGGTTTTCTCTAATGTAAATGATTGACTGCGAAATAATTTAACGTGAGTTATATACATTACCGTATCAACGCCGCGGTAACAATGGCGATGAGGCCAAATAGAAGAGAACTCATTATAATAGCTACGATATGTGCAGTTCGTAATGGTATCCCCGGTAGGTCGCCATCTAAATTACACACAAAATATATCTCGTGAATGAAGAATGCATCGATAATAATTCATACCATTATCAAATCCTCTCAGAGGGAATGAAAAATTTACCAATTTTAAAAGTACTTAATCTATATAACCATATTATTAAAATACATTTTCTTTAAAATCTTTTCTTGTTCAGTGAAAATCTCTCAGCTTTCAAGATTTTACCTTGCCTTTATAATCCTTATAACCATTAGGAGAAAACTCCAGACATTAAGGCATCAATTATTGAAGAAAAAAGAAAAAAGTGTCGAAATGGTACTTGAGATTATCACCAAATAAGCTTCTTATCATTAACATATTATTATTATTGGTTTATCGATTATACTTACAGGAGCATTCGCCCTGATTTTCACAAAGTACAATGATCTCATCGTCGGCAAATGTGTTTTCAACAATTTCCTTAATGACGAGTTGTTCCCTTTGTTCGAAGACAATTAAAATTGGTTCCCAATCGTTCTCGTTGAGATGCAGTAATGCAAATGTAAACATTTTGTTGTTCCATTGATTTAAACTCGTGTTGTCATGAATTAAAATGTCCAATGATTCCTCTAAATGCTCAAACATATTTGGCACTGTGAAATTTGATCTGCCACTGAATATCCTTTGCACATCGTATCTGCAATATGTAAACAAAATTTGCATTATATTCTCTTTCAATATTTCAAATATTTAGAATGTAGGATAAATATTTAGAGAATTTTTGGTAAATAATCGTCAACTTGGTGAAAAAAAATAATTTTAACTCATAAAGAGAAATAATTTTTAAAGAAATGTTTCATTTTGTGACTTGTGACATGTATTATATATAAAAGTTCGAGTTTAGATACTTTTTAAAAAGTCTGTATTTTTAAAAATGAAATTCAATCACTTTGAAATTTTTGGAAGTGTTCCAATTTTAAGTTTGTGATAAATAAAACGATTTGTGTAAAACCCAATCGCTCGGTAAAGTGAAAACTTTTCTCTTTGTGTTTTGAGAGGTGGAATCGCGGCACAAATTATAGTTTTCCAAAGTATTATAAATGGAATTTATTTATAAGTCGAAAAAGAATATAGATAAAAAGGGAATTTAAGGTTTTATTTATTACTCTTATCTTGTATCTATCTAATTGATTTTTTCTCACTGCTATACTAATTTTCAGTAAATCAGATTTATATATTTGAAACGTTTTTCTTCAGTGCTTGCTTGTATCCACAGTAAAACGTGAGGTGTTAAAATAACGCCAGAATGGATTAAAATAATCTGCAACAGTTTGATCCCTCTAGGATTAAATTAACACCAAAAAGAATTAAAATAATCTATTTTAGTGTTATTATTAAGTATGAATTAAATTTTATTTTAAATAAAACGCCAAAGTCAACGATTTGTAAAAATTCAACGAATTTAGCTTCTCCAGGGAGAATAGTAAGTTACTTACTAACTAACTTAGTAACATAGTTACTAAATGCAATTAAGTTCAAAAATTTTTAAAAATTCTCTTCAAAATTTCAATTCTCTTTATAAATAATAAAATTCTTCTCTCATATTCAATTGTTTTACCAATTTTTTATCAAATTCTTGTCAAAATTGCATTTACTTTCAAAAGTTTTCTAAAATTCCATTATTTTCAATATCTACTATTTCAATAAAATTTTTTAAAAGAATTCAATTATTTAAGTACAATTTTAATAAAATTATACACAAACATTCAATTATTTTCATAAATAATAAAAATTTTTACAGGAATTCAATTATTTACAAATTTTTTTATAAATTTCTTCGCAATAATTCAATTATTTTCATAAATAATAGCATTTCTACAGGGATTCAATTATTTTTATAAATAATAAAATTCTTTTAGGAATTCAATTATTTTCATAAATAATAAAACTCATTGCAGAATTTTAATTATTTTCATGCAATTTTAATCAAATTCCTCGAAAAATGTAATTATTCTTGAAAATCTTATTAAAATTCGTCCAAAGAATTTAATGATTTAAAAAATTTGTTGAAAACATTTTTTATAAGAATTTAATTTTAACAAACATGAAATTAATAAATTATTTATTTTTGTATCTAAATAATTGAATTCTCGTAGAATTTACTAATAAAAATGGTTTTAAAAATGAATTTCAGTAAAAATTTTAGATTATTGTATTTAAAAGCATTTGAACGTGGATTTTTTGAAATAATTAAATTTTGAAAAAGTTTCAAACTAAAATCATTGAAATTCTTAATTTTTCATATTTTTGACAAAAAATTCTGTAGAATTAATTCTTTTTAAAAGTTTAATAGGATTTTTATTGAAATTATTTCAAGTTTTTATTTTTCAATATTTATTTAATTGCAGAATTTCCGAATAATTAAAATTTTTGTAAAATTGAATTGTAAATGAATAAATTTGAAAATTCTAATAAAACTCATCGTAGCATTTCAATTATTTTTCATACAATTATAATTGAAAGCCTTGAAAAAAGTAATTATTTTTATGCAAGTTTTAATGAAATTCGACAAAAGAATTGAATTATTAAAAAATTTGTTACAAAAATTCTTTACGAGAATTAAATTTTTAGAAACATTCAATTATTTAATAAATTATTTACTTTTGCATTTAAGTAATTAAATTCCTGTAGAATTTTTTGATAAAAATTGATTTAAAAATTAATTTAAGTTAAAATTTTAGATTATAATTGAATATTAAAAGAAATATAGAGTGAACTTTTTGTAAATAATTGAATTTTGAAATTCATATTTTTGAAAAAGTTTAATTGAATTTTTAAAATATTATTTGAAGGTTTTATTTTCTAATATGCATTTAATTAAAGAATTTAGGAATAATTGAAATTTCGTGAAATTGATGAATTAATTATTATTAAAAATAATAGATATAAAGTAAACTTGTAGTTAAGAATTTTTGATAATAAGAATTGAATCAAAATAATGAAAATAATTTTGAAGAAGTATGATATTCTTACAATATAAAATAATGATTTTATTACTTGGTCATCTTTAATTATTATAAAATATGAAGAAATGATATCTTCATGTTTTAAAGTTATAAAAAAATTTAATAAACTAAAACTTCATTCATTGTAAAAAATAACACCAAAATTGATTATTTTAATCTTTTTTGGTATTAATTTAATCTGCAACACTTTTTAATACCTCACGATTTACTGTGTCTTTAAATTGAGCAAAAAAAATGTTACTTGAAATTAAGCGAAGGCTGTTTTAAAAATGTTGCATCTTAAATTAAGGTGTCTGTTCTCAGTGGGCAAAAAACCATCATTGTTTTAAAAACGTTCGAAAAACGTTTTTAGAACGTTTCATGACTACCAAAAACGTTTTAAAAGCAATGGAACGTTTTTGGAACATTATTCGGCAGACATGAAACGTTCTAAAAACGTTTTTGGAACGTTTTTCAAACAATGATGGTTTTTTGCCCACTGGGTTATGTTTGAAAATAAAACTTTCTTTTGACTGTGTATAGGTGGGGGATTTTCGGAAATTAATTTTTTTTTGTTGTTGTAAAAGACTTAGGAAAAAAAACCTTTACCAAGATAGGAAAAATATATTTACGTTTGATCGAATGGTACAACGGCCAGTAGATTTGTCAGCATGGCTCTGCTCAAATTCGTCGGTGGTTTAAATCGGCTGGACGACTCGCCTCCTCCCTTCGATCGTTGTGGTTCGTTCGACTGAGCATTAGATACGTTCGGGATAGAAAAATTGGAAGACTGAGGGAAGCTGCTCGTGAACGGCACCAAAATTGGAAGGTTGGTGGTTGCTGTCGAAATATTTTCTGGGATAAACAAGTCCGAATTTACAGGTTGAATTAATATGATCACGGGATGTGACAGGCGAGACTCTTGAAGTATCGCGTCCATCTCGACCAGTATGCGACTCGTATAGTTATTCTCCAGGGGCAAACAAAAAAGTACGGCTGAAATAGAAGAGAAAAAAAATAATACGATTTTCCCTTTTCTGTCACTAAATTACTAAACATTTATAAATGTTGCATGTTGCATAAAAAGCGTTCATACTAAAATCCTCGCGAGACAGTATTTTCGCAAATTAAAATTCGCCTATGGTTGTGGTTATACAAGTGCTTTTATGTAAATGGAATAACTAAATCATTGTGTGATGTATTTATCACCCTTTTAACAGATTTATGCCGCTTTCAACATTTGGAATATTTCGGTCACTTTTCATTATAGGAGAAAAATTATATTCATTACAAAAAATTAATATTTCATAAGAGTACAACTTCTACTACGCAAATAAGACTTTTCTGTATTTTACTCTCGAATATTTACTCTAGAATATTTTTCGAAAAAAACTACTCTTCATATTATTCTCATACACTAATTTCAAGAGTATATATTTCAAGTGTAAACAATATCGAAGAGTAGATCAACTATAAATATTCCGAAAATTTGAACTAGGTGACACAAACATTTATTATACATTTTATAAACATGTTTTTGATTTTAGTAAGAGTTTGCTAAAGCAGGTTATAAATCACTTTGTTTTCCTTTTATCACAACTTTTTGAGTTTTATTATCAGATCGCAGAAAATTTTTCAAGTAGAGCTTGATTTATCTAAAAAAATAATTTGAAACTTCACAGAAGAAGTAGAAAGTTGGATTAAAATTTAATTTTGCAATCCCAAAGTAGTGATGATATTAATAGTGTAGTTGGTCGTTGACTTTGACAGAAACGATAACTTACTTAAATGAGAATAGAGCCATTTGTGGCTAATAACTCTGCGAAGTGATATATACATTGGTGGCCTTTGTCCGAAGCTACTTACCTCTACATGGAATTGTGATCAAAGGTCTTAAGGAATCCTGAATTTGCTTGGGACTATCGGAATATTGTAGGACAATACGATGTCTAGGCACGATACCAATATTTCCCAAAGCACCAACGACAGCTCTGTCCAAATTCGACCACAATATGTCATCTGAAATATGAATAATAATAACCTGTTGTTTTACACAATTTCGAAAAAGAATTTTATTCTCCTACTTATTGAATTCGAATTGGATTTAGGTTTGTTTGTGAGTCAATCATTTCCATACGTTTTTGATTAATATACAAATCCATTAATTTAATGATGTGAATGTTTCTAGAGGAAAGAAATTTCAAATTACCATTTAATTGTGTGTAATTAAAAAGTGTTTAATTAATAAATGAAATATGTATTTCACTCTTGTGGTTTGGAGCAAAAAGCAGTGCAGCAAGTGGTTCGCTTTAAGTGTAAAATAAGGGAAGTGGTAAGTCTTTAGATAAATGGCCTCTCGGATGGACGGAAGCCCTTACTCTGAGCAATTAAGATGTGATATATCTTCATACAAGTATCCAGAAGACACCCCTTCTCTATTTCCTTTAATTATACTCCTCTTTCGTTTAATATTATTAACATTTCACTTTTCTAGCTCAAAGAAATTTTCAAGTCATCAATTATTATTTATTTCTCTAAATCTCTAAATGGTCTCTAAATTCCCTAAATTTATTTCTCTAACAAAATAGTGCTAATTTTTTTCCCCTGTCTTTATTTTTATTCTATTGTTCCAGTTTTGACAAGCGCAGAAAAATCCATTTACACATCATTATCATCATCTGCTAATATACCAGCAATGTCTTTTTGTCAGAAAAAAAAGATATCAAGCTATGTTTTTCATTCTGTCCAAAGGTATATATCTGAAAAGATTCTAAAGCTTTGAAAGGATTTCCAGTGAATCCAGACAATTTTCAGGGACTTTAAAAGATTGTGAGGACTTTCAGGATAGTGGAATAAATTTGTGGTTCTTTCAATTTTCGACACACTTAAGATTTTAATTTATTCAATCTACAGGAAGATCAGACACTATCTGATGTCAAGTAAATTTACAAGTTTATGTTGTGTCACGTACACGAGAAACACGACTCTCTTAACATTTGGAACCAATTCTAAATCGTCAAAAATCGTACTCGAAGAAAATCAATGCTACTTAAAAATAGACTTCAATGTCATTTAATAGTTATTTATTTTCTTTACATTCTTTACTTTTTGTACTTTATTTTCCAATCGGTAGAACGATGGAGTAATTAAGAGTGATGATAATTAGTTGACGATTAATTTTTCGAGAAAATGGTCCGATGACATAAAGTATATTAATGCGTGTGCGGTTTTCGAGATTAGACTAACATTTCATATATGGTTTACTTGAATATCGATTAAATCTGTAGTAAATGGAGTTGATCTATATCTAATACGGCAAACTATGATAGAGACAAAATAGTCTTTCATGCTTGTGTACACTTATGTGCAAACAGAGTATAGAATTTAATTAATGTGCACAGGTACATAATTGTGAGCACTTAAGGCCATCATTCTGCTGTGGGATAAATTCTACATAAACTCGATTAAATAACTATACACAGTTTATGTATGGATTAATATCTAAATAATACCCATACATTTATATACTCTCCATAGATTATCAATTACAGTTTCCAATTACTCTATCCTGCATTACTGCCGGATATTATTATTCATTTTATTTGGGTAATTATTTTTAATACACTGCTCGAAAATAGTTCAAACCAACTGACAGAGATTAGAAGAACTGATTAGGATATAATATTGCAATTTTCAAAGTTTGTAAATATTTTATAGTTACTAGTGAACAGTGACAAATGATATGGTCAGGGATTATTAATCATAAACCGTCTGGATAGTTTGCCAAACACTTGCTTGATTTTTTGATAAATGGATGACAGGATTCGAATGCAGGTCAGCTCAATTTTGAGGAGTTAAGTTGAGCAAAGGTTAAGAAATTGTTTTTACGAAGCAAACAAAAAAATCATTGTTATCAGTTTGGTTATCATCAGCTTCGTTATGCTCCTATAGGTGAAACTAACGTTTTAAATACGTACTCGCAATTATGAAAAATACAATGATTTCTTACCTGAACTTATAATCGCCACCGATTTCCATCGAAAATGCCGAAACATTTCCACTATCGAATTAGCCATTGTTAACAGAGAAGGCGAAAGTCTGATGATTGACGAAAATTCCGCATCCTCTTGCGCTTTCTGAAACACAAAACAAAATCATTAAAATTTGCATAAAATAATTTAAAAGCATGAATAAACTTTTTGAACCCATTGCCCTCGTCGATATAATAGTCTTTAAATTTGAAAAAATTTCCATATTTTCAGCAGTGCATCACTTTTTTTGAAATATTAACTTCTTATCTCGAGTGTAACATTCCTCGACGATATTTATCTTAATGTCACACGAAAAGTATGATAAATAACCAATCCATAAAAGAATCACGCTTTTCTTAACACTATTATCATTATCGCCTCATCCTCCTCTTATATCATACTTTTTCCTTCTGATATTATTACAGAATAATAAAAAGGCAAATTTTTTTTTCCCCCTCTAACACAATTATCTCTTTTTCTTTGAAAGATTACGTCTTGCGGATTTGAGAATATTTTCATCCTTGGAAAATGGGGAATTTACGGAGGGGTTTTTGTAAATTATGCTAATACATAGGAAAATCATAACTCTTGTAATTAAGGGAAAATCCTGTATAGTATTTATTTGGGGTTCAATATATATTTTTGTGGAAAAAAAATTTAAAAAAAAAATGGAGAAGATCCTTTGTGTTTGAAAAATGTGACTTTGACCCCAACTATACTTTTTTAGATGCACCGTTCAACGAGGCATTTCCGCTGTAATAGATATTTATTCTTTGCTCCCTTTCCATATTTGCTTGTGAAAAATACGCTTCTTTGAACACTGCCGACATAATTATAGAGACCCACTTGTTAATACCACGTTGAATAATCGATGCCAAGAAATAAAACTTTGTCGACTTTGAAATAGAAAAAAAAGCCTCTTTTTAAATTTTCCCAAACACTCAATTTACCTATACAAATGATTTACAAACAAAAACAAACAAAATTAAATCAAACTAATTTTTAATCAACAAAAAACTATTTTTCATACCTTCAAATTTCCATATTTGACAAAATTTCCACTCTTTACATATATAATATTTCAACTTATAAATTAGAAGAAAAATATATATCTTCCCATATATTTTCCAAGAAATGTTGAAACTACATTTCTCTCCTTTCATTTTCCCTTATTGTCAAAAGAATGATTGGAAATTCTTCAAATTTTTTTCCCCCTTTCAACTTTAATATAATATTTTTTTTTGCTCAGATTTTACCTTATTTTCGGAAAATAAATAAAATTCATTTCTCATTTTCTCTTGTTTAAAAAGAAAATTCCAATGTTCGGAATTTAATTTTTCGAGGCTCATTTATTCCTGGAAAATAGTTCCCGGAGTAATAAAAGTTGCTAAATTCATCAACTTGTTCATTTCGCACGCGCAGTTCAATTTCAAACACAACGTATACACATCGAGAGAGAGAGAAAAACTTTTTTTTTGGCTTCGTGGGAGAAAAATTTCTTTAGTCATAAAATAAAATACGAAAACCTTGTCTTAAATAAATTTTATCGAAAAGAAGGATCAAAATCGGCAAAAGGAAAAATTGGAATATAAAACAAATTATTGGAAAGATACGATGCTGATGTTTTGAAATAATTTTCTAGAATATTCATTTAGGGAGAAATATTTAAATGACAGATTTTTATTTCTTGTTTTAAATTTCTTTTCGTTGTGTGTTTGTGACTAATTATCGGTGCGGGAATTTTTTGTGTCTATTGAAACTTTTGCGCTACTTTCGGGATTTTTGTCTAATTGGCAAGAAAGTCGAATTAACTTTTTTTCAATTAAGATTTTGTATTTTTTTTTTTTTTTATTCTTTAATTCAACATTGTGCCTGTGTAGAAGTTATAACATTACGGACGAATGAATACGTTGCTCGAGCGGAGAAAAATCTAGAAAAATCCATTTAAATGGAAATAAAGTGTAACGTAGTTGCCGCATGCGATATATATATTCTATGCCGACCAACTTCTTTTTTGACTTTAAAAGAACATGATAAATCATAAAGTGCAAGAAAGAATCAAAATTTTTGAGGAAAAAGTTTTTTAATTTCTATTTTTAAAAAATAATTTTTTATTTTTTAAATCAAATTTTCTTTAAATCTATATTTATACGCAAAACAGTTCATAATATTCAAGTCACTTGAAAGCACGTATGTTAATTAAATTCTTTTTCACACAACAAAATTTTATTTATTATCTTTAGACGCAGATAACTTTTCAACATTATGCGAATTTATTTTGATTATAACAAAAATGCAAACTTTCCAATCATTTTATCACGTTATATTTCACGTTTGCTTCAGTTTTTTAATTACTTTTTCTCTCTCTCTCTCTTCTACTTCATGATAATTAAATTTTTATGATCTCCTCTATATTCTATTATGTATTTTGCCTTTTTTGCTAAAATGTATTTTATTAAAAAGTTCAAAGGCAAAAGAGGAACAGTTTAGCTACGAAAAAAAAGAGGGAATACAAAAAAGAAACCTATTGAGAAAAAAGTATATACGCCAATTTTATATAATAGCAAAAGAATCCTGTCAGTTTGAAAAAAAATGACAAAATAATAAACCACATACATAAAAGGGAATTTTTTTTTTAAGTAAGACTTAAATATCAAGGGGGAAAATATTTTTATTAAAAATAAAATTACTTCATGCTTGTAAAATATTTTCTGCAAATAAAAGATAAAAGAATAATTCACTTTATTGTAAAATTCAAAAATTCAACACCAAGGTGTATATGGAAGATGAAAGGGAAATAATTTTTTAAAAAAAGGGAGAAAAATGTGCTACTGTATTTTTGAAAAGAAAAAAAGGAAGAAAAAGATAAAGAAAGGAGGAAGGAAACTTTTAGCTATTTGATAGGAATAACATGTATGTGAAAAATTCATGCTCCTCTTTCATATAGAGAAACATGAAGCATAAAATACTTGTAAGCAGTTGGGTAGACGGATTAGGAAAAGGCGAAAATGGAAGCTTTTCATCTTTTCCTGTTATAGTGTTGGTGGCTTTTCGTATTTTTTTTTTCTAAAAGTGTTGCGTGTATATAGAAAGGAGGGAAATCTAAAACATATATAAGAAAAAGAGTGCATGCGGTTATAACGATACATACATATTTCTCTTTCGAGATTAACTTGCCAACTTTTGCCTGACACAAACAGAGAGCGAAACTAGGTCACTCGAGAGAGACACGCTAGTATGTCTAATCGTCACTTCTTCTTGTTGTAAGAACAAGTGAGATAAACGACCAACGACCCCCAACAGCTATTTATTTCTCATCAACTCTTCATCCCACGAATACCTTTTATATTTAATATTCAAATCGATATTCCTGTCAATTTTTCCCTTGCAATTCAATTTTCAAACGTTGTGCCAAAAGCAAATATTCTTATTTATAAAAAATTAATCATTTTTTTTTGGGGGGGAATTTTTAACCATAAACAGTCATCTTTTTCCTATAGCATTTCGAAAACAAAAACTACTAAAGGGTGTTTGGATTTCGATGAACGATAAAACCTATAACAGTTAATAAAAGGAGATTTACCAAGTTCACCCTTAAAAAAAGGGAAACGATTTTGGTGACATAAAAAATACGAAAAACATAAAATCGATCATACTATCTTCTTTCCTTTTATGGGAAGTTAATCCAAACGACAGATACATTGAGAAAAAATTGCTATTGAATCAATGAAATATTTGTTTGTCGCTATTGATTCAAAAGCATATGGCATCGTCTAAAATTTACATCCTATACAAATTCTAATACTATTTATTAATTTAACAAAGTTTTATTCGAAATAATTGCAACACTTACTTGAAACAAATTAATGTTTTTTTAATTAAATTCTATCAACTACTCATCTCAACCATTTTGCATGTTTTATTTAGACAACATTATGCTTCTAGTTCTAAATTATGAATTATTATATTTTAACCAGGGACCGTCACGAAATCAAAACAAAATTAAAAAATACTTTTGTTTTGATTCGGATATGGGTATCAGAATCAAAATTCCACTCTATTTGGTTCTGATTCCAAAATCAAAATTCAACTGTGTTTTGTTTTGGTTCCAATATAAAAATCAAAATTCCACTCTAGTTTGTTTTGGTTCTAATATCAAAATCAAAATTATTTCTTGTTTTAATTTTGATAAAATAATACTGCGCATGTAGAAGTGTGATCGAACCTAAATTTTGTTGCAAATGTCAAATATATCAGAAGATAATATCGTTTTTATACTTAGGAAATCTGAAATAGAATTCGAATCGATTTCTGTTTTTATAAGAAAACCGAATTGCAGTACTTATTACAGTATCAGAATCAAAATAGGAAGTAAATTTTGTTTCGTTAAAGTATCAGAATCAAAATAGGAAGTAAATTTTGTTTCGTTAAAGTATCAGAATCAAAATAGGAAGTAAATTTTGTTTCGTTACAGAATCAAAATCAAAATACATTAATAATTTCGTTTTGTTTTGGAATATCGTAACGAAATCAAAATTTCATTTCCGTGACGGTCCCTGATTTTAACAAATATTTCCTTAATTCAATACAGAAATGATTGCTTCAAAAAAATTAAATTCAACAGCATCGGTATGCTATTGAACCAACAGTATTTTTTCCTCACTGTATGTATTCGAACAAAATATTTAATCTAATATATAAAAATTTCATTTTTATGCAAAATCTCTATTTAGAGACAAAATAAAGAGAATCTCTGAGAATATGAGGAGAATTTCAAACAAAGCGAAGGGAAACCAATAAAGTACATACATATATATATATAGTTTGAAAGTGAACCGAAATTCAATATTATTGACTATCAATTTAATTAACTATAATTAATAAAATTTTTTTCCATTTCCTTTATTTATCATTATTGATAACTTGATTAATGATGTTTTTAATTTTTCGTAAAAGTTTTCCTGCACGACGAAAAAAGAATAATTACATTTGTTTGCTAATGTAATTTAGATAATTATTTTCAACCGCAGGAGAAAAGCAAAAGAAAAAAAAAGAGAGAGAGAGAGAAAACAAAGAAAGTTGTTGCAGAAGAGGAATAGTATAATGATAAATGAGAATTGTTGAAAGCCTAGGAAAAACACTTCCTCCCTTAGTAATATACTGGATATAACACTCGTTTTTTAGTAGCAGGGGGGAGAAGAAGACATCTCTCGCCTTCTTCGTAGGCAGATTTGACTCTACAGCGAAATGTATAATAAATCTTATAGGATTCGTGTAAATAGGGCGTTATGAAGAGACACGAACATTCTTAGGAGACATTTATTTTCAAAGAAAAGTTATTTTCTCCGGATCGAGGAGGGCCAAAACTTTCTATACACAATTTTCTGATTAGCTTTATTCCATCAAAAACTTTACAATTTGTTGCTTTCATTTTGGTTTACTTCTTTATCAAGATAAACCGCATTTTTTTTTCTTTGGTCAAGTTTCTTTCTTAGCTGATGGAAATAGATAATGTTTGTCCTTAATTGAAAAAGTGTTTTTATTTTTATTGTTTCTTTTTATTAGTCAGAATTTGAGAACGTGAAAATTTGTTTGTGTATATTCTCCAAGTGTGTGCGAATATATGGGAAAAGAATAATGTTGTATGGAAAAAATTTAATGGTCCATTTCTGCTTTATTTAGATTTCAAGTAAAGTATGATATGGTTTCACGAAGCATGTAATTCAATTGAATTTTCGCCCTATAGAATTCACATGAATCCACTTTATCGGTTGTTTTGATGTACATATGTTATAGATTGGATGGAGCCCATATAGAGACGTAACATGAATTGTCATTTCCATATTGCAGATCTATTGCATTCAACAGGAAAGACACATTTCCTTTTTGAATTGATTAAAAGAAATTTATTTTTTCACTTTTTCGGTTTCAATTTTCTTTCTTCTTTTATTTTTATAGATGAACAATTTTTTTTATCGCATCTTGAATTAACAAAATTTTTTTCTACGCAAAATTGAAACATTTTTTTTTAACAATCATCATTCTTTCTAATGATTAATCGCATTTTTTGTAATCATTTTGCTTTCTAAATAAACATTCCTTCTCAATTACATCCTTCCTAATCATTAATCTCTCAAAATTACATTTTTTTCTAATTTTCATTTTCCCTAGTCGGGACTTTTTCATTTCTTATAGCAATATTACCGGGGGATTTTAATTAACAACTTGAAAACTTTACATATTCTATGATTTCGTTAATTTTTCTTCCATTTTTTAAACAATTAATTTTTTTAATTATTACTTTAATTAATTTACAAAAAATTGAATTAATATTTAATAAACTTTAATTTTTTTAATTAAACGAAACAGAAAGATTCCTTGATTACCAAAAGGGGCATTTCTTTCTCGACCCTATGCATAATAAATATTTTTGAAAAATTTAACACAGTTTTTCTAAGGGTATCTTAATTTGATGTTAATTTGTCTTCAAAATTGATCCATTAAGAGTTAAAATTCACTTCAAGTCCACGTACACAATGAAGAGATGCGAATCTTGTTAGATTTTCATCAAAAAAATCAACAAAGTGAAAAATTGAATTTGCTTCTCTACAGAGCCTATTAATTAAAGAATTATTACCATAATTGGATGCTGTTAAAACTAACAGAGAATAATGTTTTTCCATAGGGACTGCGATAAATTATTTTTCTAAATCAATCAATTTGCGTTGATAGATAGTAAAATTTAATGAAAAAGAAATAAAAAAACAAAAAGAAATAAAAAAACAAAAAGATATAAAAGAACAAAAAAAATAAATATTATTAATAATAATACTGTAAAGTGAGAATAAAAGATCGAATTGCATAAAACGATTCCCATCTCATTAACGACAATTTAAAAATTTATGCCCGGAAAATAGTTGGAGATAAAATATTTATCAAATTCTTGACTTTATAGTGTCGGTATGTTGAAAACAAAATCGATGAAGCGGCAATAGCTTCACAAACCATCTAATCAAAAGACATTTTCGATATATATATATATATATATATCTCTCTCAATTTCTGGGCATTTGTATGTTCAACGAAAACAGTAATAGTTGCCAATAAAGGGAATGGGGCTTTGGTCAGATTCAGTATTTTACTGTGCATACGTCGATTTTCTATTCATGAGTTTGAAAATATTGCTTGTAACTGAATATTTATTTCTACTTTTTCCACAGGTAGGAAAAAAATATTTTTTTACTTATCTTAATAATAAATATTTATTTTTTCGCATTTTCTTTTTTTTTCATTTTTATTCAATGTAATATAAGCAGAAAAAATGTCTACTAAATAACAAAATTTCCATTGACAAATGCAAATAGAAAATATTTTCCATAGTTTTACTTTTTTTTTTTTTTGAAAAAGTATCTACTAGGGTTTTTTTTCCACTCTAGTGTATACCATTTTAGTTAACACTAATTTCACGAGGGATTAATATTACGTTAAAAAAAATATTTTCTCTTCATTAAAAAAAAAAGAGTTGGCGAAAATTGAATTTACAATTTTTCCCTTTTATAGTAAATATGTAACACACTTACCTGAGGGCAATTCCATGTGAGCAACGGTTTGTTCCAAAGATGAGCAAGTTTCATAGCAACATCGCAGGTGTTTGGATTAAGGTCTGCGATCAAAGCTTTCGTCGTATTTTGCTCAAGGGCTTGAACCAATGCTCCAAGACCCCAGGAACGGGTTTCGCAGGTTTCTGAAAGAAGAGAAAATAAAATTACACGTTAGAAAATGTTTTCTTGCTTTCCCTCAAAATTTCTAAAATAAAAATTATATTATTTTCATATTTTCATTGATGACCAAAATATTTTTGTCGTTTCCTAATATATATTTATTAATAGGGAAAGACAGTTTAGTGGTCAATTTAAAGTATGAGAAAAGTGTTTTCTGAATAAGTCAAGAGATATTTGCTTTAAAAAGTAGATGCGAAAGAGAGCGTCTAAACCATCAGCTCTTTTTCTTGAGAAGGATTTTTTTAAATCAGATTTATAGTCGAGAATTTGATGCTGCACTTCAGGATGCTGATTTTCCGTACCATGATTTTGGATTTGAATTCCTGATCTCTTGATACCATAAAAAAGCGCTTAGGTAAAAGCATATCATTTTTGTTGGAGAGGAAAAAATGTTATGCCTTTTATTTGATTCTGCTTTAAAGAAGTAGGGTGAAAATTCGTTGACGCAACATATCAAAACTTTTAAACCTAAACAGTCAACAACATTTAACAACATTTTAACAACATTTTAACAACATTCAACATCATTTAAGAACCTTTAACATCATTTAACAAACTTTAACATCATTTAACTACATTTTAACAACCTTTAACAACCTTTAACAACCTTTAACAACCTTTAGCATCATTTAACTACATTTTAACATCATTTAACAACATTTAACAACATTTAACATCATTTAACAACATTTTAACAACATTTTAACAACATCTGACATCATTTACCATCATTTAACAACATCTTAACAATACTTCAATATCATTTAATATCATTTAACAACATTTAACAGCATTTAACAGCATTTTTAAAAGGAAAGCAATGCAGGACATTATGCAGATTCATCTGTTTTAAAGAGCGCACTTTTGCAAATGAAACTCGGCATATTTGGAAAAAACAAAAACAGAATATATTGATATACAGTGAAAAGAAGATGCTGGAATGATAATAATGCAATACGGATCGATGCAGCCTCTGAATGGAACGTGTTGGTGCAGTTCGTTTATGTGCCATTCGCATCCATTGCGAGGTTCACGTTACAGATTCCCCCGTTATATGGCATGAGTACGTACATACCATACACGTTTCAAACTATAAATGACTTATTTATGCATTCATCTCTGTGCCACAACCATACTCTGTTAAATCTGTCCCAGGATTGTAGAATAGAGGGTGACACATCACCGATATTAATTATTCCACCAACTGGTTACCACATTTTAGGTTTAAATCTATTATATCAGCCTTTATAGTACTCATGCACCTTTCATAAATTATTATTCAAAAATCAATAGAAAAAAACAAATCGCGGATATATCAGTATGTCGTTTATTTAAAAGTGAGTTACAACACTGCGTTGACCTGAAATGGAATTTATTTTCCATCTCTCTTTGTTTTTTTTTTCGTAAACTTTTTTTAAACGGTTACTTACTTTGAATAGACTCCTTTTTTTGGAATCATTAAAACAAAAGAATTAAAGTAGTTTCTTTTTGTTATTATTATTACTATTTTTATATTCCTTCTCTGATTGTACCGCAGGAGATAGAGAAGTATTCAGCAAGAATTTATGTTCGACTTGAGATTTCTCGATAAGAGATAATCCTGATTTTGTGTACTGTTCAGTGAAAACAAACGACTATGGTCAAGTAAAAGGGAGTCTAATAGAGAATTCTCTTATCAACTGAATCGTTGCTTTATTCGAATGGATGCTAAGGGATTTGAGTTTAGTCATTCGAAATTTCAGATATCTCAGAAAAGAAATTTAAAAATCTATCTCAATCATTATAAACATTCAATGTTGATATGTATCAATCGTCAATTTCTTGCGCAAACAATTCTAAAGATGAAATAAAATTGTATTCCATTGCAACAGATATTTTTATTTATTCATTCACTTTTTTGATTTAGGATTACGGGTTTTTTTCCATAAAAGATAACATTGATGAACACTGTATGAAAATATAAAACAGTAGTGCTCATGTTTTTAAATGTTTATCATTGTTATACATTGTTTTGTATAATATTTATAAGTTTGGCCAAAAGATCAAATTAATTAAAATCCAAACATACAAAAACACCCGCCATACTGTCTGAACATATATATATTATTGTTTTCGAAAAGCAATCACGTCTCTCCCTCTGGTTTGATAAAACTTCAAATGAACGAAGAATTCCAGAAGGACACGATGGAAAAGAAAAAGTTTGAGAACCATTTACTCTGATTGATTTATTTGTTATAAATTTTTTTCATTTTCCCTTTCACAAGAAAAAAAATTATTTTGGATTTTCGCCAAAAAGGCGTTAAAAAATTTCAAGTTGCGAATTTAATATTGACTTTAGCGAGATTTTTAACCCTTCTGTTAGCTATCACGCAACATTTAAACTGAATTTGAAAAACTTTTTAGACATATCGCAAAGTTATAAAGTTATTAGTATCTAACGTAAACTTTGAAGTGAAATGATGTCGAGTTTAATTAGACGATCGACAAACTAAATGTCAATCCCCAAAGGAGAAAACTTGATTGGAGGTTTACAGAAATTTCGTAACATTTCACTAGTATTTGACAAGTGGGAAAACTCGATTGCCAATTAAAAATTTCCACTTTCATCAGGAAAAAAGAATTTTTTTTTTTGCAACGTATCATATGAAAACTAAGAAAGAATAAACTCTCATAAAACAGAGATGGTAATTTACATAATTCCCTCAAGAGTTCATTTTATTTCACTTGGAAAGAAAAGAAATTTTTTGAGTACAATTACTTTTTTTTGACAAATGTTTCACTAACTTTATATATTCTATAAAGTGAAATTTTGTACCTTCTCATTTTCATTCTTTTTACCATTTCATTTAAAGATTCTTTTATTAATTTTTTTCTGCTGCTTTACTTTTTCTTTTATTTTAATGTATATGCATTTTGCTATCGTTTTTTTTTACTATTTGTTTCTTCATTCTATTGTGTGTTTTTACATATTTAATGAAAGAAAAAAAAATGTTCATTCCCCATTCAAATATATGACAAATGCAAAAATAATTGTCAAAAATGACACAAGAAAATGTGCAGCTTTATGAAACAAAAGCATGATGATTAAACTATACGAAAAGCTCTCGAGAGAACAGTTGATAAAATGCGCACATTCAGATAAAATGTACAATTGTTGAGTAGACTAGAAAATCATAAAATTAGAAGTTTATATATGAGAGGAGTGATATAAATTTATAGAGATTAAAACTTTTTCATATTTTTTTAAATATGAAAAGTAAAGATTTATTTCCAAATTGAAAAATACTTTTTTAACCCAATAACATTGTTAATGAATCATTAAAAATTTTGATAAACTCACTATGTGTTAAAAATAAATCATTAATTTTTATAACAGTAAATGCATTATGTGACTATTCAAAAAAAAAAGAAAAGAATTAACGATTAGCAGAAGGTTAACATACGAATAAAAAAAAAGAAAATTTTTCCAAATATTATCAAGCGGTGAAAAGTAAACTAGTACAACAGTTGTCAAAAATTGTTTTCCAATATATAATTGTTTCCAAATTAATACAATATTAATATAAATTAATATAAATAAAGAAGAAGAATATTGTGGAGTTAGAAAAGAAGAAAAAAAACAATCGCCCAAACATGTTTTGCACGGATTCAATTTCACCGTATATTTGGATTTTATATTGAAACATATCGAAGGAAGCTTTCTGATAAGTGAATCAGAAAAATTCAGAAGACCACCTCGCGAGCCAGCTGTAAGGAATTGCTGCTAATAAAAAAAAAGGAAGTTGGAAAAAAGCAAAAATTCCAAAACTCGACATTTCATTCCCAGATCTAAACGAAATGCGGTAAAGTTTTCACAGAATTGTATGAAAATTGCGCGTTTGCCTTTTTTTTTTATATATTCAACGATGGAAGTAAACTCGAGACTTTATAAAAATGCGGGGAAATAGGAACATGTCAAAAATTTGAAAACTATGACACACTTCCCATATATCACTTATATTTTTATGAATTACATTTCGAGAACTGTAAAAAGAATATTTTTTTTATTCTCCTCTATATTACTGAAAAGGAGCAATTGGAAAAAAAGGAATGTAAGATTGTTAAAATATAACTTAAAATTTCAAGTCAAGTTTAAAATATTTTAACGAATTCTCTCCACACATGCAGACAATCTAAATTATTCTTTTGAAAAATGTATGCACACAAGTATTCAACTTGCAGAAATGAAAATCATGAGTTATCTCCAGACTATTATTTCTCTCGGTTTTCAACTTTTTTTTTCCGAGTAACAATGATAATATGTAACATGGAAAAAAATTCAACCTAACCTTACCACAAAAAAAGAACTTATATTAAAATTGGCAAATAATTTTTCTATTTAATATTTTTAAACACAAATTTTAATGTTTTTAACTTAAATTACACGGACATTGTTTTTCTATCCACGTTGTTTTATTCATCACGTTAGTCACGAACTAAAAAAATTATGATAGAAATGCCATTTCGGAAAAATTTTATTTTTTCACCAAAAAAACTGGTACCTGTATGCTACATTTTGGAAATTCAAGTCGTGATCGGAATTAGGTTTAAAAAAAAGATAACGGTTTACACAAACTGTCAAATAATGTTTCGGGACATTTGGTTCAAAAAATAATAACAGTTGCGTAACACAATAACTGTGAAACAATGTGTTTTAAATCATTAGGATGATAGTGTAAGGTAAAGTTGGATAAAATTGCAGCAACAAATAAAAATCCAAGCAGAGCCAATAAGTGAATCTTGAGAATCAATTTGTTTACCAAATAAGTGGATCACAAAGAAAAAGTACGAGCAATGTAATACGTGAGACAAAGGCAATCCGATTACATGTATCAACTCGGATCTCTTACATGAATTATTTATCATCTCTTTTATTGGATTTAAATTCTCTCCTACGGGATCGGAAAAATGATACCTTTGCATGGCTAATAATCCCAATTTTTTTCCCCCTTGTGGAATTCCATTTCCATCTGAAACTTTTCTTTCTCTACAATTATACAATTTTGCAAGCAGAAGCACAACAAACAATGTAGAACAATCAAAATATTTTGAGATACATTTACCTTAATTTCCACTACAAGTTTGTTATCATCTCCCAATAATTTTACAGAAGATCAATAATAATAAATACAGAATTTAGAAACACTTTTATAGTTAAATGAATCCCGTTAGAATTGAATTCACGACGAGAGTGGCTCATCATGCAGAAAAGTGATAACGCGGATCATCAAATATGCTCCTGTTCTAATTAATCACTTTAACTATATAACTATAATCACTTCAATTACAAAAACATGGATTTTATGACCGATTGTAAAAATCTCTAACTCTGCAAATATTTTCTATATTTTCTTATGTCTCCGAAAAGAGAATTTTCGACCTTGCATGTAAGGTGCAGTGTAAGATTACGAAAGTTCCCTTTCAAAACTAAACGCAAAGTTTAAGTAAACTTTTGTGCTCTTATGTGAAGGGTACAGTGAATGTATTTTGTGAGAAATTTTCAGTCAGGTAAATATTTGTTCGGCAAGCAGTATTTAGAAGGATAAAAGCTAGATTTTCGCTTCAAACAGGAACATGGAAATGCCTTACTATACATATATGAATATATAAATTCAAACGATCACTCCAACCAAGCTGTTCGTTGTGTCCGGCTATGAAGACAAAATAATGTTTTTCTTCCGCTTTGGAACATTAAAAAAAAATTAAATATCTTACTCCACAAAAAATTTAAAAATACAGTTTACACAAAAAGGCTCATCTCTCACTTTATAAATTTTCTCGTCTACGATAAAAACTGACGGATCTTTCAGGAAATCAGTTTACCTTTTCTTCAATTTACATTTTAAGAAGATTGCCTTTTGCCACAGAAGAAATTGAGAAAGGACACGAAACTTTTCTGTATAAGTAACAAAGTTTTGTTCACAAATAATGCAAAAAAAGTAGAATTTAATAAACTGATTCAATAAGTATTCAACAAAACAAAATTATCAAATGTCGATTAAAAAAAATGATCATAGTCTCATCAGGTATGAATCAAATCCAAAATTTGAAAAAAAATTGTAATTATAATCATGAAAAAGAATTCTCTTTAACATTTTGACCTTATTAAAATCCTCTCAAGCAATAAACGTCTATTTCGTAAAATAGCCATAAACATGTAAATAAATTAAAAACTCCGGAGATTTAATTGAAAATTTTCCCCGTCTAAAATATAAGGGCTGTTTGAAAACTATATTTAGTCCCCAAGCGCGATGAAATTATAAAGTTTTCAAAATTCACATTGCAATGCATAAAACTAGGTAAAAGCAGAGAAAAACAATCATATCTAAATTTTTGTTTTTTAAATAATTAAACATATGTTTCACCCCCAATGAAAAAAAAAGTTATTATATTCTTAATTTAATGCAAAAATGTTTACTCACGTGATTTGGAAATCATAGCAATGGACAAATTTTGACTCCGTGTTGTTAAAAAATCTTGCACGACGGATGTATTGAAGTCACGATTGCAAATTTCTGGTAAAAAGACTAAAATCTCAGCACTTGTCTTCAAATCCATGGACGAATTAGTAATTGGAAGAAGAAACCATCCGAGGAAGGTAACAAGCAAGAACCACCACCAGCACTGGCGCAACCAGCACCGGGCCATGGGCCCTGATAACCAATCTCTCTCCAAAAAGCACACCCTGCAACAAAAAAGGAAAAAATGCAACATTAATTTTTTACATAAATAATTAATTACCTAAAAAAAATTTTTTTTTTGATGTATTAATATAATTTTGCCAGATTGCTTTTTAAAAGGTTTGATGAATGTGACAAGAGAAAATTGTCCCCGTCACTTAAGATCGAAATTAATTAATTAAGATTAATTATTCAGACAGCAATTTTGACACGAGACTGTAATTTCATCGTAGATTACACATGCATAATAAAAAAGCGGGAGGATTATGCTATTAATGAGAAGAAGAAGAAGTCAAGTAAAACTTAGGGGTAAAGACTTCCTGTTTCTGTTTAATTGATGTAGAATGATGTAATGATATTTGAGTTTCCAAGAGACTTTCCATTGTTGCTGCGAAGTTAAAAGTTCCAGCACCCAAATTTATCTTCGCTGAATAAAACAAGTAGAACGAAAAATACCGTGTCATTTAAAAAGCAAACCACTTTATTATAGAATTCATCGAAAGAATATCGTTGAAAAATTTACCCTTTTGTTACGAGTTACCTCACCAGCAATATATTTTCAATAACCAATAATTATAATAATAATAATAATAAAAAAAAATAATAATAATAATAATAATAATAGGGATAATATGAAAAGTTATAATAACAATAATAAATTACATAATGATGATAATAATAGAAATAGTAATAATAAGAATAAAATTAACAACAAATAGTCGTTATTAACATATTAATAATTCTGACAATAAATATAGCGTAATATGTGAATATTATTAATTTTAACAATCATTAATAACAAATAATTATTAATAAAGAATTGTAATAATGAATCAATAAATTGATAACAATGCATAATAATTAAATTTTAATAACAAAATAATTATAAATTATAACAATAATAACTGACATGTGATAACTAATAATAATAACAAATTGTAATAACAAGATAATAACAGATTGCAATAACTGCAAATAATTAACAATTATTATAACAAATTATAATTATAAATAATTAAATTGTAAAAGCAAATTATTATTGAAAATATAGTAAAATGACTCAGAGGAAATTAGTTAATAACAAATGCTAATAAAAAATAAATATTAATGAAGAATTGTAATAATAAAGCAATAAATTGATAATAAATAATTAAATTGTAATAACAACATAATAATAAATTATAACAATAATCACCGAATTATATAACAAAATAATAATAAATTGTGCCAATAATCACCGAATTATATAACAAAATAATAATAAATTGTGACAATAATCACCGAATTATAATAACAAAATAATAATTAATTACAACAATAATAACCGAAATGTAGTAATAAATTGCAATAATTAAAAATAATTATGAAATTACATGACAAATTATAATTATAAATAATTAAATTGTAAAAGAAAATTATTATTGAAAATATAATAAAATAACTCAGAGCGACATATCCCTCATTACTTCATAAGGGATAAAAATATGAGTTAGTTGACGTAACATTTGCAACAACAAAAATAGAATAAAAATACTTTCCACCAAAACGTAAATTTTTAATCAAGAGCTCGAATAATTTCTACATTTTAAACAAATACAAATACTTCGTACATAATTGAACCTTTAAAAAATTTTAATATTTTTCTATTATTCATAAAGGATTATAGAAGTTAAAATATTAATATTTTCATGTAATTATAATAATCTCTGAAAACTTGATGAGGTAGAAACATGTTTCAACTACACAGATAACGTGAAGTTAAATATTTTACTACTCCCTTGGAATAATGAAATAAATCTAAAGATGTTAAACCGAAAAAATTACATTTTATTGTACAAAGTTGTCTTAATTAATTACCAAAGGGGAAAAAATATTTGAAATTAATAATTACAAAGATATGAAAAAGATATGAAAAAGCCTTGGAAATTTCCAAAATTAATTTACTGCCGCAAGGATTGGTGTCGGTCAAGCATAACAAAATTCGACGATGGCTCGATTAACAAAAAAAAAAAAAAAAACGGAAAATAAATAATTAACGAAAGTACCTTATTGATTTATGAACATGTTAATCTTTTTATAAACTCACCGCTAAACTGGTCGTTCGATAAATTCTCCGTTGTGTCTTCCGCTTCACCTACGAATCCTCATCAGCCTTCTTTTCCTCATGTTGCGATGACTTTCAGTCTCGCCACTCTCTGCTCTAAACCTCCATATTGTCAAGTACGACTTTTTCCTTTTCTATTCACCATTTGTTAAGAAGAGACATATTCTTTTTTCTCACTACTCTCGAATATCGCATGAAATTATTACGAGTCTCTATTAATAAGCTATTTGATTTAATAAACATTAATTCGACTAATAACTTTATAGCTCTCGTATAATTTCGAGCTGTACTTTAATGTAAAGCCCAAACTCGGTATTATCGCAGGCTTAGCTTAACTGCATAGGAAAAGTAAAGCTACTACTTGAATAAAGAGTCGATGGAAATGTGCGCTGTTCACCTTCCTGTAACAATCCAATTTAATACCTTTGTTATGTAAACGATATACTTTACATACTAAATAGTTTCATTAACAAGGGCATTAATTACTCTACAGTGTAATATTAAACGAGCAATATTATATTATTTTTCTTCAAAGTTCTTTCAAACGCCAATCATGATCATCATCGACGAATGTACTGCTGCAATTCTTTTTTCTAAAACTATTTTGTTTAAAATTTTTTTTGTCACGTGAGAATTGCCAATAAGTTCACGAGGACTTGGGGATACTAGGAAAATAATCACTGATAAAGCGGAAGCTAAGGACAGAGTCCGATAAATCAAAAGATTGATTGGTTGTGGAATGAGAGGATGGTCAAAGATAAAGGATAAGTGTTTAGAGTTGAGTAGTTTCCAGTGGCAATGTATGTATACAAGAGGTCATTCGAATTCGGTTCATGGAAACTACCATTAATTACAATAATTGTCGGTAATAAGTCACTGAACAGCCCTGAGCATCCACTCGACGAAAATGAAATTACGATCCCGATTGCAGAATGCATGTAGAAAATTCCGCTTAGCCCATTATAACATATGATTCTAAACGAAATTCCGTTCTCAAATTTCGCATATATAGTAAAATTATAATTACATCCATCAGCATTAAATTTTATTCCCCTTATAGAAACATACATTTTCTTTCTTACTTCTTTCTTCTTATAAAATACAAATATAATGTTTATAAGAAAGTGTAAACAAAATACAAATACCTATATTAAAAATAATAATAAAACAATCATAATTCATCTATTGGGTACAAAATCGATTAACACAGGGAAATCTTGGCATTTGCCCGTGAGTCTTCGCGATAGTAAGTCGTGGGTCAGTTTGGTCATTATTTTCAATATAAAGAAGTTATCATACGTATTACTGATAGTTAACAATAAAGTATAAAAGCTGAAGAATAATAAAAGGTCTAAGTGAGAAATTGTGCTATAAAAAGTTCATTTAAAACAAATATTACAGAAAAGGATTATAAGAAGTTTAATGGAATAATATCTAATAACGAATAGGTGAGTCAATTGTACACATACACTTAAATAATACTTAACACACACATACAAATATTATACATTCGAGGAAAATAAAGATTGTGTTAGAATTATACACACATTAACAAGAATATATTGTAGTTACGAATTAAACATACAAGAGATAATAAAAAAGTGATAAATAAATATGTATCAGGGTTTTAGAGGAACGAAAAATCAATTGTAATTGTTTATAATTATCTTAACTTCATTTAACACCTCATTCTAATCTCCTAAAATTCCACTAGTGAAAAGTAGAGATTCTCACCTTAGTACTTGAACAATAAGTAGAAAGGAGGGGATCCACTACCAAACATGTTTGAATATTTTCGTGTAACATTCCTTTAAATTAAATTATTGTTAACATTTTACTTTGTCTATTACAACTCTATATCCAAACAAATTGATGTTCTTTCGAATTCAAGACGATATTAATTATGTTTATCAAAAATTTATTACCTTTAAAATGTTGTACAATAACGTAGTATTTGTAGATGGCAGTTTGATTAAAATGGATCTTCATCTTTCTAATATCCCCGGCATAGTTTATAATTGATGAAAGATTTCATCATGTTCTTGAACAAGAGGAAAAGCTCACGACAGAACAATTTATCGCTGAGAAACTTTGTTAAAAGTGACAACCTCTACAAATAATGATAGAGCGAGTTACGGGGGGAATTATATATAAATTTCCGCATAAGTCAAATTTGAATAATAATGCGAGACATCGAGAATTTAAGGTCGTTGATGATCATAAATGAAATCAGCAAATTATTTTCAACTTTTGAAGAAAAATTTATTTTTTCAATAAGGTAGAAATAGAAACCACAATTGGGTCAATTATATCAGGGTTGCCACAAATATTTAATTTTATTTTTCCCTGATTTCTAAACAAAATTTTCACTTTTTCCCTGAGCCTAAAGAATATTCTGATTCATTCTAAAAATTATTAGATAATCAAGAAAAAATGTTCTATTACATTTATTTACAAATTTCATTAAATGTAAAAATAATTCCAAAACATCAATAACTTCTTTTTAGAATAAATATTTAATCATTATTATTTTTCTGTAGGAATTAAAATTCTTCAAAACATTCGAATTTAAACCTATTTAAATTCAACAACTTATAAGAATAATTATTACAGAGTTTGATCGTCTTCTTCATGTTTTGTAAAAATTTAAATTACCATAAAGTTTTTCAGAATAGGTTAATTATTTACAAAAATCAATTATTAAATTATTTTTACAAGCAGTAAAATTTCTTTAAAAAATTAAATTATTTTCAAAAAAAATGGAATAAAATTCGTGGCAATAATTCAATTGCTTTCATAAATAATAATAAATCGATTATCCGTTTATTCATTTTTAAATCAATTTTTATTCGAAAATTCTAGAAAAATGCAATTGTTTAAATTAAAAAATAAATAATATATTGAATAATAGAATGTTCGTTGTTAAAATTTAATTCTCCTAAAGAATTTTATCAATAAATTTTTAAATATTTGAATTTAATTAGACAAACTTTAATACAATTTTTAAGAATAATTACATTTTTCAAAGAAATTTGATTAAAATATATATTGAATAAAAAATCATTAAAATTCTGCAATGAGTTTTATTAGTTATGAAAATAATTTAAATTTTCTTAAAATTTCTATAAAATCATTGAATTTTGGAGAAGAATTTTAACAAGAATTTTATTTTTTTAATTTTCGAATACAATTGAATTTCTGCGAAGAATTTTATTACACTTAAAAAATAATTTAATTCTTCCAACGAATTTTATTCAAATTTATAAAAATAATTGTATTTATGTAAAGAATTTTATTATTTATATAAAAAATAATTGAATTTCGGTATAGAATTTTAATTTAATTTTAAGTTCCATATTATGAATGGTATAGAATAAATTTTGTATTTTAAATGATTTAATTCTTGTGAAAATTTTATTACTTATAAAAATAATTGAATTATTTTGAATTAATACATTAAAATTGAATTCCTACAAAATTTTGCCAAGAATTATATTAAAATTTTTAAATATAATTGAATTTTGATAAAGAATTTTTTTATTTATAAATATAATTAAAATTTTGAAAATATTTTTCTTTTTAATTTTTGAGAATAATTGATCATTAAAATCATTAAAATTCTGCAATGAGTTTCATTATTTATGAAAATAATTTAAATTTTCTTAAAATTTCTATAAAATAATTGAATTTTGGAGAAGAATTTTATTATTGGGAATTTTAACAAGAATTTTTTTTCTTTTTAAATTTTGAGAATAATTGAATTTTTGCGAAAAATTTTATTAATTTTGAAAATAATTGAATTCTTCCAATGAATTTTATTCAAGTTTATAAAAATAATTGAATTCTTACAACGAATTTTATTCAAGTTTATAAAAGTAATTGATTTTCGGGGAAGAATTTTATTATTTATAAAAATATTTTTGTATAATTGATATTTTTCGAAAAATTTTATTAAATTTTGTATTTTAAATATTTGAATGCCTGTGAAAAATTTTATTACTACTTATGAAAAAAATTACATTACTTTGAAGAAATTTATTAAAAATTGAATAATTGAATTCTTGTGGAATTTTGTCAAGAATTTTATTAAAACTTTAAAAATTTTAATGAATTTTATTGAATTTTAATGAAGTATTTTATTATTTATAAAAATAATTGTAATTTTGACGAGTATTGTTTTTAAATTTTTGAATATAATTGAAATTCTGCGAAGACTTTTTGTAATTTTTGAAAATAATCGAATTTCTGTAATCATTTGTAACTTTACCAAAATCTAATTTTTTTTTTTTAGTATTTTTAACTAAAATTCTTTTATTAATCTAGTATTTACGAAAATTGTAAAAATTATTCATAAAATAATTTATGACAGTTATTATTAATATTATTTAATTATTATTTATTATTATTTATTTATTATTTATTATTATTTATTATTAATTGTGGTAACCCTGTATATGCTACATTTAATTACATTTCACGTCTTAAAAATAAAAAAATAAAAAACACTGAGGAAGAATGAAGGAAAATTTAAACAACTTTCGAATCATTCCAACCAGGAGAAACTTAAGGATTAACTGATTATTATTGATTTCAAGAGTATGACATATTTAGTCAACTTCCCGTGGAAATATAAAGTCGAGTGCTTTATTTAATTGCTTACAAAGGGAATAACTCGATAAAATATGAGGTAATTGAGGATAAAAAAAAATAAAGGTCGTGTTTTGAAAGACGTTAAAGGAAGTCAAGAGGCAATTACGCTCAGATTTTCTTATTGAAATTTCTTTCTGAGTAACTGCAGGAAAGTATTTCATTTTATCTTTTCGGACTATCAAATTTTTTTTATTAATTTTTTGCTAATTATCAAAAGTATTTAAAAAAAAATTCGAATTTTAAATTTATTTTCCAACAATTTTGTTGCGTATAAAATATTTAAATAAAAAATATGAAAGGGTTGACTTTGAATAAACACATTAATAAATATTCAATTTCATTAGAGAGAGAGAGAGAGAGAGGCCAATTAATAATTTCATTTATTCCGAGTAAAGATAATTTACCAAAAAACAAAAAAAACGAAGAGGCAAAATTATTAATTTTGATATTTGGAAATAAATTGCAATTCACTTCGTCAACGTCATCGTTCGCGATTTTCATCCATGAAATATTAATTTTAATATTTAATTTGTCGTTCTAAGGGAAAATTTTATTATTCACTACAGCCTGAAAGGATTTACAAACACTTTAATTAACTATGATTGTTAATGGAATAGTTTACCAGCAGTTGCTTTGAAAAACTTTTTTTTTTATTCTCATTTTGAAAAATCGAGTCTTCTTGTTACCAAACAGTAGAAATTTGTTCGGCGCCGAAAGAATAGTTTTTTGCTAAAAAAAAACCGAACATTCTGCAAACTTCTAGGAACTTCATATATATATATATATAGTCTTTATTGCATATTATATGAACGCAAACAAACACACATTTCAAGAATTCCTCCATATTTGTGAATAGCAAAAGAAGAGAAAGCTAGGAGAGTAGAATTTTTATCATGTAGGGAAAAAAAACAGGCATTGCCAAAAAAAATATGTTCGGAGAAAAATAATTTCATCAATTCGCAAAGGGGGAAAAAAAAGTAAGTTACTCTGTTATCAAGGAAGCAATCTTTGAGAACACGCAGTAGAGTAGAATAGTATATAATCTTAAATTTTTTTTTCTGGATTTAAATGGCATTAATTTTTACCCTTTTCGCTCTCTTCTCTCTCTTTTATACAATTCTTGAAAATGACTTTCCAGATAAAACTCGTGACTCAAGAAAAATCGAAGGGAGAAAATTGGTATTTTATCATTGTTACTGCAAATGCAATTCAGCCACTCCATCATTTTGGTATCATCATTTATTTAAATGCATTTTCTGCTGAAACATTTCTAAATTAATCACTTCAAAGAATTTTGCGTGAAATGCTTTTTTTCCTTCTTTTTTTTCAATTGCACCTGTTGATAAATTAAAAATTAAATTAAATCTTCAGGTCCCCCAATTCTACTGCGCCACGCGAGTCTTTAATTTATATTATAATTTATCTCAAAGGGAGGTCAATTGAAAGGCTAATTTACTTTTCATCATCAGGATCTTAAACACATTTTATTTTTACTTGAAAAATGTTCCTCTTTTATTTCATAAAATGAATTTTCCCTGAAATTCATATTATTGATCTTGAATATGTGAATTTATAAAAAAAAAAAAGAAAACAGTGAATGAATACCTTTTTTTATAAATAGAATTGAAAAGATTGACTGATTTAAAAAAATGCTTTTATATAATTACAAATTAGATTTATTATTTATTGTTTTAAATGTTGAATTTAATTTATAGAATGTACTGAAAATAGATAAAATAAATTTTTAATAAATAACTGAATGAAAATTTGTTACATTTTGAAAAAAAATTATGCAATTTAACTTGGGTTTTAAAAGAATTTCAAGAAAGGTTACAGCAGTTTATGGTTTATAAGATGACCCAGACGGAAATACGAGCTAGGAAAACGTGCAAAAACTCTACAACAGTCCAAGCAACCCTTTTGTTGAATCTAGTGCACATTTGAAAAGTTGACCACAAGAACAGTGTCTTCTTAAGTTAGTACTTCAGGAAGTGCTTTTTTTTCTGTCTTCATACTCTCAAGAACAGTAGAGTTCCAAGTGGCTTAGTTACACTTGTTTATAAAATTAACTTCACGTTCGAGGTCATCTTTTCAAATTTTCAAGTACAACAACTCTCGTGAGAAAATAAAATACAAATAATAGTAAATAAAAATTTTTCATGGACACAAAAATTAATTTTGGCAGAAATTTAAATTTTGTTGCAAATATCCTTAAAAAGTTAAAACATTAAAAAAAAACATTTTTTAATTTTAGAAAAATTGAATCTTCTTATAGTAGATTCCCGAATAATGAATTCAATTAATAAAATACAAACAAATACTTTGATGTTTTAGCAAAAATTTAAATATTCTTGTCAAATGTTCTACAAAGGTTTCGAAAAAAAAAATGTTTACTTAAAAAACCGAAAAAATTTTCTACTTCTCGTGTATGAGGGAAATTAATTGGCGTACAATTTGTGCGTCTAATTAATAATTGTCCTTTCGGTGAAAATTGATAAAATTGAAAATCGTGACAAACGAAAATAAATAGTGTTTCGCGAAAAAGTTTTTTTTTTTTCTGAAAACGATGTGAATTAATTTTGTTTTGTTTGTTTGGAGAGAAAAAGTTGGAGCAGTCCTTTATTCTCACTGAAATGTCTGCCGGAAATTTGTACTTTTCAAACGCGGGCCAATCCTTGTTGTTTACGTTTGCAAGAATATCTCTCTCTCTCTCTCTCTCTCAATGTCCCATTTGCTGGGACACTGGTTCACATAGAAAATCGATTAGCAGATATACAGTCAATCGGAAATTGAAACAGAAATGGAAAAATGCGAACGAAATATTAGTTTATACTTTTCGTCAAATACATAAAGTCATAAACACATTCGTCCTGAATGGTATACAAAAATGTCTTATATTTCAAAGATTAAAAAAAAAAAATTTAGAAGATTATTAGAAAATTATTATAAGAAAAAAAAAGTATTCTAGAAAAATGTTTTTCATTCGTCGCCATTAAAAATAGACAACTATCGACATAAAGTTCAGACGATTTTCATAATTTAGAATATAAAATGTGGGAGGGAGAAATATTATATCAGCAAAGAATCGAATTTTCTTCGCGTGAAAAGCGATTAAATTACATATTTATATTTTTCTATACGAAAGAAAAGTAAATCCATTTTTTTTTGTCGATTTAATTAAACCATATTGATGATTCTTGATGATGGGTCAAGAAAACTTCCGCCCTTATTTCTCTGAAAAACGACATTAAAGGAAGTAAACAAAATAAATTTTTCTCCTTTGCGAAAACAAATAATGAAACTTTTTTTCATGCTTAATGATATTTAAAATTCTAAACATTAGAGCGACGAAGATTCACATAAAAATTACAATGAAACCAAAATAAAGTCGGATAAGGACTGAAAATTACAACACCCCTAGTTTTAATTATCGCGTTTTCGCCCTCTATGTATATATATATATCAACATTCATCAAGTGATTTGCATATATTTAAGCGTTTCGGATCAATTTTTTCTTCCCCGATCGCAGAAAAGAAATATCTGACAATTTTCTTCTATATAAGAGTTTTATGTACTTTAATTGAAATTCTCAGATATACCGGAAGCTGAAAACTTTTCCAGGAGAAAGATTCAAGCTAATCGGCCAGCTTTTCTGAATCTCAAACTTTTCTTGCATAAGCATAATACTAGGTCACTTCTGAAATCGTGGTAAATTTTATATAGTCGTTGGATCGATTGAGCTCAGTTTGAAATATATATAGGAGAAAACATTTGTTTGCCTCTTTTTTTTTCATGTGATTAAGTTTTTATGTTTCAAAACTTGTATACACATTACATTATTTCAAATTACTACAATTTGATACACCTGCGCTTTTCCTATTTTTAAGCATTTTTGTTTCAATTTTTTTTCCTCTTAAATCATTTATGAAAGTTTATTTTAAAAAATAAAAAAATACGAAAAAGTTTAAAATTTAAAACCAAATCACTTTTCAAGTTAAAAAATTAAATTCAACTGAAGGTTAAATTTTATATTTATACACAACATTTCACTATATAATGAAAATGCAATAAAGATTAATTTCAACTTTCCATTTATGTTGATATTGAGTTATAAAATTCAAATTTTAAGTTCCATATTATGAATAGTATAGAATAAATTTTGTGTTTTAAATGATTGAATTCTTGTGAAAATTTTATTACTTATGAAAATAATTGAATTATTTTGAATTAATACATTAAAATTGAATTCCTACAAAATTTTGCCAAGAATTATATTGAAATTTTTAAAAATATAATTGAATTTAGATGAAGAATTTTTTTATTTATAAATATAATTGAAATTTTGAAAATATTTTTCTTTTTAATTTTTGAGAATAATTGATCATTAAAATCGTTAAAATTCTGCAATGAGTTTTAATACTTATGAAAATAATTTAAATTTTTTAAAAATTTCTATATAAAATAATTGAATTTTTTGGAGAAGAATTTTATAATTGGGAATTTTAACAAGAATATTTTTTTAATTTTCGAATAAAATTGGATTTCTGCGAAGAATTTTATTACATTTTGAAAATAATTTAATTCTTCCAACGAATTTTATTCAAATTTATAAAAATAACTGTATTTATGTGAAGAATTTTATTATTTATATAAAAAATAATTGAATGTCGGTGAAGAATTTTTAAAATAATTTATATTTTTCGAAAAATTTTATGAAATTTTTTGTTTTAAATGATTGAATTCTTATGAAAATTTTATTACTTATGAAAATAATTGAATTATTTTGAATTAATACATTAAAATTGAATTCCTACAAAATTTTGCCAAGAATTATATCAAAATTTTTAAATATAATTGAATTTAGATGAAGAATTTTTTTATTTATAAATATAATTGAAATTTTGAAAATATTTTTCTTTTTAATTTTTGAGAATAATTGATCATTAAAATCATTAAAATTCTGCAATGAGTTTTATTACTTACGAAAATAATTTAAATTTTCTTTAAATTTCTATAAAATAATTGAATTTTGGAGAAGAATTTTATTATTGGGAATTTTAACAAGAATATTTTTCTTTTTAATTTTTGAGAATAATTGAATTTTTGCGAAAAATTTTATTAATTTTGAAAATAATTGAATTCTTCCAATGAATTTTATTCAAGTTTATAAAAATAATTGAATTCTTACAACGAATTTTATTCAAGTTTATAAAAGTAATTGATTTTCGGGGAAGAATTTTATTATTTATAAAAATATTTTTGTATAATTGATATTTTTCGAAAAATTTTATTAAATTTTGTATTTTAAATAATTGAATGCCTGTGAAAAATTTTATTACTACTTATGAAAAAAATTACATTACTTTGAAGAAATTTATTAAAAATTGAATAATTGAATTCATGTGGAATTTCGTCAAGAATTTTATTAAAACTTTTAAAATTTTAATGAATTTTATTGAATTTTAATGAAGTATTTTATAATTTATAAAAATAATTGTAATTTTGACGAGAATTGTTTTTAAATTTTTGAACATAATTGAAATTCTGCGAAGACTTTTTGTAACTTTTGAAAATAATCGAATTTCTGTAATCATTTGTAACTTTACCAAAATCTAAATTTTTTTTTAGTATTTTTAACTAAAATTCTTTTATTAATCTAGTTTTATTAATACACACAACATTTCACTAATGAAAATGCAATAAAGATTAATTTCAACTTTCCATTTATGTTGATATTGAGTTATAATATTCAAATTTTAAGTTCCATATTATAAATAGTATAGAATAAATTTCATCTGGAAAAAGTAGTGAAGATAAATTTTCACATAAAGACAATATTGCTAATAATAACTTAATCATTTATAAATGACATTTCAAAAATTTATTTTCATTTAACGAAGAGATTAAAAACGATGTCAGAAAATTGGCTAACTATAAAAGAGCTTCAAGTGAAAAATTTAACTTTTTTCCACATTAAAGTCTTCTAAAAAAAAATAATCCCAGATTTAAATCAAGGATTATTTTAGGAAAAGATTTTTTTAGAAAGCTTTAATTTGTATGAGAGTAATCAAAAAAAAAAAGAGAAGAGAATGCATGATGAATAAATCCTTACTCACAAAATGGTACAAAAGCGAATCCCTAGGAATATTCAATTTCGTTTCAAATCCTACTTAATTTTCTAATCCTAACTCCTTTTGAGAGATTCTGCATCCTAGGAGACTTAACTGCATTTTATCCGAAGTGAAATTCAGGTGGAAAAAAAACGCAAAAGAACCAGATCTTATCATCTTTACTTAGAAGTCGATAAAGAACGAATCTATCTTCCTTGACTTGGTTCAAAAGTCTTTCGAGATTCAATCTCATATATATAGATCCATCGAACAATTTCCATGTTTTCACTTTTTAACAATAGAAAATAGAAATACACAAATTTTCGGTTTCATACGCGAAAGGAACAAAGAAACAAAGTAACTAAACGAAAATGAAGAAAGTGATAAAAAGAAATTGGTCAAACATCAAAGTAAAATAGAAATAAAAAAAAGTAGAGAAACAATACTGCAATGATGATTGAAAGGGGGAAAAAATCCATCTTTTCTTTATAACTGAAGACTGTAACAAGAAAATAAACGAAGAAATTAGTTTTTTTGAGAAAGTTCAACTGTGTTTATGCATAAAAATATTTCCCCACCCAATTTTGAAAATAGAATACATCAAAAAATTCTCAGGAAGGTATAATAAACGGTCTGAGGTACTATTCTGCATGATGTAACAAAAGTTGTGCAATGCTTTCCAATACTTTTTTTTTATAGAAATAAGTTTTGTATTAGTGAATAAAGCTACTAAGTAAATAAGAACATCATCGAAGGTATACTACACATATTTGTAATGTTTCGAAAAAAAAAATTTAATATTCACCTCTTTGAATTTTTCTAAGTGAATCTATTTCCTATCCCACTTTTCAGTTTACAGATAGCGTCCAATTATTTTTGTCGAATTGTGTTTAAATTTTGAAACATAGTCACGATTTATGTTAAAACTTGACTTCTCTGTCATTTTCCGGTGAATTTCATAAAATTTCCATAGGTCAAATTTTTATCTAAAGTTAAACACTATTATTGTGTAATTTTTAAAAAAAGATCAAGAATGAGAATGTGTCACAAAACTATGTTTACATTAAATTCTACTATTTGTTAAGAACAAATTGTTTCTGAGATGTTACTAAACAACATTTAGAAAGTTTAAAAAAATTTACTGCAATTTTGAAGCAGTTTTTCAATAAAATTGATTTATTCCAGCAATAATAGTTTATCGGATTCAGTAAGATTATCAGTGAGTGAAGGACAATAATAATTTGAATGGCATTTACTTGCTTATTGTGCACTTAGAATCACGTATTGCTTGTCTTATGATAATATTGTCGACGCTAAAGCTGATTATCACCCTTTCATGCCGTTTCCCGCCTCTTTCTTCACTACATATATAATTTCCAAAAGCATTTAAGAAACACACATTCTTTTTAGTCACGACAATTTGTCCGTGTAAATAAATTATTATCTCAGTGTTATTGATCCGATTTGATTACTATAGTGCTATTATAAACACTGAGGGTGAAACCTTCATCTCAATAAGCCTTGTTGTTCCATAACTAGGCTCGAGGGAATTTAGAGCTAATCCTCATATTTAGTTAGATGTCAGTTATAAGGCAGACAAAAATTATTCATGTTAATTGAATTTACAATCAATAAAATTCTTCAATATTAGATCGAATAGAATAATTTTATGTTATTCTTTCAATTCAAAAGAAAATAAGTTTGATAAATCAAAAGATAAATCAAAAGATTTATCAAAAGACCCCAAAAGATTTATCAAAAGATTCATCAAGAAAACTCGTGAAATGATATATTTAAAAATCTAACTATAAAGAAAATGCGGCACGATCAAGAATAATTTCGTCAGATAAAGTGAAAAATTCCCCATCATCACGCGCGCTTGAAAAATTCAATCTGCGGCAACTGAAATTTTTAACATTCAAGGACCTGTGAATTTACTTTTTTCGCGATTCCATCTTCCTCTCGTTTCGAAGGTTTTTTTTCGGCTTCTGTTGACACATTTAAATTTACAGACTTAAAGTACTTCAATAACGCATTTCATGAAATATACACTACCTCCGATTTATTTAAAAAAAAGGAGAAATTCGAAATTTGTTATTAAAGACTTTTCTTTTTAGATATGAAAAGATTATTTTTGAAACAAAAATATTCTAATCAGCTAATATACTTATAGTGGATCGACATTATTGGCGTATCATCACCTAGTCTGATTATACAATTGTACGCAATGGGAACTGGAAGTATTTTAAGTGATTAAACTGTAATCGATTTTAAGCTTATAACATTGACACTGTTTGCTCCGCTACATCGCCTAACACTTATAAATTGCATGAGCTTTTCAAAAAAAAATTCGTAACTAAAAAGTTTTCATGTTTTGTAAATTTTGTTCGGTTTTTTAATAAAAATTAATCCGTCAAAAAGTATGAAATTTTTTTCTACAGAATAAAAATGGTTTGATGAATAACTGAACCATAGTTTCGGTTGTGCTTTATCTGTAATTTAATAATTTTAGATGTGTCTATTTTTAGTTGCAATTTGTAACTGCTATTGGCATGAAGCAACTATATTTTTGAAAAAAAAGTATTACGTCTTTTGAGAAGTTTTATAAGCTGTAAAAATTTAACGTTTGCCTTTAAATATACGTTGGAATAGAGAAACTGTAGGAAATATTCGAAAAGATCGTAAATGTGTCATTTTTTCAAAAAAAAAAAAAATGTGAAAACTGTCATTCTCTTTGCTAGTTTATGAATGATAAAACTTTCAATGGATTGAAAAAGAATGCTAGAAGGGTTGTATACCTTAGTTTAATATTATGCATCTGTCTGTGTATAATATCCTATCGTAAAAATTTCTTATGTTTCCGCAACAATGTTATGATTCGAGAAAATGTAAGGGAATCGATTTCTTCTCCATTATATCTCATTTTTCTTTCATGTTCCTTTTTGCAGAATGTGCTACAAATGTAAAAACCCAGAACTAACACAGCGAGGAGATATTCAATTTTGTAAATTTATAAAATGCTTCTTCTTCTTCTTTTTAGTTTCAAAACATTAAGTTTTATGGAATTGTAGCAGTCACTTATTACTATTTATAGTGTACAAAATTAACATTATAATAAATGATTTAGAACATTTGTTTGCATCATATTTACTACACTGTTTGATTCATTTTTACTTTTCTACTTTGTATACCTTTGTATAGACATGATAAGAAAAATTTTACTGCTTTATAGAAATTGAACGCACTCTTTAAAATTATTATACCAATAAATTAATTTCTTTTTAGCAGAATTTTATTACGAGAAAAGTAATAAAGAATCATTCCTCAATATTTAAGAACAATTATAAAAACAGAATGAATGAATGAATTGTATTGACATATTAATATCTCGAATTAATGACAAATCTAATGTCTATGAAACATTTTTAACACTTTTATTAGATTTATTAGTGGGATGAAAAAAAAGGGGCGAATTCAGTTTAAAAAGTATATTTCTCTCTTAGTTTCATCGTGAAAAGTTCTTAGTTGGAAGGAAAAAGAAAGTAAAACACGAGTTGTAAGAGAAATTAACTTTAAAAATGAGGTCGCAGATAAACATTTTCCATTTTCAGAGATAGAAAATCCTTTTCTGTCGATAAAGAACATTATAACTATAATACAGTTTCTGTCTCTTTCTTTCTCTCTATGAAAATGGAAACTTTTATCTAAATGGTAGTAAAATTCAATTTAGTCATCGTTTTAATTATTGGAATCGGTTTCCTCAACAACGAGCCTTTGAATATTCATAAGCTCTCATTCTCTCTCTCTCTCTCTCCTTGTTGTGTTCGTAATAATTTATCATTAAATTAATTACCATCAAGGAGAAATAAATTAAGAACATTCACATATTTCCTATTATTTTAAACTTCAACTAAAAGACGTGTTTTGCACTCAAAGCAATTTGAAGGGTTTCATTTTAGAATCGCGCATTTAAAAAATACGTCTATGAATAATAAAATTAATAATAATAATAATAATAAAATTCTATGATTACTACTATTTATTAATTTTATTTTCCAAAAATTTTATATTTTCCCTTTTATTTATTATATATTACGAAAGCAAACGCGGAACTTTAATGAAAGAAAAATTCTTTTTCAATTTTGCTAATTAGTTTTTAAATTGATTTTGCAATTAATCAAATAAGCAATAAATTAGGTCGCGGCTTGAACAAAAAAAATTTTAAATTTTATAAAGCAAACGGTATATTGGATTGAATTAATAATCAATTTTCAAGATTATACGGTTGATGCATTTCGTCTCTCTCTCTCTCTCTCACTCTCCTCTTCAATATAATTACTAATAATTTCATGATAAATCTAAAACCCCTTTAAATTGAATTATAAATGCATTCAAGTTTCTAATAATTCTAATTTATGGATTTTAGCTATATCGATAATAATGATCGTAATAATGCATTCGCCACTGGAACTAAATATCGCATGTAACTTCATTCAAAATTATTGTAAATTAAATATGTAGTGATTAATATAATAAGAACTGATAATTTATTAATTAATTATTATCTCTCTGTAACTGCAAAATCTAATATTACAATTTATAAAAATAAATTTTTATTTACTTGACAGTGAACTTGATATTTTGTTGAATGAAAAATTACTAACATGTGTATAGAAAATTTAATAATAATAATAATAATAATAATAAGACGAATAAGAATAAAAAAAAAATAATAATAACAATAATAAGACGAATAAGAATAAAAAGAATAAAACTAATAAAATTAATAAGACGAATAAGAATAAAAAGAATAAAACTAATAAAATTAATAATAATAATAATAATAATAATAATAATAATAATAATAATAATAATAATAATAATAATAACAATAACAATAACAATAATAATAATAATAAGACAAAGAAAAAGAAAAATGTCAAAAATAATAATAATAAAAACAATAATGAACGTATTGATTAAAAAAAATAAATAATAAAAGTTTTTCCCCCTAAAATCCAATAAAAAAGTAAAGTTTATTTAAATCCGCAGCTGAAGTGGAGAAGTCGGTGAAAATATAAAGCTTCACTACTGGGTCTGACCTTTGCCGATGAAAACTACTTAGTCTCTAACTTTATGAAGAGAAAACCTATTGTCTTTACTTTCATCGACTTTTCATTGATGCTCGCGGCACTTTTTTTTTCCTAAGCGAACAAAAGAAAACAAAAAAAAAATAAATAAACATTAAAGGGATTGGACAATGTGAATTGAGAAATGGACTTGAAGAACGATTTCAAAGTTTTTTCTCCACTTTTCGAACCGTGTGACGTGTATTTTTTCGAAACGGATTGCACACAAAACAAAAACAAATGAAATGGATTTTTTTAAATTAAATTTTTTCATTTTACTTTTTTTTTCCCTTATATGTAAAATTTACATCTCTGCGCGTTGTTGTTTTCGAAAAATAGAAAAAAAAACCTTTTTCACTGAAAGAAAAATTGAGGGGGGAAAAAAAATTCTATAATTGTGAAAATTTCCAAATTGAATTGAACCCTTAAAATTAAAGACGATCAGTAATGGCAAATATTTTATGATTTTATGTAAATGCAAAAAAAAAATTAAACTGCACAAGTGCTTTATGGAACATAAAACGAAGTGCACTTTAAAAGTTGAGCAATTAACTTATAAAAACGAAATTTCTTTTCGCGAGTAAAATGAAATATATAGACGCCTCTTATATATTCGCCACGTTTATTTTTACCATTATGTACAATGTTTTCATTTTTATAATTTTTAAATAAGTAATTTTTCAAAATGAAAATTTCATGTAAATTATCATTTTTTCGGTTACGAGTTAAATATTAGATTTTTGCGGGGTTGAGAAGAAAGCGCGAAATGTTGAATGTTAAACAAAAATGCTCGAAAGTAATTTATATTTTCTCGCGGGGGAAAAAAATGAGCGTAACTTACAAGAGCCAAAATGGTTAATAAATTATGAATATAACTCGGAAATAATTCTTATATTTTCATGTCTCGTGGAGAAATGTCTCTTATATATAAAAAAAAAAAAAAAAAAGAAAGAGTAATATTAAAGTAATGGAGAAATTATTCGCGTGTAAAATATGATACGTCCGACTATAATCTGTTTTAACTACTAACACTATACTCAAATGTATGATGCACCTTGTCTGCCCATAACTGGCTTTTACTACTGATGATAAAATTCGACAAATGTCTGCTCTTAACTAGATTTTGGAAAAAAATACTATTTTATTTTTATTATTTTACTATTTCAATTTTTTTTTGTTTTCGCTCTTTTCGAATTCCCTGACTTTTTCTACTTCTCCAGATTCCAAAATGGAATTTTCCAAAGGTTTTTATAACAACATTTATTATTAATTTAAAACTTATTCTAAAACATCGATAACTTCATTTTTCAATAAATATTTAATCATTTTTTTAATATAGAAATTAAGATTTTCAAAAATTCAATAATTTTTTTATTCATATTTCAATGAATTAAATTATTTTCAAAAAAAATTTAATTTTTATTCTTTTTTTTCAAAATAAATTATTTTCAATGTTTTACCATTTAAATAAAATTTCACAAAATAATTAAATTATTTAAAAAGAAATTTCAATAAAATTAGTCTCAAGAATTCAATTTATTTTCAAATGTATTAAATTCTTTGCAAAAATCCAATTATGTTGAAAAATTGACAAAAATTCTTGTTAATTTTCAATTACTTTAAAAAATAATAAACTTTTTTTCCCACATATTCAAACATTTTTGAAAACAAATTTAATAAAATTCTCGACAGAATTGCAATTATTTTTAATATATGTACAATTTTTATCAAATTTCTCGAAAAATGAAATTATTCCTAAAAATTTTATTAAAATTCGTCGAACGAATTCTATTATTTAAAAATTTATAGTTAAAATTCTTTATGAAAATTAAATCTTAAGAAACATTGAATTATTGAATGAAATATTTATTTTTATGGAAAAAAAATTCAATTATTCAACAAAACTTTTTATAATATTCATAAACATTCCATTATTTTTCAAAAAAAATGAAAATTCACAATTTCAAAATATCATTGAAGAATTTCAATTACTTTTAATACAATTTGATTAATATTTTTCTAAATAATTGAATTCCGGAGAAAAATTCTATTATTTATAAAAATAATTGAAATTTCGGTGAAAAATTCTATTATATATAAAGATAATTGAAAATTTTTGTAAATTTTTCAACATAATTTGTTTTTTGGCAAAGAATTTATTACTTTTGAAAATAATTGAGTTCTTGAGACTAATGTTATTAAAATTTCTCTTAAATAATTGAATTCTTTGGTGAAATTTTTATAGAAAAAAAATTCAATTATTCAACAAAACTTTTTATAATATTCATGAACATTCAATTATTTTTCAAAAAAATGAAAATTCACAATTTCAAAATATCATTGAAGAATTACAATTACTTTTAATACAATTTGATTAACATTTTTCTAAATAATTGAATTCCGGAGAAAAATTCTATTATTTATAAAAATAATTGAAATTTCGGAGAAAAATTACAGATAATTGAAATTTTGACGAAAATTTTTGTAAATTTTTCAACATAATTTGTTTTTTTTTGGCAAAGAATTTATTACTTTTGAAAATAATTGAATTCTTGCAACTAATTTTATTAAAATTCGTCTTAAATAATTGAATTCTTTTGTGAAATTCTATTTAATATAGTAAAACATTGAAAAGAATTGATTTTCGATAAATCTTTGAAATTAATTAAATTTTTACGAAGAATTTTATTGAAATTATTTTGAAAAAAAAGTAAATTCTTACAAAACACGGAGAAAACGATTTATTTGATTTAAACATATTTTATTTAAATCAAACTTAAAATATCGTTGCTATACAGTAAAATAAATTTAAGTTTAATTCAAACATATTTTTTTGTTCGTATATAGAAATTATATATTTAATTCAAACCTAATTTATAGTTGATTTTAAAAACTATTCATAATCAAATTTAAAGTTTGAATCAAACATAAAATTTGTAAACATATTTTTTTGTTTAGACCAAAACAGAAAATATGTTTGAATTAAACATAATTATTCAAACAAAAATTATTTTTTAATTAAAGCAGTAAATATTTTCTATATATTGGAATTAAGCTTACAAACTAATTTCAATTAAACAAAATTACTTAAAATTATTTTTTTTACTTGAAACGAGTATAATGTTTTTCACAGTGAAGAATTACATAAAATTTTTTGAAAATATTTTAATTCTCTTGAGGAAAAAATAATAAAATAATTGATCCAATTTCTGCAGAAATTTAATTTGTTTTAGTGTTTTAAATTAAAATTCTTTATAATATAAATATTTCAACTATTAAAATAGTGAAAATCCATTATTTTATTTTTGCAATTTTATTTTTATTATATTTTGTTTTTTTTCTAATGAAATATAAAACTCTCTCCGCTTGTGTGTGTGTGTATATATAAAGACAAAATTCCATCAGCTTTTTTTTGCAATGATTTATCCTATTACTGCATCCATGCCATAGCAATAACTTATGCCATTGTATAACCCACCCTCCCTGTTATCAAAGTTAGTTCACGACTCGTAGAATTTAAGACCAGTTGAAACACGTGGTCTTAGATTTACAGTATAACGTCCCCGAATTACAAGACTCGAAAACTGCTCGTGGGCTTAAATGCGAAATCGATATTATAACTTTGAAAAATTTTAATTTTCAATCTCTTCGAAAAAATATTTTCCTCCTGCCATTTTTATCTCTCAATTCTGTATTCACTGTAGTTTTTATATATTTTTACATCAAATTTACAGTCACTTTTATATTTTTATTTTAATGACAATAATTTTCAAACAAAAATAAATAACTTTATAATTATTTATTAATTTATTATAATTTATAATTATAATGAAAATTATATTATAATTATATTATAATTAAAAATAAATCAACTTGAATTTTGAAAAAAACAAGCTCATTTTTTGTGTTATAGAATAAAAAAAGATTTAATTTTTTTATTCATTACGATATTTTTTTTTTTTTACTTTTTTTCTACTGAAAAATTTCATTATAGAATCTCAAAAAAAATTTCATTTGAACGTTCTCACTCCGAGATTCAAGTGAGTAAAATAACTATATATCTAAGTTTCTTCGTTTTTTGTGGTTCGCTTCATTTTCCCGATATCGAATCGATTAAATTGTATTTAACGAGATTTAAAAAAAAAAATGTTCAATAAAAGTCTCCAGAATTATTCTTCATCTAAATGTAAAAAATATTTAAACATTTTAATAAATTCTTGAATAGAGAATTATTTTTGAATTCAATTCAAAAAATATTAAACAAAGAAGTTTTTTTTTTGAATGCGGAAATTAAAAAAAATAGAAAAATAATTCATTACAAGGAGAAATTGAACACAAGAGAGGACGAAAGATTTATTAGATTCGAAGAGCAATTATAAGAATTTCTACTCGGAATACAATTATTCAATAATTCAATTCTAAACGACAATTAAGTATAACTGTAACTAGAATTGTAATGTACAAAACTTAATTACAAAATAATAAAATTACCAGCTAATTTTGAGAAAATTTAATTTTAAGAGCAGGAGTAGAGTTAAGTAATAAGTCGATAGTGTTTTATCTGAAACTAGAAAATCAATGTCACAATTAGTTTTACTAAAGTAACAATTAAACTACTTTTAAAATACCTCCAAGGACATTCTTGCAGAAAGGAAAAGCATATTTTCAAATTCCATTTTCTTTAAACAAAATTCTTCTTCTAAATTTTCTTAAAGTTCTTTAAATCTAAATGTTTCTAATATTCTCCAAGTTTCAACTTTTTATTGTTTATTATTTATTCATTTTTTATTTTAATTTAATTTTACTTTTATTTTAGTTTTGACTATTTTAATTTAATTTTAATTTAATATAAATTTAATTTAATTTGAATTTAATTTTATTTTACTTTTGACTATTTGAATTTAATTTGAATTTAATTTAAATTTAATTTAATTTTAATTTTATTTTACTTTTGACTATTTGAATTTAATTTGAATTTAATTTAAATTTAATTTAATTTAATTTTAATTTACTTTTGACTATTTGAATTTAATTTGATTTTAATTTAAATTTAATTTTATTTTATTTTATTTTAATTTTATTTTTATTTTCTTTTTTTTCTTTAATTTCTTAAATTTCCTTTTTATTTCCTTCCTTTTTGTTTCTTATTTATTTTTATTTATTTTATTATTACTCTATTTACTTTCATTTATTTTTTCGATTTTATTTTTATTTATTTACTTGTCTTGAATTATTTCGGAATTATTTGATAAACTATTTTTCAAAATTATATCTTCTAAGAAAAATACCGAGAGATTTCCCTACTTTTCCCCGTATTTGGCAAACAAATACACGTATATGCAAAATATTGTATTATATACTGAACTCGTATTCACAATTCTTGTTGAATTAAGGATGAACAGGTAATATTTCCATCTCTCTCTCTCTCTCTATCTGCACAAAAGATCAAATTTTTCCAAAAATATAGGTCAAGTGTTATCAAATTTTTGTTGTTTAAAACTTATTCAACTTTCCGAATAAAAGAATAGTATATAGTTTTTTTTCTACAATTTTTTACAAATCCTATTTCATCGCTTTGGTAGCTGAAAAAAAATTTTACCTTCACAAAAAATACTTTTTCCCGAATAGAAAAATTTTTTCTCTCTCACAAAGATTTCTTTTTTTTAATAAATGGTCAAATTTTCCAAATAGGGGGAAAATTTTTCTAAAACAAAATATCTTGTTGATAATTTAGTTAATTTTTTTTCCATTTGGGTAAATTTTTTTCCAAAAAAAAAGGGAAGAATTTTTCTATAAACTAAAATTAAACTATAAATATTTTTTTATAATTTAATAAATAAATAATTAATAATTTTTTTTGTTAATTTTTTTTTCTATTGGAAGAAAAATTTGCGAATTTTACAATATTGAGAGAGTTTGTGGTGGAAAAATTATACAGTCTAAAATGGTGAAAAAATAAATTTTGTAATTCCGACATAAAGTTGATATTCTACCCCTCGTAAGAATGGATTTTACTCTAAGTAGTGCGTTTTTTTTTTTAGGGGATAAATTCCGTCCCCCGGATCCTTTTATTCAACTCGAGTTTGTTGGCCGAATAAAATGAATATCTCAAGATGGAAAAGTGTCTTACGGACCACGTTTATAAATAAAAATGTGCGAGAGTCAGATTTATATGTACATAATAGTAAAAATAATGAAAATGCATTTTTCCAGCGGGAAATCCGGAGAATATCCTTCAACCCGGGCACTAGTTATATTCAAGTCACAAACTTGAAAACGTTTACGATGCCGTTTGGCCGAATGCCGGCAAAGGAAACTAATATATATATATATATCATAATATATTATTTTCATCGCCTGTACAGAAAGATTCACTCTTCAACTGCGAGCGAGATTTTCAATGAATCAAATAATTTTCATTTCAATCAATTAAATCAGTATTTCAAGCAATTATTTAATTGATTCAAATAAATATTTTATTTATTTTTAAAATAATCAAATAATCCGTTATTTGAATCGAATAACTTTTTTTCAATGTTTTTACTGAGACTTATATATTAAATTGTACTAAATATTTACATCAAATAATTATAACACGATAGTGCGAAATTATATAAGAAAATTAAACGAAAATTAAACGAAAATTAAACGAAATCATAAATGAATAAATAAATAAATTAATTAATTAATTAACTGGTGTGATGAATTGTTTCTACTTGCAATTATCACCTACTAATAAACACTGGGTACATAACCTTAATTATGTTCTATGGTCGACAATATTAACCATATATTATAATCACCATTACACGAGAGCTAAAACTCATGTTGTGCAAGTCATTATGTCATTAGTTTAATTAATGTGAATATACTTTATTATTAATTGTCCGAGAACAATTTCCTTCTAAATTTCTTTCGATATCAAGGAACCCTTCGAGATCACAAAAATGTTTGTTTTAAAATTATTAAAAATTAAATTTCTAAATATATTAATAATTCTATATTATAATGTAATAAAATATTCGCAAACACTATTATAGACTAAATTCGAAATTTAAGAATACACTAAAAATAGAGACTCGATTATGAAAAGTGGTAAAAATAAAGTTCTAATAAAGATGATATTTTTGTATTAATAAAAGAAGAGAACATATATAGTTTTCCTGAAAATAGATCAAGTATATGGTTAATAAAATATAAGAAGGAATTTCATTAAAGACAATTTCGTACTATGTACCTTTTGGTTTATATAAAATTTTTTAAGTGTTTCTAATGAAAAGTGAACAATCTGCTTTTAAATAGAAATGCTCCAAAGAGCCATAAAAGTAAGAGACTAATATTCTGTGAAGATGGGATAATAATATATCCCCTATATATATATGCCTACTTTAGTGACCCATGAAATCAATTTTTATGCCCTATATGTGATTTCACATATGACCTAATTATCATCATCATCAATATCTTACAATTCTGTTTATTAAAAAATCTCAAAAAATCTTCTTCGTCACCTTGAAAATTATTTTCTGATTCTGATACCATTTCTGCCAAGTTGGGAAAAAAAAAATTCTATACACACGAGGAATAAATAAAGTATTGATTTAAACTTTTCGAGAAAAGATATTGGCCC